>OZ010794.1:337018679-337618679 GCA_963932465.1 Maratus speciosus
TTTATGCAGGCAAAAATATCCATGCTCTGTAAATTAAATCTACTACTGCAGATGGAAAAATTTATTATAAATAATATAAAGTTTTATAAATTTACTTAATCTAAAAGAAACATGCGCGAAGCAGATTACGAAGAAAATATTGTTCATTTTTAAATATGTGTTTAATAAAGAAATAAAAGTATCTTCTCAGAAGTTACTTATTGCATTACATAGAAAACTTGAAATTATCTTAAATATTGAGATAACAATTTTTTGTAACTATTTATAAGATTATCTTCAGATTCCTATCGGAACTTCCATACGTTTATAGCGATAAGTTCTGCTGTATAATAATCTATTCGCCTACAAAAAATGTTTGAAACGAAAACTAGAAATATTTATTTAAAAAACTCATGATATCAAAAGCACGTTTTTATCGTGATTAAAACCTCGGTACTGTGTCCATTCCTATTTAGGGCTTTTTTAAGAGGTATATTTTAATTCAGTTGTTTTTCCGTTAAAAGTGCGGACTACAAATCCTTACGATAAATCTTAGGGTAAAATACATTTTTTAAAAATAACAAATAATTGTCATACAAGGAAAAAAAAAAAACACATTTCTAGTCAAAACTTTTCATACAATATTAACTTGAAAGTGAATGCTATTTTATACTATATATTCATAAAATATATTATCTCATCTGAATTAATTTTACTGTAATTTCTACCGTTGAAAATAATATCCTTGTGCAAATAACATAATACAACAATTAATAATTATGTATAGAATTACAAAAACACTCTTAATGTGTCCTTTACAATATTTTAAACAAAATAAAATAGTTTATAAAGCGTTTTAAATTTTAATGTATTACGCAAAATATTTTTTATTCAACACTCAATCTGTAATTATCACAAATCTCTTCGCGCTGGAATAACATATGACCGTTCAAGATGAATATTTATTTACGGTATTATTTTGGTGTCTCTACGGGGGATTTCTACTGAGATTCTCAATGCTATAAACTGTTCTTTTTTGAACAATCTCAGCTTGATCGTTTAGATTCAAAGCAAAAGTTCATTTTATCTTGCCACGATAATTAACAGTAACTTTCTGTTCCACACAGTAATGTTCTATAACACCACGTCTCTGGAGTGAAAAGAAAATGGTCCGTTTACTAAAACAAACTAGCCAGCAATTAAAAGTAAAATACACTACTAAGCCGATTTAATTTCGTAGTTGGGAAAGAGTGAATTAAACAAGATTTCTAAAAATTTTATATGGTGGATATTTTTTAATGCGTCATTTTAAAATTATCAATTTTAACAAGCCAGAAATTAAAAATTTAATTTACTTCTACCATCTATACTAATAAAATAACAAATCGCTCTGTGAGTGTGTGCGATGGCTAGCGAAAACTACTGCACGTAGAAGTCTGAAAATGTATATGCGAATAGTCCAAGAAAGGTCCTGATGCAGATTTTTAATTTTTTAATTCCTGGCTCAGATTTTTAATTTTTTAATGGCCGTGGGCTCTGGGCCCCTTTAGATTTTTATTCACTAAATTTTTAATAACTTGCCCCCCTTTCATCCATTCTACTTTGTTTTGGAAGATATATCTCCTTTTAGTGATTTTCGCCTTTCTACTTTTCAGTTAAGAACCTGGCCCGCTTCGGGCCCGATACAAGGCCCCTTGAAGATTTTGTGCAAATAAATTGTTAATAAATTGCTTCATTTTAATTCGATCTTCATATTTGTTATCCATTTTCCATTTAGTTATTCTCAAGTTTCTACATTCCAGTTAAGACCCTGAGACCCCTGGGGTGCGTAGGGCTAGACCAGGGCCCCTTGAACTTTTTGTGCGCCAATCATTTTTAATCCCCTATTTTTCTCATCTTCTCAGTGTAAAATTGTAATGTTGAGTCTTAGACTCTTCTTCCCAGAACAATAAACTCATATTTTTATTGTGTCCCTAGGGCCCTTTTTTAAACATTTACCCCCTTTTTGTGCAAATCTTTAAAATATTATTTAACGAATAATTCATAATGCTTCCGTATGCTTAATTTTGATTAATTGGAGATCTAAAGCGCTAAGTACTAAGACATTTTGACATGTTTTCATGTTAGGGCCCTGTTTTTAACTATTAGTTGGCTCCTTTTGGGCTCCCGAATATAGCTCCCTAAAAAATTCAAAAGCTTTTTTTTCTGGCAACTTCTTAGGTCTTCCATCTACTACATGAGCGACAAAAAAATTTCTCAGACTTCAGCTATCACCAATTTTGAATATTAATCGCCTTCTTGGGGCCCAGTACGGGCTCCTTGAAGTTTTTGCACCATAAATTGTTAATAAATTGCCCCCTCTTTATCCGGTCTTCATTTTTGGAGCCTTTTTTCCATTTAGTTTTTCTCACGTTTCTACATTCCAATTAAGATCATGGTCCAGGTACCTTGAACTTTTTGTGCGCCATTCATTTTTAATTCCCTAATTTCCTTACCTCCTCAGTGCATAATTTAAAAGTTGAGTCTTGAACTCTTCTTCCAGGACCAACACCTTCATATTTTTATTGGGGCCCTAGGGCCATTTTGAAACATTTACCCAATTTTCTGTACATTTCCTTAAAATATTATTGTAACTGAAAATTCATACCCTATGCTTAGTTTGACTAATTATACATCAAAAGCGTTACGTATTGATGCATTGTAACATGTTTACATGTTAGGGCACTGTTTTTAACTATCAGCTGGCCATTGTTGTGCCCCATACTTAAGCTCCCTTAAAAATGGTCCGATTCAGAAGCTTTTTTTGGTAACAAATTCTTAGTTCCGCGAGCTAATACAAAAACGAAAAAAAAAAAAAAAAGACTTTAGCTACAACTAATTTTGAATATTAATCGCTTTCTTGGGGCCCTAGGTGCAGCTTCTTTAAACATGATCCGAATTGCTTGCAATTTTCTTTAACACATTTCTATCATCCTCTGATGACATTAAAAACTACTAAAAAGTATCTTTATACGAAACTACATGCCTCTTAAGTCCCGGGCCCCTTAAAGTTTTTGCACCATAAATTGTTAATAAATTGCCTCCTCTTAATCCGATTTTGATTTTTGGAACCCTTTTTCCATTTAGTTATTCTCCTGTTTCTTTATTTCAGTTAGAATCCTAGGGCATCCTATGGTTCGATCGGGCCCGATCCGGGGCTCCTTGATCTTTTTTTGCAGCATTGCATTTTTCCGCACCTATATTTCTCTCATTATCAATGGAATTTTTTTTATTGAGTCTTGCACTCTTCTCCCCGGACCAACACTCTCTTGAATTTAATGGACCCTAGGGGCCCTCTTTAAGCATTTCTCCCCATTGTTTTGCGCATTTCTTTAAAATTTTATTTTAATGATTAATCAATACCCTATGCTTAATTTTGATTAATTGAAGATCTAAAGTGCTAGAACATAGACCTTTTAAGAAGTTTTCATGTTAGGGCCCTGCTCTTTACTATCAGTTCGCCATCTCTTGGCCCTTTGTTATAGGTCCCTTAAAAACGGTCCGATTCACTAGCTTTTTCTACAGCTTCTGAAGTCCTCCTGCTACCACATGAATGACAAAACAAATTTCTCATATTTCAGCTACCATAAATTTTCAATATTAATCTCCTTTTTGGGGCCTTTTTTGCAGCTTCTTTAAAAACTATCCGTTCCTATTACATTTTTCTTTAACATAGTTTCAGCGCCCTCCAGCTAATTTAAAACTACTAAAAAAATTTCTTATACGCAACTACATTCCAATTAAGACCCTGGCCCCAGGTCCCGGTCTTTCTTTATACCTCAGCTACCACTTTTTTCGAACATTAATCTCATTTTTCAGCATCAACTTACGTTTACTCACTACAGCCGTAAATTAAAAATCGCGTTACTTTAAAGGTAACTTTAGGTAATGGGTTTCATGAGTTTATTAGATATCGTGTTAATGTTAAAAGTAATTCATGAAATTTACAAGGGGAGAGGGCATCTTCCACCGCTTGGGGTCGCAATTTTCCCCGGGATTCTAATTTTAACGTGATTTGGTTCATTCAGCATAGATTACAATTCAACTACTTTCTGTATTATAAAATTTAACCTTATACTTCAGTTACCAACATTTTCTAACTTTAATGGTGCATTCTTTTTTTGGATTCTATGGGCTTGATTACTACAAGGTTTGGCTCATTCAACTTGGTTTTTGATTGTGTCTGGCACGTGCAGAGCACTTCCGGGTATATGCTGCCTTAAGTAGCATGAACCAGGTAACTGGTTCGTTCGAAAAAAAAGTTTGTTGGGAACACACTAGACGCTGCGAAAGGCAACGGGTGCCTCCGAAATTAGGTTCATTTAAAAGAATTTCAAAAGATATAAAATCATACAAACTTGTGTTTTGTTTAAGTTTACTATTTACGGACCCCGGGCAACGCTCGGCGGACATTCTAGTTTTATTACTAAAATGTATCAGAGAAATAACATTTTAATAAATCCTAAAGATTTTTTATTCTTTTTGTTACTATTATTGTTATTATTATATGCAGTACTGGGAGAAAAAGTAACAATAAAATTTAAATCAAAATATTGAAATGATCTCCGTATTTGTCGTTGTTTACTCAATTTCTATAAACGAAACTACACATAAAAATATATATATTGCTAAACATTTGATAAAGCATTAAACAGTTTTATTTTTATATAGTTAAAATTATTATTTTTCAGGTAAAAAGCTGTGGAAATTCATCAAGGAACAGCTTAGACTATGGGGAAAAAATCTAGTAAATAAAAACAATACCTATATTTTTATTGAATTTTATCATTCTAGATGTCAGAGAGTCATAGAATATACACGTGTACTCTTCGACTTCTTTTTTTTGGAAGTAGACAGGAACAAATGAATTAGTGATATAATATAGTTTTGGTACTTCTTTTTCTTAAATTAATTTTAACTATCAGTAGCATTTAATTAATCAGAATCGTAAAAAAAAACAGTAATTGCTACATTTTAAATAAAAATGTAATAAACCTTTAGTAAAAAAAAACCATAAATAATAATTTTTTTAAACTTTGTACTTTTCTTCCCATTCCTTGATTTGTTCAATTGACAAAAGTAATCTTCGTTTGTAGGTTTTAGGTAGCTTTCATTACAAAAAGCAACCTATTGCAGCCGTTCGGAGGAAAGCGATTTCAAAAAAATTTTGTATATTTTCACCGATCATGACCCCTAGACCCCGAAACCACCCTCCGTTCAAAAGTTTATATATATATATATCTGATCTTTGTCATACTGTAACTCTCGTATTTACGAACCGATTTGGATGAAACTCGGTGTGTACATAGTACATGCAAATGTCTCGATCGAGTTCGTTGGCCAGCTTCATCCGCCATCCTGTTTCAAAATGGCGGCAATTAAAAAAAATTAAAAAAAATTAAAATTTGAAATGTGGTACCAAAAAATTAAAAATTGAAAAATATTTTTTTCTTATGTGTTTGACCTTGATACAAAGATTCTGGAGCAGTTTTTGTTTCGTCTAGATCTTAAAAAATGGCTGAGTTATAGCACTTTGAATTTCTAGCGTGGCTGACATTTGGAAACGTCCTGATATTTGTCACGCGATAACAGGCGTATTCATGAACCGATTTGGATAAAACTCGGTGTGTAAATAGTACATGCCAATGTCTCGAGCGAGTTCGTTGGCCAGCTTCATCCGCCATCTTGTTTCAAAATGGCGGCCATTTAAAAAATTTTTAATTTAAAATGAGGTATCAAAAATTTGGAAAATAAAAAAGATTTTTTTCTTATGTGTTTGACCTTAATACAAAGATTTAGGAACAGTTTTTGTTTCGTCTATATCTAAAAAAATCTTCTATTGTGGCTGAAATTTTGAAACAACCAGATTTTTGTCACGCGATAACAGGCGTATTTATGAACCGATTTGGATGTAACTTGGTGGGAACGTAGTACATACCAATGTCTCGACCGAGTTCATAGGCAAGTTTCATTCGCCATCTTGTTTCAAAAGGGAACATTTAAATTTTTTTTTAATTTAAAATTTAAAGTGAGGTATCAAAAAATTGGAAAATGAAAAAGGGTTTTTTTTTTATGTGTTTGGCATTGATACATAGATTCCGGGCAGTTTTTGTTTCGTCTATATCTTAAAATATGGTTGAGTTATAGCACTTTGAATTTCTAGCATGGCTGACATTTTGAAACGATCTGATATTTGTCACGCGATAACACACGTATTTATTAACCTATTTGGTTGTAAGAAGGCATGTGGATAAAATAAAGCAATGTCTTGACCAAGTTCACTGGCTAGTTTCATCCGCCATCTTGTTTCAAATCGGTGGCCATTAAATTAAAAAAATATATATATATTTAAAGTGAGGTGCAAAAAAATTAGAAATTGAAAAAGGTTGCTTTCTTAAGTATTTAACCTGGATGTAAGAATTCTGGAGCATTTTTTGTATTGTCTTTATCTTAAAAAATGGCTCAGATATAGCAGTTTGAATTTGTTTATATGGGTGACATTTTGAAAAATCCGATTTTTTCCCTGCGACAACACTCGTATATATCAATGATTCCTATGTGAGTGAGCATGTGCACAGGAATTACTAAGGTCTCGACCACGTTCACTGGTTAGTCTCATCCACCACGTTGTCTTAAAAGGGCAGGCACTTCAAGATATCGCCGAATTTGGAAACCAAATATAAGTTACTTTAAATAAAATCAGCTTGGATTAAGCTGACTAATTTCGCGAAATTCTCATTCATGATGATTTAGTATTGATAAAAAATAGTATTGAATCTTCTATAATCGGTTTCCACTAAATTGAGCTTCGTGTGTTTGAATAATATAAGCTAGCTTTTAAAAAATAAGGAATATGAAAGCTATCTCTTCCTCCCGGCACTGGCCGGAAGGACTTTTTTTTCAATACGTCTGTAATTTGAGTCACTAAATATGTTATGATCTATAGTCTAAATTGTAAAATAAAAGCATCCGCTGTTTACAATCATTCAAGTGATTACTTTTTATGATTTTTCAAATATTTTTTTATATGATAAATTAAAAATACAGGGTGATCTTTTTTAAAGTGACAGTGTTTGGAGCGCCCTGTAGCGCGATCTAATAACCGAAATGGCACCAAACTCGGTATTTAGACTAATCAAGACATGGGAAAAAGGATTCCGTGAAAAAAATAGTTCAAAAAAGCGCCGCTATGGGATTTTGTGGCGCTTTGCAACGTATAAAATGTTAGTAAAGAAAAATACTAACACATACAATTGTACAGTTAAATTATTAATGTTTATTTACTACATTGACTTCCCCGGGGAGGAATTAGACCACCTTCAATATGAGCACCGTTCTCAGAAATAACACCGTGCATTCTGTGCACAACGTTCTCCACAGCCGTACGTAACATATCGTGAGGAATATCCCGCACTTTCTTTGTTATGTTGTCCTTTAGAATAGGCAAATTTGATACTCCACCAACATAAACTTGAGATTTCAAATAACCCCAGAGCCAAAAATCGCATGGCGTGAGGTCAGGGGAACTAGGCGGCCATGCAACTGGAAGACTCCGACTTATGAATCTATCATCAGTGAAGTTTTGGCGCAACAGCTGCTTTACTTTACTACTAATGTGTGGCGGAGCACCATCCTGCATAAAGATTGTCTGTTGGTGACGGTTTCTTTGCTGAAGTTGTGGAATAACAAACGTTTGCAGCATTTCGTGTTACCTTTCTGCATTTATGGTGCACGTTTCGGGTCCTGTCGGAGTGATGGTCTCAAAAATGAATGGCCCAATTACGAATTCGGCTGTGAAACACACCAAACAGTGACTTTTGGGGAATTTAATGAGATTTCATGCATAGTGTGGGATTGCTCAGAAGCCCAAATTCGGCTATTTTGTGTGTTTACGGACCCATTGAGATAAAAATCACACTCATCTCCCCACAGAATGTGCCATGGGAAAGCATCATCAATTTCTACCCTGGAAAGAAACGATAGAGCGAATGTCACTCGCTTATCATAATCACTTGGTTTCAGTTCGTGCAAGCGGCTGATTTTTCAAGGGTAAAATTCAATAACGCGCCGCAAAACACTCCATACCGAGGAATAATTCATGTCCAATTGTCGTGCTACACACCTGGCGCTGCTAGTACCAGCAATGGTTCCCTGCGATCCTTCGACAATTGCAGTTGCCACATCAGTTATTATATCTTCTGATACTTGTTTACGTCCTCTCCCAGTGCGAATGGTCAGTGACACCGTTTCCTCGAACTTCTTAATCATTTTATTAAGATCATTCAGCTATAAAGTCCCCTTTCGTAATTTTTTTTCTGGTTCGAAATTCCCGAAGAGCTGCGGATGCATTACATTGATTCATATAATATAGCTTCCCCAGTAACGCACGTTCCGGTAACGTGACAGCATGTCCACTGGAGCTCGTTTACTTGCTTAGATTATTTGTCGGAGCTGTCTACTAGTTGCTATTACTGGTGCTGTCATCGCACAACATTTGCATTTTTCTTTGATTCCCGTATTTTATACTAATTCTCGTTATTGTAAGCTACAGCAGCGCCACAAAATGCCCTAGCGGCGATTTTTTGAACTATTTTTTTCTTCACGGAATCCTTTTTCCCATGTCTTGATTAGTCTAAATACCAAGTTTGTTGCCATTTCGGCTATTAGATCGCACTACAGGGCGTTCCAAACACTGTCACTTTAAAAAAGATCACCCTGTATATCGTTAAAGGTCTCACATATTTTAACCAGAAGTTGTATAATCTTACAGCATGACACAAATTATAGCCAATCTCTTTTATATTAATATAAGCATAATTTCTGAAGATAAAACACTTTTCACGTCTGATTATTCATGAAAATTATGTTTTCAAAAAATTCAAATAGCATTTGTATTTCAAAAAATATATTAGGAATGTTCTCGTCAAGTTCTTTATACTCTGCGCATTTGTAAAATTTATATTCTTTAATATCATTATTCAAAGTTCATCAAATTCTGATTACTTAAATACAGACTTCCAGTTTTAAAGCTTATATAATTATAAAAACAGCCATAACTATACTTCCGACTACTAAACGATGAAAAAAAAGGCACTCATATTCGAATAGTGCGTTTTAGAAAGTTCTTTCTTTAAGTAAAGAATAGAAGTAAAATACAGTAGCCTTCCTCTTAACCGGCCTCCTTGTAACCTGAACTCTTCTTTAACCGGCCGACTTTTTTTCCCCCAACATCAAGCAAAATTCAGAAAGGAAAATTTCGGTTCTCATTTTTTTTGTGGTTAACTCAAATTTACATATTGTAGATTTATTTCAACTTCTTATAAAGGTATGTGACAACATTTTCAACAATTTAATTTGTATTAAATATTGTTCTATTTCTTATTAGTCATAATTTTTATTTCAATTTATTTAATTACAACTACTATTCATTTTACAAAATATAGAATATATATACTTTTTTTAAAGCTGCACAAATGAAAAATCCAATATCCTGCATCCTACGCATTTAATTTATTAAATATGAAGTTATTTATTATTTTTTTTTTACTTCTCCGGTTTAACCGGCTTTTCGCTTAACCGGCTACCCTCGGTCCCGTTTAGGCCGGTTAAGAGGGAGGCTACTGTAAATCAAAATTAATATTTGAGAACAAAACAGAACCATTTACAAAACGCAAAAACACATGAAATTCTATTTCAGCACTCTTCTAATTTTTTCTTATTGAAATAAACCTTCACATTAATTCAAATTTCAGACTATTTTTCATTTCAGTTACCAAAAAGAAAATATTTTAATTAAATGTTAATATTTTGAATCGTTTAATTCAAAATTTTACAATATTATGAAAACATATATATTAGGACTGTACATTTTTTCGGGCATTTTAAATTATTATTGTATGACTGATCAATTTATCAATTCTTGCAAATGAATTTATTATTTAACTTTTTATTAACTATCTAGATGTGATTCTCCTCCAACAATTTTAAATGGATAGTGTTAAAAAATGTTTTCGTTAGGGGAATATTTATAGTTCGGTAACAATGGCCAGAACGATTTTTAGAGTTTACAAGTATTACTGTATCAGTTCTGGTCAGAAATATTCACTTTATATATATTTTTTTTTCTGCTGATTAGAAATCTTTCTTCGATTAATCGCAGCAATTATATTTTTCTTCGATTAAAGGGGCAAAATATACTAATCGAAATTTGTGGTTCAACTATACGCAAGCTGCAATAAACGATGCTAGTAAAAACATAAAGAATCTAAAATTTAAATGTCTTTATAATTGTGAACTACATTGTGTTAAAAATGAAGTAGAATATTCGTTACTGTCGTTAATAAAAATATGAATATTTCAGAATTAAGACTAAAGTATTAAATTCTGATTTTCCTTTAGATAAAAGTGATTATTTTTTGTTTTTATACCATAAATAAACAAACTCTCAAACCGGAAAGAATTAATGAAAATGTTTTAAATTAATATAATTTCGAAAATAACTTATATATTATTATACCATGTTCTGTTCATTCACATAAATAAGCGAACCCTTGAATTGGGAGAGCTTATTGGGATTAACTAAAAGTTTCGCTTTTTAGTGCATATACTATCAAAGCCTGGGAGCTAATGTGCCCGCCTGTTCTGTATGTATGCATGTAAGTACGTACGTATGTACGTAACGCGATAACTCTTGATCGAAACATCCGATTTGCTTCAGTTTTGTTTCTTGGTTCATTCTGATAAGGCGCTTCCAGATTAGTTTTGGGGGTTCATTGGTGAAGTATAAAGGGGGTTAGTCTCCCCCCCTTAATTTAGATAAATGGATTTTTCATGCAGAATTATTCGATTTGCTTCAAATTTGATATACCAATTTATTCCGATATGGGGCTTCCTTCATTAGATTTGGAGGTACATTGGTTAAGTATAAAAGGGGGCAAGTCCCCTCTCCTTTATTTAGATAAATGGATTTCCATGCAGAATTAACCAATTTACTTTAATTTTTTTTTCTATGTTCATTCTGATAAGGAGCTTTCCTGGTTAGATTTGGAGGTTCATTATTTAAGTATAAAGGGGGTTAGATCCCCCTTAATTTAGCGAAATGTTTTTTTCATGCAGAATTATCTGATTTGCTTCAAATTTGGTATACCGTTTTATTATGTCCCTTCCCTGATTCTTCCCTGATTAGGTTTTGAGATTCGTTGGTTAGGTATAAAGGGGGGGGAGGGGCTAATCCCACTTCATTTATGATTTGAGGGGCATTATTTAAAAAAAATAAGAGTATAATATACAATTAGTGTGAATAGCCTGTCAGCCTCAATGCTTCTTTGTTTGGTTCTCCTCAAAACTTTCTTTTTCATGGAACATTTTCATTACATAATAAAATTTATTAACTATAATTCGTCTATTTGTATAAAACTGCATGTGTGTGTGCGCGTTTCCTATACAAATGTACAATTATGGCTAGATCAAATGGAAACATGATACATATATATACGTATCAGAGCCAGGGTAAAACAATTACTGGCTACAATATTACAAATTTCTCAGATCACTCTTTTCAAACTGCATATAAATAACATTTTTATAAGTCAAAAATTGTAACTCATTCGTTATATTTTTTGCATCTGAAATTGACGTCATTATGAACTGATAATGCAAATGTTTCGTATATAAATGTTCAAAAGTTTACTATAAGTGCATTAATAAAAGTAGTACCCTAATTTAGATGTATTTGGAACTAAAACTTCTATCTACTACAAAACAGACATCTTAATTTCAGGGAAACTATTCATAAAAAATAAAAATATCCTAAATATGATCCCACTTTTGATGGAAGAAACATAATCCATATCCAAATTAGGATCCGGAATGATTACCAAAAGGAAAATCAAATGGGTACAATATTATGTAATAAGTGCTGATTTTTTTTTTTTTTTTTTTTTTTTAAAGTTGACAATAAAATTTACAATTAAAAATAATGTTTTTTTCATTTGTAGAAGCACATTTCACTTTTGAATTTAACATCTAAATCTATAAAGTAAATTATTCATTTTCAATCCATACGGAATAGAATTTTGCAATTTACTCCATAATGTGGATGCATTTTTCCTTCTGTGTTTCCAGATGTCTTCTATGTTGCTTGTATATTATGATTGTATATTTTTCTGTTATACGCGTCAATGAAAACGTCATTTGTCATTAAAAAGCTTTTCGATGATTGCATAAAAAAAGAGTCACTTTTTTCTTATTGCCTTTTTAACCATTTATGCGCCAGAATGTTCAGCGTTCCATTATAGTGAACGTCATATTTTAAGGTATTACATGCTTGTCTATTTTACCCCCGTTATTAGCTCGTGTAATTACGGACTAGAGGGAAATAAAAAGCTTTGAAACTATTTTGCAATTAGGATATATACTTTAAATTCCCAAAATAGTTATTATCTGTTATGAGCGATAAGGGAGAAGACTGTTTATAATGATAATCAAAGAAATTATCTAAATTAAATCGTACTTCGTTTTTGATTAAATGTTCCTTTATGTTTTAATTTA
This sequence comes from Maratus speciosus, assembly GCA_963932465.1. Taxonomy (NCBI): domain Eukaryota; kingdom Metazoa; phylum Arthropoda; class Arachnida; order Araneae; family Salticidae; genus Maratus; species Maratus speciosus. Next base: position 337,031,247 of record OZ010794.1, read on the forward strand.
AAACACTTAATTTTATTTAACAAATAAAAGTTACACGAAAAAAAAGTTTAATGAATAAGTCTGAATCAAAATATATCATCTGTCTTTGTCATTATATATAGTACTTAAGTTAAATAGAAAATTAAGAGTTTAAAACTACAGACATTATTAATATATATCTTTAGATGTAACAGCAACAAAAAAGGGCTATAAACTTAAATTATATAAAAATTAAATAGAAAATTACGAGTATAAAACTACAGACATTATTAAATTTGTTTAGACGAAACAGCAACAAAAAAGGCGATAAACCATAATTAAATTATAAAATTTTGCATAAATCACCATAAAAATATAAAACCCCGCAGGATGCGTTTTGAGCAGAAAATTTTAACATCCCGTCATAAGCCGAAGTAAACACGTGTCCGTAAGAGTATAAGGTCACAAATGAACTGGAAGGTAGAGAGTAGAGCTTACAAAGAATGCGATAAATGGCGGTAATTGAAAGGTAAATACCAATCACCGAGGAGCACGTGCAGAAGAGGACAGTGTAGTCTAAATGAAAGGAAAAAAAGATAATAAAATCTTTTTTTTCGTTTATTTACTTCTGTTATTTTATTTTAATCTGTTTGTTTCATTTACTTACGTTTTCCTTTGATTTTGGCAACACTTCCCACTTCTGTGCACCTGTGTGATTGGTGTTTACCTTTCATCTAGCGCCGCCTGTCGCATTCTTTGTAAGCTCTTCTTCCTACCCTTCAGCTCATATATTCAGTAGTTCATATATCAGTTCAATCAGTCAGACACGTGTTTACTTCGGCTGAGTTTCAGTTCGAAACTTTTCCTGTATGTTTTTATATTTTTATGGTGATTTATACAAATTTTTATCATTTAATTACATATTTTTATTAACGTTTGTTATTTTAAAACTGATTGATAAAACAGTTATGTTACTTGATGGCTGCATTTTATGTTAAAATGATTTGTGATGTCTAAAAAGGGATAAAAATTTATGAGGCAATATTTAATGCAAGTTTTGACCAATAACTTGTTAAGTAGGCTCCGCGAAATGATAAAAGGGAATAATAATACGAAGCAAAATAAAAAAAAATAAATATCATTTCAAGCTATTTTTGTAGAACTATGGTGATTTTTTAAAATTTATAAAAGATTTGACAAATATGACTCTAAAATATATTTCTACTATTTTGCATCCACCAATCATCCACCACTTTATCGAAATTTCAGAAATCAAAAGGTATAAAATATAGCATAAGACGACCCATACTTTAAAAGGTAAACGTTGGAATGCTCACACAGATTATAATTTACGGTTTTCATGGATATTTATTTGTTAAATGTATCTGATATACAGGGTGATCTTTTTTTTAAAGTGACAGTGTTTGGAGCGCCCTGTAGCGCGATCTAACAGCTGAAATGGCACCAAACTTGGGATTTAGACTAATCAAGACATGGGAAAGAGGATTCCGTAAAAAAAAAATAGTTCCAAAAATCGCCGCTAGGGCATTTTGTGACGCTTGGCAACGTATAAAATGTGAGAAAAGAAAAATACTAACACATACAATCGTACATTTAAATTATTAATGTTTATTTACTGCATTAACTTCACCGGTGAGGAATTAGACCACCTTCAATGTGAGCACCGTTCTCAGAAATAACACCGTGCATTCTGTGCACAACGTTCTCCACAGCCGTACGTAACATATCACGAGAAATATTCCGCACTGTCTTTGTTATGTTGTCCTTTAGAATAGACAAATTTGATACTCCACCAACATAAACATGACATTTCAAATAAAACCAGAGCCAAAAATCGCATGGCATGAGGTCAGGGGAACGAGGCGACCATGCATCTGGAAAACTTCGACTTATTACTCTATCATCAGTTACGTTTTAGTGCAACAGCTGCTTTACCTTATTACTAATGTGTGGCGGAGCACCATCCTGCATAAAGATTGTCTGTTGGAGACGGTTTCTTTGCTGAAGTTGTGGAATAACAAACGTTTGCAGCATTTCGTGTTACCTTTCTGCATTTATGGTGCACGTTTCGGGTCCTGTCGGAGTGATGGTCTCAAAAAAGAATGGCCCAATTACGAATCTGGCTGTGAAACCACACCAAACACAGTGAGTTTTGTGGTATTTAAAGGGATTTCATGCACGGTGTGGGGTTGCTCAGAAGCCCAAATTCGGCTATTTTGTGTTTTTACGGACACATTGAGATAAAAATCGCTCTCATCTCCCCACAGAATGTGCCATGGGAAAGCATCATCAATTTCTAACCTGGCAAGAAACGATAGAGCGAATGTCACTCGCTTATCATAATCAGTTGGTTTCAGTTTGTGCAAGCGGCTGATTTTGTAGGGGTAAAATTCAATAACGCGCCGCAAAACACTCCATACCGTGGGATAATTCATGTCAAATTGTTGTGCTACACCCCGGGCACTGTTAGTACCAGCAATGGTTCCCAGCGATCCTTCGACAATTTGCAGTTGCCACATCAGTTATTATATCTTCTGATTCTTGTTTACGTCCTCACCCAGTGCAAATGGTCAGTGACCCCGTTTCCTCGAACTTCTTAATCATTTTCTTAAGACCATTCAGCGATAAATGCCCCTTTCGTAATTTTTTTCTGGTTCGAAATTCCCGAAGAGCTGCGGATGCATTACATTAATTCATATAATACAGCTTCACCAGTAACGCACGTTCCGGTAACGTGAGAGGCATGTCCACGGGAGCTCGTTTACTTGCTGAGATTATTTGTCGGAGCTGTCTACTAGTTGCTATTACTGGTGCTGTCATCGCACAACATTTGCATTTTATTTTGATACCCGTGTTTTATACTAATTCTCGTTATTGTAAGCTACAGCAGCGCCACAAAATGCCCTAGCGGCGATTTTTGGAACTATTTTATTTTCACGGAATCCTTTTCCCCATGTCTTGATTAGTCTAAATACCGAGTTTGGTGCCATTTCGGTTATTAGATCGCGTTACAGTGCGCTCCAAACACTGTCACTTTAAAAAAGATCACCCATCTGTACTATTTTCTAATTATAAAGAGAATGAATAGCATCACTTTTTTCTTATTTGTAGCTCTTAAATCGAACTTCAATAATATATTTTCTTCAATAATATAAAACAAAAATGCTGCCATATAGTAATTTAATCTCAAATTATTCTTTTGTAAATTTAAGCTTATCAGTAAGATACCGGCCTATTCCTTCTGCATAGATTAAGCACGCAATCAGTTTGAACTTTTCAGTTAGTCCAAAACAGGAAAAAATAGGTTATGCTAATGTTACTATATTACTTCTAATCTTTTTGCCCCATTCACAGAGACAAAATGCTGCCTATTAGATTTTGCTATTTATTTTCATGTGAACAAATCAAAGGGTAATGTCCTCGTTTTGGTCAATGATTTAATTTTTTACTTAAAATTTAAAATTTATATAAGTAAGAAAAAATGCACGTAATCCGTTTTTAAGCAAATGCAATATAATTCGCATCATATGATAGTGATATTAATTTAATTAGAAAAGAAAACTATTTTTTGACTTAGCTGTACTCTTTATTGAGTGTACAAAGTTTCTTTTTGTTTTCAGAATGTTCTTTTAGGAGCACGAACTTTTTTACTCCACTTTCTGCCTATATCTTTAGCATAGGTTTTTTAAACATATTATATTTTAGTTAAAAGTAATAATTGTTATAATTCTGCAATTTTTTATTATTTAAGATGTAACTTGAAATCGTAAATAAATAGCATTTTATCTTCCAAGAAAAAACTAAAAAAAAAAACAACGATTTTATTAATCGAGTTTATTCTAAAATAAGACATTTGCGCAATACACAAATTTACTAATGCAATATAGTTACAGAGAATATGCCTTTCCCTCATAGCCTGTAAGCTAAGGTACGAATTAAATCCGACGGTATATGCTTCTCCAATATATCTTTATCTGGAAACATAGATAATAAAGTCACCGATTATCTATCAGGAACTCAGGAACGTGGATGATAACATAAATAATTGAACAGTGAATATATAAAATGAAAAATATAAATATTATTTTTTTTAACACACATAATAAAAATCGTGTAAGAAAATAATAATACAAAAATAAAATTTTACTTGCAAGAAATTTATGTGCGTCAAGGTATATTGAAGATGAATTATTGTGACTCTATGCAAAGATAAAGTAATCGCAAAATAACGAGCATAATATCCAATCTTTTGTGTTAGGTTGTACGCGTGTTTAAACTAATATGAAACTTAAGGGATCTATTATTAAAAGTATTTTTGATTTCTGGACGCTGATGAAAAAAAAAAGGACTAAATTAATTTCCTTTAATTATATTTCTTCATTTAATTAAAATATTATTATTTTTGTTATTGTAATGGTTGCCATAATTTAACACATAATTTTTCATAAATAAGTTGGATATTACTTTATGAAAAAAAAAAAACTGTTACTTAAATCATCTGTCGTCTACCAACACTGCAAAAACTAATAGATATATATTCTTAATTTTAATGAATTACATGTATTAGAAACAAAATATTTTTAAAGATGTTCGTGCCATATAGTTGCTTCGACAATAAATGATTTGCAATATTTTTATCACATGTATAACACTTCATTGGAATATTATGTATACATATTTTTTTACAATAACCAATTATCCCTAAAATTAAACGTTTTTATGTACAAAATAATCTAAGTATGCTTACAGTTCAACATAACTTTTAAGATTAATCATAAAAAAGATTTCATTTTTTTATAAACAAATAACACAGAGAAATATATCGGTATAAAGTGATTAGTATAAAGAAATAAGCAATTTTTTCAAGAACTATATTCGGTATAAAGAGTTTAGTATAGAGAAAAAAAAATGTAGGGCAGTGAAATAGTGATTCCTGTAAACTACATTTCAACCTTTCAATGTTGGTGATTATTATTTAATTAAGTTATTAAAAAAAATAACTTGTACCAAAGTTTTACTTTTATAATTTATATATATATATAACAAAACTTTTAGTTTATATTTAATTAATTCTATTTTTTATACTAGTTTCAATTATTTTTTAAATGGATCTCTAGTCGGATCAAGTCGCTTATATCTCCAGTATTTAAATTTATACAGAAGCCAAAAAGTGTATAAAACAGCTCATATCAATGGTTTAAAATTTTTTTAATGCCCCGTGCCCGGGGCCACATTGGTCCTTGCGGTGTTACTTTAGTCCAGCACATAAAAAAAGTGTTTATTCTTTGTATTGAAGAAACAATACAAGATAATTTGGAGTTTTTACCCTTGAAAAATATTTTATACCTTACTATAGGATATTTGAACAGTTTGGTGTAATTTCAATTTTTGTTAGTGGCAATACTGGATGTGTTTGTAAACAACTGTTTTCGCGTGTAGATTTTAACTCTTCAAACTTTCTATAGTGAAAGAACCTGGATAAGAGCTACAAATAAGGTAAGTGTCAAAATATTAACTTTAGTAACCTGTAACCCATGTGTGATCATAATTTTTCCTTTAACTTTGTTTTTTGATCGGAAATGTTTAAGTTTTCTTAAAGCTAACATTAAAACTAGTTTTTCGGGGCTACATTGTGCCAGGGCTGATTTAGTCCGAAGTAGCCCCAGTTACTTAGAATTGCCTTTTATACAACCAAGTCTCTTAAAAAATGTTTTAAGTTTTTTTCAAATATTACTGTAGCAAAATGTTACATTAATTGTTTTTGTTCTAGTTGCTGAGGATAACATGACGAAAACTGTTTCTCGACTCTTTAATGTTTACAATTGGCTTATTGTGTTTAAATGTTACAAAAAATATTTGTTTATCGAGTTGGCAGTGCTAATTCATTAGCAGATCCTATTGCAAGAGGGTTTCAATGGTCCAACATAGGAAATGTATTCAATTTATATGAAAATAAGAGAATTGACCAAAGAAGCCCCTAGAACTACTTTGCTCCAAAACATTAAAGATAGTTAAAAAATAAAATAATAAAAAATTACCTTTTTAAAACCATACAGTTTGCTTCGTTGTTTCTTGTTAGTTGTTTACAACTCAATTTTGACGTTGAAAAATTATACATAATATTTTTAATAATGGAAATGTTAGTGGAACCAGGAAAAGTGGCGGAAAGTTTACGGAATTTATTTATTTTCAAATGAAATTTGTTTTAAATTCGAGTAGGTTCTAAACAACAAAGATTACATTAATAGAAATACAGTCTAGCAAAATAAAAATGCGTTTTAATCAACAAATCATTAAAAAAATGAAAATAGTTGTACGATGGGGAATTATGTCTTCTTTAAATTTGTGTTAACATGGTCTCTTTAAATTTTCAAAAAAGTTATTATTTCTCCCCACATTAAAAAATAATGACCAGAATAAACTATAAAATTATTCATCTATGTTTTTTTATGCTATCCATTCTGTATTACGTAAAATTTAAGATAGGTCATAATTCATAATTTTTAATTATATAAATTAAATTATTTAAATTCATAATTTTTAATTATGAATTTATAAATTAGTTTTCATAAAAAAATTGTGTTTTTACGTAAAAAGATGTGTTCCTTTGGTATATCTAAAGGAGGATCATTTTTTATTATTAGTCGGGTGATATTTTGTGAAGCAGAGCTGCCAATTCTCCAGATTTTTTAATACCAGTATTTTAACACAGAAAATGCTCTAATATTTAATTGGAACATGTAGAATAATTGTTCCATGTTTGAAGATGATTATCGTCGTGATTAAGTGATAAGCGGATAAGGGGCCAATATATAAACATATTTCTCATAATTGTAAATGGCCTAGGTAGTCCATAAAGAATTAAAGTTTCATTTAAAATCAAACAATAATAAGAAATGTGTTATCGAGATCTTTCTCCCGCTCCATTTAAGGTTAAATACAATTTAACTGTTGACTGCTATATACAAAATGACTGTGATAATCAATGTAAAAAATTACCCCCCTAAATAAATACTTCTTTTGAAACGAGAAAAGGAAATGAAAAAAAAATTAAATATGATACTTGCATAATCCCCTGTTATTACTTTGCCACAACAAAAACCAAATTATCTAATTACCATTACAACCACAATAAGGGTATTTTGACTAGAGCCACATATATTTCGATTCGAACCAGACGTTTCTTTATAAAATAAGTTAAAAACATACCACAGAGAAAAAGTTACATTTTAGATATAAGTTTAACTATACAGTATTTTTAAAAACTTGAATAAATTTTCCACGGTTATAGTGGTAAATACAAAAATCTAGCAAACTATTTCTGCTGAGTTTTTTTCTAATAATGACAGACATGCAAAAATTTTACTACGGAAAAAAAGAATATATATATTTTTTAAATGGCTCTGAGTCCTACCTTCCCGGTTTTCGGTGTCTTTAATTTGTGCAATTTCCCTTTTAAATTTGTCCGGTTTCAAATTTTGATTTTTTTTTCAATCTGGCTTTCACTAGAGTGTCTTTTACTCGGGACGTGGCTGGGAACCTACTAACCTTGCTTCCGCAAAAGAGTCGGGATAGAGTAGAAGAATAAAGGGCTACGGACGAATAGGGGCCGCTTGCCGCGGATGTAATTTTTCCTTATATTTTATTTTTTAAGAAGCCAAAATTTATCTTCATCTCAGAATGACACTTATACACATTTCAACAAAGCATTTGATTACATGTGCCAAGTATTAACTATTGAACTTCTACACCTTTCATTTTGTTTCAAATTCTATTCTTCCGCTTTTTCAGTGTTTATTATAGTCGAGATTAGTATATTTATTTTTGAGTGCTGTGTATATCTGGCCATAATGCTTATTTTAATACATTATTTTTTAAAAGAGTTTTCTTTTGCAAAGAAATTATCTAGTTCAGGGTTAACTATACCATATTGTTTCATTTAATTTTGAATAAAAATTCATTAAATTCTAAATTCCAAACATTAGAATTACTCATTCCATCTATTGGCAACAAGAGTTCAAGAGAGTTGAGATTATTGTCTATTTACACTGTTAAAAATCTGCGACTTTAGCTGAATAGTCACTCTACCGCTTTTATAGGATTTCTCTATTCTGTCCAATGAGAATGCTGCATAGTATAGTCAAGTAATCGCTTTCTTTTTTTTCTGTGTATGAATAGCTATTATATCTACTACACCTGTGTACTAATATATCTTTTTAACATGTGAATTTTTATTTGGAAAAAAATTAAATTTTATGAATATTGTCAGAAAACATCATGTGCCAGGAGCATAAAAATAAGATTATTATTTATTTTACAGAACTTTACGCAACGTATTTTTGAGAAACACGCTATAAATATACTGTTCATTTCCATCATCTTTTGAGAGACATACTGACATATAAAACAAATTCAGTATGAAAACAAAGCAACAAAGAATAAAAACGATACATTTTTGTAGCAAAATTACAATTTTGAAGATTCTTCTGCGCCTGGCCTTCAAAACGTTCTTTGTGGTATGCTGAATAAAATACAAAATTTAACTTTACGCATATAGAATTGATATGTATTATGCATAAAATGGGCAATATAGTCGTTTCTAATATATTGTTTCATTTCATATATAATGTGAGTAATCTTAAAGAAATTTCAAACAAACGTTTAGTGATATTTCGTATCAAAAATTAGACTACGAATTTTTTTCTTTTTTTTTCTTTTATTTTATAGTTTTACTTGTTCCCTTTCATTTATTTTTATTGTGATAGGCTAATAAATCTGCATTTTAAAAATCTTATACGTCTCAGTACAAAGTTTGTTTTTATATAGTAAATATAAACCAGATTTGTTTTGTAAATGATTTTTCATGGACGAACAAGACTGCTTGATGTTATTTCATTTTCTTATTAATGTAGACGTTATTAAATTCTATATTTCATAGATTAACTCTTACTTATTGCATTGGTTTCGAACAAAAGGGAATTATTTTTCTCTATATCTCTAATTATTTATTTAAATTTCATTATTATAGATTAACTGTACCTGAGAAAGGTAAAAAAATAGTATATACTGATTACACCAAAAACAATTCATTAAAAAATTCTTACTTTTAGAGAACTTTACACAAAGAATTTTCCAAAATGATGATAAAAACGTTCTGTTTAATTATCTTTTTTTTTATTTCTGCCTTTACAAGAAACTATGGGATTGGTGAACATCTTAAACGGATTTTCAGAATTTTCTGAACACTTTTTAACTGTTTTTAGAAAATGTCTGTCAATGATTCGTCTGTGTGTCTTTCTGTATGTAAGAGAAATTTGTTGAGGTGCTCTATCATCAGAACAAAGGCACGAAATTAATTCAGACTTCATATTCAGTTACACCTTGACATCAATTAGTGCTGATTATTATTTTTTTTTTGCATAAATCCACCAATTAATGCCACTACTATCTATCTTTTATTAAAATTTTAGTGATACCTATATGTCAAGAACTAACACACAGAATTTCATCAAACTTCATATTATGTTAGTTTTTGACAAAAAAAGACTGCTATTGTGTTTGTATCTAAATTATCCAGCAGGTGTTACCTATGTTGTATTTATTCCGATTTAAAAGATAGCTATAAAAGAACGAATAGATTGACTGTTAAATTTGGTTGCAGACTATTTAATTTATAAGCGCTGTAATAAAATCTTCGAAGTTACTAACGATTCTCTAGGAAACTGGGATGCCTAGAGATTTTTATGCAACGACAACGAAAAACATTCCCGTAGCAGATACATGTTTGTACTGTAAACATAAAAATCTGTAAAATTGCGTAGAATATTTTAGGAAACTGGGATGCCTAGAGCATTTTATGCAACTTCAACAGCAAAAATCCATGAATTATTCTCGGGTTACAGATAATAGTTTAGTTAGTATACAGGTTTATGTAGCTTTATGAAAACTAATTTTGTAGATTTACATCTTTTTTAGAGTATACAGATAAAGTTTTAGGAAGCATAAAAATTTCTGAAGATTCAGATCTGTAGTAATTACATCTTCTTTCTTTTTTTTTTTTTACAGCGCAGAAGAATTTTTTGTGATGGCTACAGCATACTAGTTTCATCATATTTTGAGAATCCTCCATGGTCGAGATCTTAAAGGCGTTCATCTATCACGTTGGTAGTACCACATTCGACAACCAGACTTCTGTACACAAACGTAGTGTAGAGTTCCCAGCTATCTGAGTGTTCAGTATTTGTTCCAAAGCTGTCACGGAGTGTACAGATTTTTGGAATAAAATAAGAATATGCATCTAAAAAGAAAAAAGAAATATGTCAGTAAAAGATTAAGAGAATAAAAGTAATGATGTTTAAAGTAACAAATATCATTCGAGTCATCAACCATTACAGCTAAATCCCTTAAAGCAAACCACCTTATAAATGTCTATTTTTTTTCAAGAACTTCTTCGTCTAACGCGCAGAACACAATAGTATCAAATAAACAATGTGACACATATATTGTCAGTAGGAAGTATTCAAGATTGAAATGAGGCATCGGTACATCATCTGTACATCGATATATATATATATATATATATGTATACATATATACTTATCTACATATATATATATTGTACTATGTTTTGTACGATTCAAAATATAATCGTATTTTATTTTGCTTGCTTGTATATAAAATAAACGGTGAAGTGCGAGTACTACTCATGTTCAGATGGTTCCGTACAATAAATATATGGATTTTTAATTGTATTATTAAAAAATTGTTGCTAAACGTATAATAAGACTTTTTAAAAACAATACAACGTAAAGTTGGGTATAGCTATATATACTGGAAAAGTATGAATGGGTATACCGTAAAAGTTCAAAAGAGATATGAAGCCTAAATAATATCAAATATTGCTACTCCGTATAACTCTTTTTTTTAATCTTATACTAATCTCTTTTTTCTGAACTTAATTCGGTACGTACTGACAATAAAAGTAGAGGATATTTAAACTTCATTTGACATTTCGAAAAATTATATTCAAGGTAAGGTAAAGTACCCAGTAGTTGACACCTTAAGGAATTTTTCGGCGTTCGTCGCCTTTGATTCGTGCAGTTTTCAATTAAGGGAAACAGTTTGATCATTACTAGGGGGGTTGAACATTTCTCCACAAAATCATAAAGTTTAATGTCCCGAAATGAATACATTTTGTAAAAATTACTAGGGAATATGAAAACATGATTTTTGTCCAGAAGTTGCAGCATCGTGAACGTGAGAGTTTAGTAGTTAACACCTTCGTGAACTAGTAATTGACACTGACTGCGCTGGGGCCTAAATTAATAATAATAAATACTCTTTATTATTATATTACTATATTAATTACCCCATATGAAGACATAATGATAAGAACCGTTAATTAGCAAAATTGTTTAAAGAAATCAGAAGTTTTAATGAAAGATCAGAAGTTTAATCAGAAGTTTTAATGAAAATAAAAAAAAATCCCATTGATCTGAAATTATAGCATAAAACAACTTACTTAATTAATCTCAAATAACAAAAATGAAAGATCGAGTGCAAAATCAAGCACTAACGGCCGATATTTTACCTTTTAATTGGGGTTTTCCACTCAACTTTGTATTTCAGAGTTATTCTAGGCACGTAAAATTTTTCACCCGCTGTTTTGTACCCAGCTTTGTTGACTTTAACATATTCTACAGCAGCTCTCATGCTCTCTTCCGTGTAATTCCTAAAATTTCCCTTCGTAGGTGGCATTTAAAAAAATAATTAATTAATTTTAGTAGCTGACACTCCCTAATTTTAATAACTGACACCCTGAGTCATCTATTGGTTTAAATGCATTTTTAGTTTTTCAAAGGTCAATCATGAATTTATCTGGTAGATTCCAGCTTATTTTCATTGCACTGAATTAGATTAACAAAACCCCAACATGAACGAGTAGTTGACACTGGGTGTCAACTTTTGAAAATCTGTTTCTTTTCAAATTCAATAGTTGACACTCACACTCACTCCCGCTATTTTGCACAAAATGCATCAATGTTATTCCAATACAATTCTTAGATATCGAAACAATCAATATCAATCAAAACATAACCAGAAATTAAGATAAATTACGGCTTTTAATACTTACTGTAACGTGCGATCCTTATCACTTTTCTTAAGATAAATTCGAAAAATTCAACTTTGCACACATGCTTCTTTGTTGTCTTCCGCCATATTGGAATTGGGCTCGACTGTTTATAGTTTTAGTTCTCAGTTTTGCCGCAAGGTGATAGATTTTAAAAATTCTGTGTCTCTCATGTTCCTACCTGTGACGTTTTCTTGTTACACTACTGTTTCTACAAAAGTGTCATCTATTGGTCCAGGGTCAACTACTGGGTACTTTACCTTAGAAATAATCGTTTCTTTTTACAGTATAGGTAAAACAAAACCCTCGTTCGAAGTTTAAACTTGCCATTATGCTAAACGAGTATCGAAAGGATGTCGCAAAGTTGTAACGCCGTCTTGGTCTGTGCCGCGTTTTCCCAGATAGGATTTTTAATTAATTTTTAAAGACGCGGGAGGTGTATTGAGAGATCCACTCAATGCAAACTAGTATCGAATCGCATAGTATTTATGTAAATAATTTTAATTAAATTAGTCTGTTTTTAACAATTTGACGTTTATTGCTTTTATAGTGCAACTGGGCATTGCATTACACAAATATATGATTAAAATTTGTTATTTAGGCTCTAAATAGAGTACTCAGTACCAGTCATTATGTATGCCTAAACTATCCGTGTCTTTAAGGTTTAATATTTCGGTTCGAAAATCATTATCAACAATGCTTTCATACTTCTGTTACGATAGGTACCCCCAGCGCTCCTCAACACCTTTGCTGAATGCCCACAAACAGAAATTTGTATGTAACGGAAAAATGCCCTTTTCTAAAAAACTCTGCTAACTAGGGTAATCTCTATAATTTTCCTGTAAGGTTTAAATTAAGGTCTACCACATCTAATATTTTAATAATTTCAGTTTCAGTAGTTTTGGAGATAGGTGGGGGGAGGGGGGGGGCATATTTCTGCGCTACATTTTCGACGGTATCTCTAAAAATATAATACCTAAAATTAAAAGAAATGTATTTTTGAGTTCAGCGTTACGAAAGCTTTCACAGAATACCCCATACGATACACAAAGAAAAGATTTTTTTCAAAGTAATATAAATAGTCCCTCTACATTTTTCCTAAATATATTTCTGAATATTTATTAATCTGTAAATATGTGGGTTAATACTATTTACTACTTCACCCAATTTGAACTTTCCATGTTCCATAGTTTACGAGTAAAATGGCTGTGACAGACGGACAGACACAGGAGTGATCTGATAATGGTTCCGTTTTTAATTTTTAAGTACGGAACACTAAAAACTACCATTTCTGTTTCAAATCCATTATGGTGTTTTAGATGTGCATCTTTCTATCTTTCCTTGGAGACAAAGTTGTATATTTTGTTGTTTTCATGTGTCATTTCCATTAATAATAAATGGAATAAGTTGCACGTTTATAAATCATACAAACGGGTCTCAGTTTAAAATTTTTGGTTTCAAAAAGCCTATGTGGAAATAAATGAGTCATGGAAGAGAAACTTTTTCCTGCGGTAAAAGTCCCCCCCCCCCAATAATAGGGGTGACTAAGTACCGACACACTTCTCTTTTTTTCAATATATTAAAAAAAATCATGTTAACATACCACCCAACATAATTAAGTTGTACGCTATATCCTAATGTGTTTCCTTTAAATATATTTATGTATATATATATATATATATATATATATATATTACCATTAATTAAACATAACCTGCCACCGTCAATTATTATGAATTAAAGCTGTAAGTATAAAAAAAAATATTATAAGAATTATTATGGAAGAAAAAAGAAAAAAGTGGACACCGACAAAAATTGAAAAGCTTATACATTGAATTACGTTATCGAGGGCACAGAATTCAATGATATAAGCAAAATGGTTGTTTTCTGTGGGAAAAATAAGCTAAAGCTAAAATTAATTTTCCCCTGTGCCCGAACAACCACTAAAATCAAGTGAATTGATTAAAAATGAAAGCAGAATAGAAACAAATAATATGAAATGGAAGAATCAATAAAACGTATTTAAATATTTATAGGATATAAAATAGAAATAATAAACACCATACCGATTAATATTTCAGTATTTTACATAAATCCATGTGCACATGTCTTCCAGTATATCAAAAAGATTAAGGTGAATAAAACAGTTAAGAAATCACAGTAAATGATACCAAAGGATGCAGTTAATACATTTTGAAATAAAATTTGAAATACCTTGTAAAACAAATTTAATCTAATATAAAATAAATAGATATTAATTACATTATTTAAAATGCACTATTAAATTAATAGATAACAGTTTAACAATATCGTCAAAATTTAGCTAAAAATACACCCTGGTGTATAAATTATAACTGAAATGGAGCTAGAAAAATTAAAAATTAAGGCAATCTGAAAGATACAACTTTAGTGCTGCCATCTATTAATAATTATATTAAACATCTATCGCAAGATAAAAATTTGCAAGCTTGTGAATGTAAATAACTGTTTAAACAGCAAAACCAAACAAATCCTTATACATAGAGAATTATAGAACAACCACTAAAATCAAGTGAATTGATTAAAAATGAAAGCAGAATAGAAACTAATAATATGAAATGAAAGAATCAATAAAACGTATTTAAATATTTATAGGATATAAAATAGAAATAATAAACACCATACCGATTAATATTTCAGTATTTTACAAAAATCCATGTGCACATGTCTTCCAGTATATCAAAAAGATTAAGGTGAATAAAACAGTTAAGAAATCACAGTAAATGATACCAAAGGATGCAGTTAATACATTTTGAAATAAAATTTGAAAGACCTTGTAAAACAAATTTAATCTAATATAAAATAAAAAGATATTAATTACATTATTTAAAATGCACTATTAAATTAATAGATAACAGTTTAACAATATCGTCAAAATTTAGCTAAAAATACACCCTGGTGTATAAATTATAACTGAAATGGAGCTAGAAAAATTAAAAATTAAGGCAATCTGAAAGATACAAATTTAGTGCTGCCATCTATTAATAATTATATTAAACATCTATCGCAAGATAAAAATTTGCAAGCTTGTGAATGTAAATAACTGTTTAAACAGCAAAACCAAACAAATCCTTATATATAGATAATTATAAACCTAATATAAATCACACAAAGTATTTAAAACTATTGTTAATAAAATTTAAAAGCATACAATATGTTCTATTAGCTAAATTATTTAAACTAAACTAAGAGTTTAAATAATGTTAGAACATTGATAATATATAGCATATATCTATATGCTATAAAACAAAATAAATTCAGTAATAATTAATATAAATAATTATTAAAAATTATCTAAAAATTATTTTTTAATGAATTATATATAAGATATTAATAAAATGAACAGGAAATAACAAACATGTGGAAGTATATAGAAGGTTAAATAATACTTAAAATCCCATTACTTAAAACGCACAAATATAGAATGTGGATTATTTTCAGACATCCATAAAAATCCATAAAGTATGAATATGGGACATTCAAAAACATTAAACTAAGAGTGGCATACTATTAGTAATTAATATGATATTGTCCTTAGTAAATTAAAATTTAATAACAAATAATTGTAAATTATATTAATGAATAATTAAGCTAATTATAATATTAATGAAAATCTCCAACTTACATATAAAATATCAAATCAACATCCACATAAAATACATAACAAAAAAATAGTAATAATACATGAGCCCCGCTTTTTTTTTTATAAATAATTAACCATTGCGTATTATCCAGACAACACCACCCTCCTCCGTACTCTAACATCTACCCACCCTACCAACCTATAATATTTTTTTATATTATTTTACAATTTTTAATTTTTTATAGATATTTTTTTTATTTTATAATTTTTTTGTAATTTTGTTTACGCATGTGTTAATTTGTGTTTATAGATCATGTAAGAAAAGTACTAATTGTATATTAATGAATATATGAATTTTTTTGGAAAACCATGATTTAATGCATCATAAATTAGTTTTTTAATATTATTGTTAATTAGAGGAGAAGAACATAAACATTTTATTCTATATAAATGATTAAGTATTATATTACGAAATACAGAATGATGTAGACAAGATTTAAAATTTGTAAATGTATTAACTGTGAATTTAAATTCTTTACGTTTGTCATACAAATCTGTGATTGTTTGATTGTCTTTTATTGTAATTTTAAGATCTAAGAAGTTAATTGTATTGTTATATAAAAGGTTTTCCGTTAATTCCAAATTAGTGGGATAATCAACTGGAAATCGAGTAATTGCAGATATATATATATATATATATATATATATATATATATATATATATACTAGGGGGCTCTGCCACCTGCAAGCTATGCTCGCCAACCCCCGTTCAGACACCGCAGAATCTAAAAACACGCTAATCTGATGGGTTTCAAAAATATTAGAGAAGATTGAATTATACTGAAAAAAGCTGCGCAGATCTCCCTGTAAACGGGTTTCCATTCAATTCCCTTTGATTGCAAAAGTTTAAGGGCGAATCAGTTGCTGTTAAGACATCCAGTGGTTGTTTTCGTTTTTGATTAAAGAGGATCAGTTAAACATTTGAAAAGAAGCTAAAATAAAATAAATTAAGTATACAGAATCTTTGTCTCCAGGTATTTTAAAACAATCTCTATAACAATAGCCAAAGTCACGTGAGTATCATCAACAGTTCCAGGCGGACCACTTCGATTTTTATACTCTAGGTGCCATTTTGGTACTTTAATGTTAGCGAGGCACAGGTGATAAGTCGCCAAATATTATTCTATCGCCATCACTTCATCTATATTATAATAGTTCAAGTCACCAACTGCCATAAACAAATGCGGTACGCCGTTCATATGAAAGTTTGGTTATCATGTTTGGTTATGATTTGGTTATGATTGATTAAGATGTCATATACGTCCCATATTGATGCGATTTTTATGACGCCAATTTGGGGAACGCTTCAACAGCATAAACAACATCATCCGGCTTACCATATCAAGCAAAATAACGATACTTTGGCGCCAGTTAAGTGCCCGTTCCGTATATGACATTGGCGTCAGAAAAAAATCGCGCCAATATGCGACCGTAAGTTTTTCATTTTGATTAAAAAATCAAAATTTTTTTTTCGAATAAAACTACATAAAATTTGCCATTGTTGCAAAGAATTCTTGGTACTGTTACGCTAGCCGGATGAAAATCTCGCCAATAGCTTTTTTTCAACTCGCCAGTTTGTATTTTGTTTCTTCGAGGGGTAATATTTGGCCAGATGTCATATACGCACATTTGGCATGATTTTTTTTTTTCAAAATTTGGCGAAAACCTCGTTTTCAGATACCAGTTACATATGCAATTTTGGTATTGCTTAGTTATCCCGTCGACCAAAAATCTATCGCCAAACTATAAGATTAAATGCCAATAATGGTTGATCGTAAATGTCACATTCACTTGACTTTAAGCAAGTTACACGTGCGAATGTCATCAAGTAATTTTTATTTCGACTTTTTACTTTCTTCTATCTTTACAAGAAGAAAGTATTGGATTCATGAAAATTTTCGAATTCCGGTTTTCGACGGATTTACACGTTTTAGGGGTCAGAGATTCCAAAAAACATGTTTTTACAAAATGTCTGTCTGTGACTCTGTGAGTCTGTCTGTCTGTGTGTATGTGACACAAATTTTGTGGGCGCTCAATCTCAAGAACTAATGCACGGAATTTAATAAAAATTGATATTCAGTTAGTGCCTAATACAAATTGATGCTGATTAGTTTTTGGTGTAAATCGCTCAACAGGTGGCGCTGCAATGCTGCATTTTTCACGATTTTCGCAATAGCTCTATCTCAAGAACTAATGCACGGATTTTGATCAAACTTCAGATTTCGTTAGTCCGTGATATGAATTGATGCTGATTACGTTTTGGTGTAAATCGCCCAACAGGTGGCGCTGTTATGATGAATTTTGCAGGATTTACAAGATTTCCCCAATAGCTCTATCTTAAGAACTAACGCACGGATTTTCATCAAACTTCAGATTAAGTTAGTCCTTGATATGACTTGCTACTGATTAGGTGTTGGTGTAAATCGCCCAACAGGTGGCGCTTCTCTGCTGCCTTTTCCACGATTGCCTCAATAGCTCTATCAATAGAACTAATAGACCAATTTTCATCTAACTTCAGATTTAGTTGTATGTTGACACAAGTTGTTGTTAATTAGGTTTTGGTGTTAATTACCCAATAGGTGGCGCTGCTATGCAGAAATTTTCACGATTTTCGCTATTGCTCTATCTCAAAAACTAATGTACGGATTTTCTCCAAACTTCAGATTCAGTCAGACGTTGACATAAATTCTTGCTGATTAGGATTTGGTATAAATCACCCAATAGGTGGCGCTGCTAGGCAGCATTTTGCTGAATTTAGACGATTTCAGCGATAGTCATATCTCAAGAACTAATGCACGGAATTTCATATCGTAAGAATCCTCATGAGATGCATAGATTGCCATTTAATTTTGGCAGTGTGATAGCGAATTTTGAAGTATTAACATGTATGAGATAGAAGAAAGTTTTGGGATTGGTACATCCGACTAGTTATTTGTATATTTATTAATTTTATACTAATTTATTTGTTCTTTCGTTATTTAAAATAAAAATTATGTCAATTTGTATAATTTGGCAAGTGTTTGGGCGATTTATATAATTTGGCAAAATTGGAAAGTACGGAATAACTAAGTAGTAACATGTTTTTTTAATTATTTTCTAAAGGAAATATAAAAGAAATAATTAATAATTACAGAACAAAATAATTTATATAATTTATAAAAATAAATAAAAGTAAATAAACATTTATTATCAAATAAACAACAATAGTCGGGTTACAATGTCAACCTTTTCAAAATAGGGAAAAAAAATATCTGTTCGATTAAAATTTGAGTTGCCATCATTAGAAAAATGTATATAAAATTAGAAATAAATTAATATTTCGAAAACTAATTCGAATTAAAAAATTCTAATACCAGTTTTGAGATCTGCGGATCAATGCTGATTTTTGGTGTTAATTTCATCGCAAAGTATTCCATATTTTAGGAGAAATCGCTTGAAACATAATCAGTTGTTTAATCAGTCGATTCATATATCCATTTCGTAAATTCGTTTCATTAGGATTTTATATATGCAGTGTTTTTTTTTCTTTTACGGAATCGACTCTGAAATGCATTGCATCCTCTTAAAAACTGCAACCAATATAAAAAAAGTTTAAAAAAGGGCTACTTAGAGATTGATCTCAACGATCGTCTGAAAAATTCATTTAAAATAATGGATATGTAAACGATAATCTTCAAAAGAATGTTCTCATATCGTGATGAACATTATCTTGAAAGTACATTTTGTGATTAGTATAAGCTCTTAACAATATACGATGAATACGACATATAATAATTTTGAGTTTCTCTTATAATTTATTCTGATCCTTCCATACATTACGAACCGCAAAATCTTGCAAAAAAAGCCCAATCTCGATACTTTTAGTCTTACATCTCACCACTAGACGGCGAACTCTGTTCATAAAAAAACTAGGAACCTACCCGTAGATATATTAGTCAAGAGGGTAGCGGACTTAAGCAAGAATTTAAATTATTTATTGAAATTACTATTCGGAAATGGTGGAAAGTACAGTTTTTAAATTTAATATTAAATAAGTAAAATTTATCGCAGGGATCTGTAAAAAATATGTATCCAAAATGGTAGAAAACGGTACGGTTTTAAATATTTGATCGCGCCCTCTAAAAAAGAATTATTATCAAGAATTTAAGATGTTTGTTGAAATTACTATTCGAAAGTAGTGGTAAGTACACTTTTGAAACTTTATATTAAATAAGTATTACTTATCCCGGGTTCTGTTAAAAATCCGCATTTAAAAAGGTACAGTTTTAAATATTTGATCTCGTCCAAAAAAATAAAACAAATAAATAAATAAATAAAATAAAATAAATAAAAATTATCCCCCCCCCCATAATTTGATTCACCCGTAATCTTTAAAATTGATATTTTGTGTTATAAACTATCTAAAAGTTTTATATAACAAGTGATATTTATCCCAAAGCTCTGTTAAATATACGCATCTAAAACTGTAGAAAACTGTACGATTTTAAATATTTTATCGCCCCCCCCCCCTAAAAATTTTTCAACCCCTTTCCTCACAAACTTTGATACCCCCTACTTCTTAAAATTTTTATTGTGTGTTACAATTTATCTGGAATTTCAAAATCGATCGTTTTGTGAGTTTTCTTAATTTTAATAAATTTTCGTTTCAGCATTTCTTTTCCTTTCTAAAAATCGAATTTTTTATAAAACATAAACTTGCGGATCAATTTTTATAAAATTTAGATATTATTAAACTGCGTTTAAAGATAGGGCTAGATGCACAACTTTAAAATATCTATATTGTGTATTTTAAAAAAATTGACGGCTTTACAAATAATCCTAGTATAAAAATCATTTGTGGTTTCAAAAAACTTCGTCGTCCAATTAATGAAACAATAATTAATATCTAAGGTTGTAATTGACCGACTGTGAATAAATTTAGATATGTGAAATCATCTAAAATTTCTACATCCGAAAGCAAAAAAAAAAATTAAATCTATAAACATAATATTTGAAAAAATTTACAGGTCGAGTTAAGATGCCAGTACCCGCCAGCGCAGCCGTTTGTGTTTAAAACCACCTTTTCTCGCAATGAAAGATTTAAAAAAAAATCAGTGTTTTTTGAACGGAAATAAAAAGAGATTTTATAAATGGATTTTTAATTGTTTTTTCAATTGTTTAAAGTAATATGAAAATAATTTTTAGAATTTCTGAAAGGGAATTATTTCTGCATGTTCCTGTGTATTTTTTTTTTTTTTTTTAGGCCCAGTAAAATTTAAGATACGGCTCTTTATAAAAAAACTCCAGTACATTTATCGTAATGGCAGCGCTGTTTTCTATTTACCCCTGGCCTTCTCTTCAGTTTTTCGAAGATATATTCTGCGGTTTGGTAAAAATCTATCTCTTTGTTGAATTATGACTACTTTTCATTATTTTAATTTTGGGACTTTAATTAATTTCTCAACTAATTATTAGAATTTTAAAATTCTGAATTCTAGGTGAACCATGAGACCCTTTGGGCTAGTTTCACAAAACTTTTGAGCCTCGTACGTGCCATAGATTTTGCTAGCTATCGCAAAAAGTCAGACACACATACACACATAGAGCGATCTGTTCTTTTCTTAGTATAGAATTATGTCGGAAATCGATGGTATTTTAGCTGTCACTCTTAGTATGCTAAATAATATAAACCGCATAATTATGATACATTAAATAGGAAATATATTCGTTTTCAGTATTATTCCTGGGTTTTGTTTCACATAATGCTGTCAGTTGATAACAATAAATCTTTTAGCGTTAAAAAACTTCCTACGTCTAAACTTTCAGTATTTTTAGCACTTAACACTCAATAGATTTTTGTTTTAACAAACAAAGAATTTATTTATTTAATCTGATCTAGAGAAAATTTACTTTTTATTTCCTATTAATTTAATTAAATACTAAAAATATTAGTGTTAAAATACTATATATTTCTGGCTATATACAAGGTGCACAAAATAAAACTGAAGCAAAAAATATGAAGTGGAATTGACCTTTGTTAATGAACAGGAGCACTGCACATCATATTAAATACTGGAAACGTCGAAGTCGACGTCGATGTAGCACTGAGTTCGAATTATCAAACTGTGAGACATGCGTAGGAACTCTGTTTTAGGGATAGCGGCAATAACATTTTCAATGTTCTGCTGTAACTCTTCCAGTGTTTGAGGATTATTTCAGTAGACCTGACACTTTATATTGTCCTACAGGTAAAAATCACAGGGAGAGAGATCAAGCGATCGTTGTGGCCCGGAGATAATACTGCCTCTGCGGATTTTCATCTCTTCCCCGAACACCCCATGCC
Organism: Maratus speciosus; assembly: GCA_963932465.1. Taxonomy (NCBI): domain Eukaryota; kingdom Metazoa; phylum Arthropoda; class Arachnida; order Araneae; family Salticidae; genus Maratus; species Maratus speciosus. The sequence goes on from OZ010794.1 coordinate 337,053,360, forward strand.
CTCGTGAGAAGGTTGTTAAGGCAGCGTGTGCTGTTCCTCCGTCTTGCTGAAAATATCCATACCGTCGTTCACCTACCGCGAATTGTTAGAAAAAAGAATTAAACAGATTATGGACATATCGATAAGCATTAACAGTTTGGAAAATAAATCCTTTTATGTTGCGGAATCCAGACCATGCGCACCTAACACTAATCTTCAGATAATTGCAACATCTATTCAGTGTACTGATGGAGATAATCTGATGCATAATGGCGCATGTTCTGTGAGTTCAGTTGCAGTGACAGGCTGAGCCAGACCTCATCTGAAGAATTGAAAAACTGAGGATAAAAAATCTTGATGCAACATGACTCAGAGACTACCGGCAAAACTCAACACGTAAAAATTGTTCTGATGACTTTAACTCAGGCACAACAGTATACTAATGCATGTCCTTTTTGTTAAATTTTCGGCACGACGATCACTTAATTTCACATTTGCATATTATAGGTGCAGATAACCAAAATTTTTAAGGTGCCAGTGGCGCCTAAACCCCAAAAATCCAGTCTCCACTTTGGCTCCTAACAAAAATCTAGTGGCCACATTGTGAAACAAACTCATAAAACAATAGTGTTTATTTGAAAAAAACTTAACAAAAAAAACTCAGAAATTCAAAATGAACTAGTCAGATGTGCCAATCTTAAAACACTCTTCTATCTCATAGATGTTAATACTTCCAGAAAAATGCAGCATATCAGCACCACCTGTTAGATTATTTACACCAAACTCTAATTATCAACAACTTTGATAACTTCTAACCGCATCTGAAGTTTGATGAAAATCCGTGCATTAGCTTTTTAGATATAGTTATCCCGGAAATTGTGAAAAATGCAGCACAGAAGCGTCACCTGTTGAGCGAATTAAACAGCACTAATTTGTATCAGGGACTAACTGAATCTGAAGTTAAATGAAAATTCGCGCATTTTTTCTTGAGTTAGAGCCATTGCAATAATCATGAATAATGCAGAAGGGCAGCGCCACCTGTTGGGCGATTTTCACTAAATTGTAATCAGCATCTAACTATATCCTGGACTAACTGAATCTGATGTTTTATGAAAATCCATGCAGTAGTTCCTGAGATATAGCTATTGCACAAATCGTGAAAAATGCCGCATAGCAGCGCCATCTGGTGGAAGATTTTCACCAAAAACAAATCAGGACCAAATTATATGAAGGTCTAACTAAAGCTAAAGTTTTGTGAAATTCAGTGCATTAATTTTTGAGATAGAGAGCACACAAATTTTTTGTCACATACAGACTCACAGAGTGTCAGAGTGACAGACAGACTCACAGACAGACATTTTCTAAAAACCATCAAATCGTGTTCAGGACATTCTAAAACGTATAAATCAGTCGAAAACCGGCAGTCGAAAATTTTCACGAGTCCAATACTTTCTTCTTGTAAAGATAGAAGAAAGAAAAATAGTTTGATTAAGAAATACACGTATAGAAAAAAACAAAGACTAGATACAGCAAATGTGTATATTTAATTTAATCCTACTATTCTTGAAACTTTTATATTAAAAAAGTGTAATATAAAACGAAAAAATGCAGTGCGAACATGATCCGATGCAGGACTCTATACTCTAGATCTAGATGGAATAAAATAGTGATAAGGCAAATTAAAGAGGGGCTAAATTCACAAAACTCATGATATAAATTCCGTCTATGAAAATCTCGGACTTGCTGGAAACATTTACACAACAAGAATATACCTCGCGGTAAGTTTTTTTTTTTCTGAGTTCGGAAACCTCTATCCTCGCGACTCCATGATCCAAAGCCCTTAAATAATTTCCATCGCATCCGAAACTTCGGACTGTCTCGTGAGCCAATCTGCAATAAAGGAGAATTTATTTTAACTCTGGATTTCGGACGAAACAATAAAAAAATGCTTGTTTTCGCTGGTGTTCAAAGGAGAAGCTTTACCATTAGCGCGCTCATGGGACGAGCTTCACAGCTGCTAAGCTTTGTAGTGATGCGGATAGGCGCAGAATTCTACTTTAACATAATGTTCGACAAGAAAGCAGTGAATCACAGAGGCAGCGTTCACGACGGCCGAAGGTAACTGAGATCACAAAAATTCCCTCACTGTTTATCTAGGTCATACTTGATCGCGGCCAGTGAAAAGATCAGGTGCATTTCTATTTGCAAAAGAAAAAAAAAATACCAAAATTCTGCGACGGGGATTAGGAACACTGGAAATTGATCTCTGGCGACTAAGACACTGAAAGTTAGTAGCCACAGCAAAAAAATTTAGTCGCCACGTGGCGACTGGCGACCGTGAATCTGCACCTATTTTGCATAGATAAACGGAGTGGAGATTTCATCGGACTGTGTTCCAGGCTTTCCTGCACTCGATAAATGTTTTTGGTGTTCGAACTCCTTTCGGTAAGTCACAGTTTTTATTCACTTAAAGTCCGTTTCGGGCCATTTTCCACTAAGTTTTACTTTGCAGAGTTTGTTGAAGGATTTGCCAACGCACTCCAACTCTTAAACACTTGCGGAAATAGCTAGGCAAAAGTTTTCCATGAATTGTACTTCGCATAGCAGTTGACAATGGACAAATAGTGTTTTGTGAACAACATTTTGTGTTTCAACTAGTTTTTAAACAAGTCTGCACCTCTCACTAACTCAAACGTAATGACACAGTACATAACTTGGGGCACAGTGTGCGGGAGATTACCATGCGTAAGACATGTAAAAGAAGCCGATTGTAACTTTGACGTCACTGTTTCCAGCAATTTATGTTACGGTTAGTTCTCCCGTTCATTATTAAAGGTCAATTCCGCGGCTGTCTTAATCTCGGTCAGTTTTATTTTGCCAACCCTGCGTATAGCAAGAAAACATAATTCTGAAGTATATAGATAAGTAAATTAATATTATGTTACAACACTGTCATTCAAGAACAGCTGTTGTTTTAGAAGATTGTTTTGGAAAACAAATGTAAAATTTATGACCTTTTGATAGTTTATAAGACACTAATCCAATAAAAGTGTTGATGACATGAAAAAGTGCAATAAGTTTAATGAAATGTTTTGATTTATCTGTAAACGATCAAAACTAATTTATTGTCGCTAAATTATTGAAAAGCTAAATTAATTGCATTAACTGATCGCTATAATTTGACATGTGAGTCATGATGTGATTTTTTTCATTAATTAAAGGGACAAAAAAAAAAAAAGAACAAAAACATTAACTTAGTTGTCTGCTAAAATTTTGAATTCACACAAAATAATTGTTTTTTTTTTTTTTTCACAATTTACCTTCTATTAACCTTTTATCTCTAATAATAAATTGAGCTCTTTCAAAGTCACAAATCTTCTTTTCCGAGAAATACTACAAATGAAAATTGAAGTATAGACGTAAAATAATATCTGCCAATAATCAGACAAATTTTAGAATTTGCAGAATAAATCTGTTTGAATAACAGCTCCTGCATGATCTTCTAAACTTCCCATGTTGTGAAATGTGCTTGAAGGGGGTATACAAAAACAATTTTGAAACGATAAAAATATAAAAAGTAAGAAAATTTTTTGTTTCGCCTAATCAATCTCTGGTTCCTTTTATTCCTGTATCGCTTCAAAAAACCTTCTTAATTTTACTCTACTTTAGTCTATTTAATATATATACATATATATTCCAAAATTTAAATTTTTGCGCCAAGTTTAAAGTATTTTATGTAAATTTTCCTTTTTCAGTAATATTCCGTATATTATACCGACTTATTAAATTAAAACCCTAGTCTATTAATCTCTAAGATCTTAATTCATATTTATTCCAAATTGCGTAAATCTAAAAATGGCTGATTTATATTTCTTTAATAAAACTTTTATTATTTAAATTCCTATTAAATTCTGCTATTAAATCCCGGTATATCATATTCCCCTTAAATCTTTATTTAACTGCTAAAATATTATTCTGTCTTAAAGAAAAAACCTACTTATTTCAATTTATTCTTTTATTTAAAATATCCAGGTGTAATTAAAATATTTTAAAGATTAAAACTTCGCAGACATAAATTCATTTCTTTTATCGTCTGAAGAGGGAAAAAGGGGTTATTTTTGCATAATCTCGACTACAGATTTTAACATTTGTTTATGCTTTAGATAGCTGGTGCGAGAATATAAGAATTTTCTAGAACAATCTTTTCAGCACAGTATAAATACGGATGGCGGGAACCAGAGATAAAGCATATAGCATATAGGAGTAGATGGGTTGTGAGCTTAGAAGTTTTTCAGTTTTTAGCATGTAGAGGTGAACGTAGTGGATTGCAGTCGTAGCAGACTGGATATTCAATGTGATTGCTCGATGGAGGTAGTAAAATGTTGGATGAATACTGTTTATTATGTGTGTAGAATGAGGAAGCAACGGTATCGTAATGGGTGATAGATGTTAGATGTTAACGGATTAAAGACTAGAACGCAGTCAAGAGATGGAGTGTTTTTAAACTAATTGTGACAGGAAGAATAGACTTTATTCTTTTTACCATGGCAGGAGTGAGCATCTTCCCTAGATTCAATCGTGAGTGTGGGAATAATGTTTCAAGCGACTGCCTTATGTTAATTCTTCATTTTTCTTTATTATTTTAAACCCAGTCGGCTGCCACCTGTGTTGTGTAGGAATGGAAACCCTCATTTTTTTTCGACAATACCAACTACTTGCCGTCAAAATGTCACATATATATATATATATTACAGGGGATTATACACATATTTACAGTGGAGACGAACACACAACTATAAAAAATGAAAACACGAATATAACTGTCAGTCAAATGTACTTTGCGATTAGCGCTATTTTCTGGATTTTTTTTTTTCATAAAAAAAAAAATACTTATCATTTTTAGGCGAATTTAGAGAATATGAATGGGAATCCCTATATTTCAACATCTCATTTGATTTTGCATCTATTAGCCCAGTGGTTAGGGGGTTGAATTCGGAATTAATTAGGGGAAAGCTGAAAATTGTTTTAATACTTTCAGTTTAGGTCTATAATGAATATGCTATGTTTTCCCCCTCGTACTAGGTGACCGTTAGGAAATATGTATAGATTTATAGTCAAAAAACACGTTTATTTACATACCATAACTGTATCTCTAAACAGCTAACTCTGTCAAAAACATTGTAAATACAAATGTTGTAGAGCTTAAACTTCTGAGTAAAATGAGTACCTACACTTAATATTTTTGTTGAACATTAAGGTCACAATTCCAGTTTATAGATTTAGACCCGTGGTCAGAAGGTTGAACTCAGAATTAATTAGGAGAAAACTGGAAATTGTTTTAATCCCTTCAGTTTAGGTCTAAAATGAACACACAATGTTTTTTCCCTCGTACTTGGGTAATTGTTAGAAATTATGTATATATATATTTTCGAAAAACACGTTTTTTTTAATTTCCTTAGCAATATCTCAAAACAGCTAACTCTATAAAAAAACATTTTCAATAGAAATGTTGTAGAGCTTAAAATTCTGAATAAAATGAGTGCCATCATTAATATTTTTGTTCAACATTAAGGTTGTAATTCTACTTCAAAAATTTTCAAATCAAAAGCTTGAAGCCAGGAGAGACCAAATTAACTTAAAAATATCTTAAAACTGCGGCCTTAACATTAAACAAAAATATTAAGTGTAGGTACTCATTTTATTCAGAACTTTAGGCTCTACAACTTTTGTACTGACAATGTTTTTGATGGAGCTAGCTGTTTTGAGATATTGTTAAGTTAACTTGGTCTCTCCTGGCTTCAAGCTCTTGATTAGCGTTTGAGGCAAAATTTTGAAATAGATTTGCGACCTTAATGTTGAAGAAAAATATTAATGATGGTACTCAATTTATTCAGTATTTTAAACTCTACAACATTTGTATTGACAATGTTTTTTATAGAGTTAGCTGTTTTGAGATATTGTTAAGGTAGTTAAAAAAAACTTGTTTTTCTTGTGCATATTTTCTAACATTCACCCAAGTACGAGGAAGAAAACATAGTATGTTCATTTTAGACCTAAACTGAAGGGATTAAAAGAATTTCCAGTTTTCTCCTAATTAATTCTGAGTTCAATCCCCTGACCACGGGTCTAAAACTTTAAACTGGAATTTTGACCTTAATGTTCAACAAAAATATTAAGTGTAGGTACTCATGTTATTCAGAATTTTAAGCTATGCAACATTTGTATTGACAATGTTTTTGACAGAGTTAGCTGTTTGCAGGTACTGTTATGGTATGTAAAAAAAGGTGTTTTTTGACTATAAATCTATACATATTTCCTAACGCTCACCTAGTACGAGGGGGAAAACATAGTATATTCATCCTAGACCTAAACTGGAGGGATTAAAACAATTTCCAGCTTTCCCCTAATTAATTCCGAATTCGGCCTTTTTTTGCTCCCCTACCACTGGACTATATCGTTTATATAAAAATGTTTGTTTCGTTATATATTGAAAAATATGCTACTTGAGAGTTACTGCGCTTACTGTGGAAAATCGAATTTTGAAGATTAAGTGATATTATGATAAGAGTTGTTTAAATAATGATGTAACTGTAATTTGATAAAGAGAGTTCACTAAAAAACAATAATTATAACGTTGACTCGCTGAATTGTGAGAAAAAATATTTCACCTAAAGCGAGACTCTAGAAATTGTCAATTATATGTACCTGCTTATAGCTTTACAACTAATGTTCCAAAAGCAAGGGAAATTGAAAGTGGAGAATTTTCTCATACGGATTCTAATGGGGATGAAAAAAAAAATATGTTTCACTTTATGAGTTTAAAATAACCCCATTATTAAGTTTTATTAATATATAAAGAAATATGCATACCTCAAAAAACCTATTATGTTTTGCATTTTACAATATATGAAACAAATCTTAAATTAATATATATATATATATATATATTTTTTTTTTTTTTTTTTTTTTTTTTTTGTAAAATAAACTATCTTCCTTTATAATTAAATACGAGCTACTTAAAACAGTACATTTTTTTCTTTTATTCTTGCTTAATAACAACCAAAATTATGTACCACATTTATTTTTTGTTTGTTCGTTTTTTTTTTCTGTTTCGTCCTTCTTTTAGCGACAAAGTCCTATTTCTTTCAAAACGGAATTTTCTTTCTTCTCCAAAAATAATAGAACTTTTTATTTTCTTCTATCGTCAATATAAGAAAGTATTGCAGTCGAAATTTTTTTCGACTTCCGGTTTTCGACGGATTTACACGTTTTAGGGGGCAGAGATCCCAAAAAACATGTTTATAGAAAATGACTGTCTGTGTGCCCGTATGTTCGTGTGTCCGTGTGTCTGTCGTATTGTACCATCAAAAAGTGTATGAAGTTATGCATAGAATTCAACCAAAAATTTTTTAATGTTTTTGGCTATGGCAAGCAGGTTCTTTGGAAGCTAATTTGGAAAAAAATCCGATGGAAGGGGACGCTGTAATATCGATTTTTGTGCCATTTTGAATATTCTACCATCGAAAAGTGTATGAAGTTATGCACAGAATTGATATTCGGTCTACGTCCAAGCGTTGCATCGCTACAGTATCTTAAAAAAAATATGTGAATACTATATATACTATACTATATTACTACTTTATTATAAACTATACTAAATGTATATAGTATGTTAAACATCTCTTTGGCCAAATACGCCTTTGGCTATATACCTAATTAGGAAATATTAATTATAAAGAAAAGGAATTTCGGGGCTAAACTGAAATATATCAAGAAAGAAAAATCATGTTTCATTATTTGATATGTTTCTTAGAAAACGTCTTTTGTTTCTTTGACGTACTGTATACAATAACAATGGAAATCTTATCGGAAACATGTTTCTATGATCCATAGTGCTTAAAGAAAATATAGAAAAGCTTTTAACATCGTATTCAGAGGGAAATAAGATATGTAAAAAATAGCATTTGAACGGAAATAAAATGAAATGGACTTTAAATGTTACTTTTACATTGGAAAAAATATGCTGAATTAAAAATTCTAATACCGGAAAAATAATAAAAATAAAATATTTAAAATATATGCAAATTTATACTTGTGCTTCCTAACATAATCTGACCTTTCTTCATCGTGTTATCTAGTCCCTCTGTTTCAGAGGATTAGGCAATAGTAAAGCTGCCGCGGTACTTACGCCACTGAGCTATACAATATAAGGGTGTGTCAACTCCCTGTTCTGTTACGCTGAATCCAGCGGTCCGCACATTTGCCAATAAATAAAAAATGCCATAATATTCCAGAAAAAATTAAGACAAAACACCGATTTCCTCCCATAGATGTAATATTTTGTAATTCGATTTTCTGTTTAAATATAACGAAAATGGTACAATTCAGACTGGACTATATTTTTTTATTAAAAAACTGCAGATTTTGTTTCATTTTATCTCTAATATTTACTTCATCAAAATAATAATTAAAAAAATCTCATGTCATCGTAGTAGCCCAGTGGTTAGGGGATCGAATTCGGTTATAAAAAACACGATTTTTTTTATTATTATTACTTTAACAATATCTTAAAACAGCCAACTCTCTCAAAAACAATGTCAATACAGATATTGTAGAACTTAAAATTCTGAATAAAATGAGTACCCACATTAGCATTTTTGTTCAACACTAAATTCATAATTCTATTTCAAAATTCGGCCTTAATTGCTAATCAAGAGTTTGAAGCCAGGACAGTCGAAGTTACCTTTACAATATCCCAAAACGGCTAACTCTATCAAAGCATTGTCATTACAAATGTTGTAGAGCTTAAAATTCTGAATAAAATGAGTTACATTAATATTTTTGTTCAACATTATGATCCCAACTCTTTTGCGTTTAGGAAGAAGGGACGAGAAAATTACACAAATATTTTCTACAATATTGGAATAATATGAAACACCTGTTTTTTTTTTATCAATAAGCATATTTATGCGTTTCTTTTTATAATTAATTTAAAAAAAAACTTATTTCCTCTTTAACTGATAAGAAACATTTCTCAAGAGTGCTACCTTTCGGTGGAAGAAGGCATATTCACTGAGATGGCAGACATATAATTTTATAAAGCTTCCAATTCAAAAATTTCAAATTAAAAAGTGTAATATTTTAGTTACTCTGTTAAAAGTTTACAGGAAACTGCCCAGTCATTCGACCGTTTTATAGAAAATGGTTTTATAAGCGAATATATTCTATTGGATAAGACATCCTGATTTAAAATCTCCACAAGCGCTCCAAACGTAATGACATAAAAATATATTTTCTGATTTCACTTTTGTAGTGTTATGTTATAAATTGATCGTTTCTTAAAAGAACAAAATGCTATAACTACGCGGTTTCGCTATTTGTTTTTCTCGTCGAAAATTAAATTAAAATTACTTCAGTAGTTATCGAGAAAAAGTACAGATGTTTGATATGCCTTTTCAATACTGATACTGGCAACATCAAACCCTAATTTTTAAAGAAAGTTTTTTTTTTTTTTTTTATGTTTTAACCTTTTTTGAATTCAACTTAAGATGCTCGTATACTATTCGAAATTCATTTTTATTAAAACCATTTTAATCCTCTTTGTAAAATATCGATGTTTAAAATCATGCTATTGCTTGATCTTGAATTCCTCTAACGACAAGACTCGTGAACATTCATTTGTTCGGTAACCCTTCTTTAACTCTCGTACTTTATTTTCAACCTGCTTAATTTTGATAAATATACACTGTTATTCCCTATATATACGTCGTATTAAATACTACCTATATTTCAAATACAATTTCGGAAATAATAAACAATATTTTCCATCATTTACGAATCATTTTTGAAATAAGCAAAAAATCATGAAAAAATACACTTTTTAAGTTATTAATTTGTTCGTAGCGGCAAAAGCTTACCTAGCAGGAGGGGAAAACTTAGTACGTTCATTTCTGACCTACGTCAAAGGGATTAAAACATGTTGTAGCTTTCCCCTAATTAATTCCATATTCGGCCTTTTTTCATTCCCTACCACTTGGCCCGTAATCAAGAGGTTAAACCATAATTCTCAAAATATCCAAGACCTAAAATAATTACAAAAACATCGTAAATACCTCAATAAATTAAAAACGCACATGTATTAAAAAAATGAGAAGCAGGGTGGATTGATAACCGCGTCTATTCTGGCTTCAAGCTCTTGATTAGCGATTTAGGCTAAACTTTGAAATAGAATTGTGAGCTTAATGTTAATATATATATATATATATATATATATTAAGTGTGGGTACTCATTTTATTTATAATTTTAATTGCTACAACATTTGTATTGATAATGTTTTTGATAGAGGGGGGGGGGGGGACGTAGTATATTTGTTCTAGACCTAAGCTAAATGGATTAAAACAATTTCCAGCTTTCCCCTAATTAATTCCGAATTCGGCTTTTTTTTTCTTCCCTACCACTGGGCTATATATCATGTTTGTAAAAATTGAAATTGTGTACTGTTTGGAAGTTATAAAAATTCCAATAAAAGCAAAAGTTATTGTTCATGTACCAGTGTCAATATAACCTCAGCGCTATTCACACACATGATATAGGTAACGATAAATTATTTAATAACAACCTATTTTAAGCCGTGCTACATCATACAACTCAAACTGAAAAAAATAAAATAAAATAAAATAAATAAAAAAATTAAATAAAAAATAAAGCGTTACAATGTTTAATTTGTTAAGATTCAAAGTATCGTTAAAATACGCGATATTTAAAGTTGGTTTTCTCACTTAAAAAAAGTCATAATATAGCACTCCTAACAGCAAAACGTTCCTAAAACGGAATTTCCCTTTACAGAAAATGAAAACACTCCACAATTTGGAAAGTCCTGAAAATTCACTAAAAGATAAATTATTCAGTTATACTGTTAAAAAAAAAAAAAAAAAAAAAAAAAAAAAAGCCTGAGCAGTTTTCTTGAAGGAATCGGAAAAATAGTTGCCCTTATCGTACCGGAAGATTTTCCGACCCAGCCCGGAATAAAATCCGTAAAAAAAAGGAAATAGCCAATGAAACAGTATTTTACGAATTTTATTCCGATTTTATGAATTTTATTCCGAGCTGGGTCGGAAATTTTTCCGATACAACAAGGGCAACTATTTTTCTGATTCCTACAGGAAATCTGGCCTTTTTTTTTTTTTTTTTTTTTTTTTTTTTTTTTTTTTTTTTACAGTGTAGGTGTACCCGGAGCGAATACATTATATCTGAGAATAAAAATTCTTTCCCGGATCTTTTAGAAAAAGACCTAGTTAAGGACCATTGAGTCACTTATTTCAAGGATTTGTATTTTGAAACATGTATTAAAATGTCCTACTTTACTTTTAAATTCATATCAGATATTTTTATTTACTTAACATATTAAGTAATTTCCATAAAAAGTCCAGATAAATGCATATTTCGAAATATTTTATACATGAATTTATTACAGTTCTGTAACATTAAAAAAAAAATAAATACTTATCAAGTGTAGCTCGACGTTACATCGCAAAAGGGGATATGTTAATCTTTTGTTGTATTATTGAAAAAAATAATAATTTGTTATCCGCGTCTGCAAAGGTCACGAAACTGATATAACTCATCTTATTTTTATGCCACGTTACTATCGTTCAAAATTTTTAAAACATATTACGTGTAATTCTCCTCACTTCCACTGTTGCGATTGTTGCTCTATAGTAAATTTAAAAACAAGTTTTTGCCTTATTTTGTTAAGAAATGTGGCCATAAACTAAAACAAAGGACTATTTTTTAAATCACTAGAGACCAAAAACAGTAGCACTTGACAGATACAAATATTAACTGAAAATGCAAAAGGAAAAATTGCAAAATCTTAAATTTTACACAATTAAATAAGGAAAAAATACACTTTGAAATGTAATTTTCTTAAAATATGTATATCAATTTAATGAATTTTATAGAATTTTAAAGTATTTTTTTAAGCATGAATGTTTAAAAAAACTAGTTCTATTGTTTGGATTTATCCGTTTACACTTTTAACATTTTAATTTATTCAGCATCTGTTTGAGATATCATTTTTAAATTTACAAATAAACATATTATATAAATTAAACACATTGTAAGCGGTTATTATCGAAATATATGGTACATCTTTTTTGTTACATTAGCTTTACATTTTTATTATTTTTTTTTTAAATTTATGTACTTCCACCCAGCAAACACATACCTTTCGCACACGATCGGACCGCAGCCGGCAGTGTCGGCATGGGCACAGTGATTTCGGTGAAGTGTCGGCAGCATGTCGGAAACTGAAACATAAGAATCTGCTTTTTCGACTGCCGGTTACCGTAATCGGTCCCCTTGCGGTTATATATCGGCAAGCGACTTACACCGGCAAGTGACGCAGGACCGATATGTGATTTCTGATAGTGGCCCAATCATATTTGCCAACATCGGTCCGAATTTGGTATTTTTAGTCTTAGCCGACATTTTTTTTTTCTTTTTCTTAATTTTGTTTCAATTTGAGTTTTGATAAGATATGTATATTTCGCGTATTTCATACGAAATTCTAACAGTGATAAAAAAAAAATCATATCTCTTATATAAATATATTTTTAAAAGCTGTTATTGAATTCATTTTAAAAAGGTTTACAATTATTTGAATCATCAAAAGAGTTTCTTAAATCGCCCCTTAAAATTATTATCGTTATAAAGTTAAGCGTAGAAAAAAGAATTTCATAAATTAATTATTTTCGAACCATTTATTCATTTTAAAAGCAACAGCTATGTTTCTTATTTTATTTAAAAATCAAATTATTAAGAATGTGCTGAAAATTATTTTACAAGCTATAAAAATATTAAAAAAACTACCCAACTTAAGCATTAAAATTTAAAAGAAAGGTTCAGAAATTTCCCACTTCAAAAAAAAAAAAAAAAAAAAAAAAAAGATAAATTAATATTTCTATTTTATTTGATGATTAAAAAATGTTGATAAGTAAAATAATCATTTTTGCTACTTAATCACTAAAACTATATTCTACATTAAATCATCAAATGATAAAAAGGGAACTCTTATTCTAATTAAAAGTGATTAATTACCAACATCTTTTTTTTATTAAAATTAGCTTTTCTATGTTACAAATATATATTTCTTGAATTAACGCATTTAATTATTTACAATTCCAAAAGAGAAAATTTTATAATTCCAAATTAGAAAATTTTATTAAGAGAAAAACCTCTGAAAGTCACTTAATTTATTTAATAAGCATTCTTAAATTTATAAGAAAGATTTAGAAATATCCCCATTTAAAAATTATCTTCCAAAAGAAAAAAAAATAAATTAATATTTTTATTTTATTTTTAAATTAAAAATATTGTTAATTAACAAATTAATATTGCAACATACTCATTAAATATATGTTCTACTTTAAATCATCAAAACGACATAAAATGAATTCTTATTCTAATTAAAAGTTAATAATTACTAACTTTTTATTTACTAAAATACATTTTTCCATATTAAAAAAATATATTTTATAAATTAACGCAACGCATGTAATTACATTATAATCCCAATAAGAAAATTTGATTAACTGAACAAGACCTCTAAAAATATTTTTTTAATACTTAATTATTCTTACATTTATATATATTCTTAATTATTCTTAATTATATCTATATCTTAATTGAACTTAAAATTATTCTTAAATTCCTTTGCTTTAACGAATTCGCTAAGATATTTATTTCATTCATTTAAATAAACGCGCGTAAGACAATTATAAATAAATAAATAAAAAAATAAAATAAAAACAGTTCAAAATTCTAATTTTCCCACCTACCTTTAATGGCAAATCATTACGTATCGATAAGACTTCCCCTTATTACCTCATACAATCCTCCCCTGGTCAAGTCTGAGTGGTCAAGTGGTCAAGGAGTCTACCTCCTGCCCTTCAGTTCGCTGGATCAAACCAAACTTCAGCCAGCGCCGAAACACGTTCTTTTCAAATATGCATTCCGCGATGGCTCATAGATGGCGCCATCAAAACAGATTTTTTTTTCAGTTGATGCTGGTGTCGGGCTGCGACCAGCATTCGTATGGATAGCTATCGGTGTGCTGCCGGCATAGTGTTTTGCTGATACTGGACCGGCTGTGCGCTTATCTGTCGGGCGTCACTCGCCCGGCGTTTCGAAAAAGATACGGAACAGGTACGGCAGCCGGTATCGTGCCGATACCGTCGGTAACGGCAAAGCGGCTGTCGGCCGATTGTTTACCGATAGCTCTGTGTTTGCTGGCCATATACTTTCAAGAAATCACATTTGAAAAGAAAAACGACCGATAAAATAAAACATGCGTTACGTACTTTATAAGTAAATGAATAAGTTCATGAAAATGTGTTTAAAATGATGTTATTGTATTGTTACAAATGACTACATTTCTTACAGACGGAACGCACGTGCTCTATACTTTTATTTATACTAAAAAGGAACTAATTTTCTACGGAAACTTTCCTGTTATGAGCATTTACTTAACAAGATATCTCTAACTCGCCAACGCCCACTGTCACCTCCATGACACGTTTTGAGACACGTAGAGATACGCTTTTAAAATGACCTCTAGGAATAAATATAATATAAATATCTACCGTGGCACTTTTATTGGAATCGAGAAGAGATAACCATAGAAAAAATCCCCGTATCTGTCGGATATTTTTTATAAGATACTATAACCTTCCAAAATTCTGTAAAATTCTGTCTTTAATATATTGATAAAATAACTTAATAATAACTTAATTTATAAACAAATAAATTTTAGATACAGAATAATGATTATATTTTGATTAAATAGCGAATTATTCAACATTTATACTTTGAACACTTTTCAGTTTGATCATGTATAAAACAAGAAGAAACTAATGAACGACCAATAGAACATATATTTCACTAAAGCAATGCTCATTACTGTATATTTTAAGCAGATATTTTGATTTTCTGTTTGATTGCAATTCATTTTTCTTTTTATCTTCCATGGGCGTCAGTATTTTCTTTTTGGTTTCTGGAACCTATGGATTTAGATCAATGGATCCAAACTTTTAATAACCACGCTCCATCTAAGCATCTATAAAATTACGTTATCCAACCCTCTCTATATATGACATGCAACTCTTATTAATTAAAACAAGTAAGAAAAATCATGGGTTAAGCATAGATTATGAGACACTTTCCAACACTTCCTGAATGCTTTGACAAAACTTCGTTATTTAGGGAAATAAGGTATATAAGAGTACTAAGTAAACATTTTAGAAAAGCATAAAATTTTACAAAATTAATTTCTGCAGTTACTGTCCATAGCAAATATGTATTCCAATTCTGTTGAACAGCCCTGTATTTGATCTGTAGGTTGATATATATACTATATAATGTGGAAATTTAGTTTAGCAAGAAAACACATAACAGTTTGAAATTTCTCTTTCAGCAATTTATACTAATAGATGGAAACATACTTGTATACTTTTGTACAACCCTGTAGTTAACCTAGTACCTTTATTACACGCCACTATTTAGCTAAAGTTAAATTTTAAGTAAAACACTCTTAAAACTACTGGAATCACATTTTCAGAAATTATTATATATATACGGCCATGTATCCATTTCTTTGCGTGACCCTGTATATCTTTTTATCTATGTCATTATCTACAAACATTTCTTAGTAACCTAAATGCAGTTCAGCGTAAGAATGCATAACTCATTTAAAAACCACCTTTAGGCAAATTGCAATCATGCCCAGTGACCATTACGAATTCTTTTGTGTAGCCCTGTATACGAATTACATCATTTATACACACTACATACAATGCATAAATATATTTTGAAACATAAAAGCACATAATATAATTAAAAATGCATTTCCATCAATCATCGCTACCATACAGTACTTCGGTTACAATATAGTATCTGAAATATTTTGTGTGTCCCTGTAAATGCTATGTACTTCGTATTATACATGAAATAACTTATAATAAACCTCAGCGACATATATCAATTTCATTATACATGAAATAATTTAACATAATTTAAATACGCCGGAAAAAATTCTCTCCATCCCTATATCATTATGTAACGGAATTCTTTTGTGTGGCCCTGTAAATGAATAATAATTATTTTTTGCACCGCATATTCTACAGAATGCATATTTTAGTGCACTTGATAAATGCATAGCAATTTTAACACGGTTTGAAAGCATGTAACATCATTAAAAATCATTTTAAACGATTTTTTCCCATAGGCCGTAATGTAACAGAAAACTTTTGACTGTCCCTGTAAATGAACTAAACATGCTACAAACTTCATTTGCAATAGGGTTCGTGCTATGGTAGAGGTCACTAACATACAAAAATTTCAGAACGATCCGAGTATATTTACGGGAGTTCGAGCGCGGACAGACGGCCAGACGGACAGACAAACCGAAGTCATAAACACTTTTCAACTTTCTTGGAAAGTGTTAAAAAGACTCTCACATTTGATACATTTTATGATTCATTATAGTACTTCATTAATCATCTTTTTGGTTTCTGGGACGTATGGATTTAGA
Organism: Maratus speciosus; assembly: GCA_963932465.1. Classification (NCBI taxonomy): domain Eukaryota; kingdom Metazoa; phylum Arthropoda; class Arachnida; order Araneae; family Salticidae; genus Maratus; species Maratus speciosus. Next base: position 337,069,928 of record OZ010794.1, read on the forward strand.
TAAGTGGTTCCCAAACTTTTAATAACCACTCTCCATCTAAGCATCTGGAAAATTACGATATCTCTGCCTCTCATACAATTCTTATTAAATAAAACGAGACTCTCACATTGTAGTACTTCATTAAGAACAGGTGAAAATTTTTGTATAATAAGAACTCTCTGTGAATGTCGCAATATACAAGGAACATTTATGGATCATCATCTTTATCATGTGTAATTAGCCAATTTTCTTTCCCACCATAATGCATTTCTTTGTTAGCTGTCTTTACCTTTTCTATAGTTTGTAGTATAATTTGTTTTTTTTTATTTATACCATTATGTATTGTGTACAGCATTTGCATCTGAGCCATAATAATTTAACCCACTACATTCTTTAATGTCAAACTGCGATATTATTAATTTCATATGGTTGGGAGTATATCGTTTACATATTTCGAATATTTGCAGGTTAAAGCCTTTCAATACAGTGAGTTTTATATATATAGCTTCTGTTAAACACATATTGAAGCACTCGATCACAGAAAAACATTATTGTATGAACACGTGGAAATTTTAAATTTATTAACTCAACAAATCGTAATTAAACGCAATTTCTGCTTTAAACATCATTTTAATATAGTGTGTGATAATACCAGATAAACTTACGAAAAAAAATCTCTTAAAAATCTCTACGTATTTTATGGATTCAGTTCATCGCTAATATCTATAATAATAAAGAAAGAAGTTTGTGTGTGAGTGAGTGAGGGAGTGTGTCGACGGTGTTCTGAAGAGACCACTGCACGTAGAGCTACAAAATTTGGGGAAAAGGTACGTCTATATTATGAAGTTTTGCACCTTGAAGCCCGATTTTCGATTTTTTGATTAGATTTTTTTTATTTAATTTTTTATGCGATTTTTAGCGCTTTTTTATGTTTTGAGGCGATTTTTCCATATAAGTGAGAAGAATATGGTTTCTTTCTTTTAACCGAATATAAAATATTTCGGTCTCTTTTCAAAAAAAGTCAATTCGGAATTCGTGCAGCAATTTTTGAATTTTTAGCGAATTTTTTATGCAATTATTGAACAGCATTTAATGCATTTCCATACCTATAAGGAGGTTACCGTAGAGGGACACAGTTCTGTTGCCAAATGCCACCAAGTTTGTCGCCAACTTGGCGATATATCGCCAAATTTGGCGACCAAAATTAGTCGCTAAATTGACGCCAATTCGGCGATATCTCTAACATTTCGCCAAATTCTCATAGACTTCCACTTTAAAACAATAGGTTTTACTTGCTTACAGAAAATCAACAAATTGAGATATTTTAATGCAACAAAAACTAATATTAACTTAAGGGATTATATTAATTTGATTTTTCCACATTATGAAAAAGAATACGGTTTCTTTCTTTTACATCAATATAGTAAATTTTGTTCTCATTTCAAAAAAGTTTATCCGGAATTCGTACAGCGATTTTTGAATTTTTAGAGATTTTTTTATGCGATTATTGAACCGCATGTAATGCATCTCCATACCTATAAGGGGGGATTACCGTAGGTGGGGATCCAGTTCTGTCGCCAAATAACGCCAAGTTTGTCGCCAACTTGGCAATATCTCTAATATTTCGCCAAATTCCCATAGACTTCGACTGTAAAACAATGGGGTTTACTTGCTTTCAGAAAATCAACAAATTGAGATATTTTAATGCAACAAAAACTAATATTATCTTAAGGGATTATATTAATTATATTTAAGGGAGTCCAAGTAAATTAATTACGAATAAAAGTGACATAATCTAATGCTTGGCATGATTTCCAAAACATAAATTTTAAGAGAGCCCACAGGTCAAAGAATTAGATTTGAAACTTTTATCCAATTATAGTAAATTTTGACTTTCGTGATTTTTGAACTTTTTGTGATTTTTAATGCTATTTTTACGTTTCTTCGCGATCTGCTGCAATTTTTTGACATTCCATTTTTGACCTAAAGCACATTCTGCCTTAATTTCAATAATTTTTATTCGGATTTCATATAGCAATTTTCGAATTTTTCGGGAATTTTATATGTGATTTTTAGTGTATTTTAGCAATTTGCTATTATTTTTCCACATTAGTGAAAGGAATCAACTTACAATCTTCGAACACAATGTATAATTTTTTTTCTCTTTTCAAAATTTGAGAAGCGATTTAAAATTTTTTCGCTAATATCTTATTGTGATTTTCAGAGATTTTCGTAATTCCTGCTGTTTTTTGACGTACCCGGGCAACGCCGGGCAAGTTCGCTAGTATCTCTAGTAAAATCCATCAAAGAAATTGGTAGGATATTTTAGAACACTAATTAGGATAGTTTAGCAAACGTGTCGGCTTTTAAAGAGCTTCTGGTGCAAGTAAATGAAACAGACGATAAAGACTGTACACTGATACAGCTATTTGATCTTTTAAAGTTTAAAAAAATTATTAATTTATTTCATTTTCGGATTAGTAATCGCATGTTGGGAGTTAGGGCGGTGACGAATAATGAACGAGATGTATTGTAATGGGAATTTTTTTTTTTTTTATGACAACATTTCAATGCTGTGAAATGTTTCGCGATTTATTCCTTTAGTTCGGATCTTTAATTATAAAGCATTTATATAGTATCTTTGAGTTAATATGTTACGTAAAAGAAAATTGTCGCATTTTTGGTTCCGTCACATTTAGGCACAATGTCCTTGTAATTTTTTTTAGTTTTTCCTGTTACGTCATTTGCTTCTCAGACAAATCTCTTCGATAATCTGAAAATATAGGGGCGAAGAAAACTGACCAAAAATGAACTGATGTTCGTAATCAAATGCTCCAGTTCAACACGTCGCATTAAAGGTTTTTAATTTTATGTCACAGAAAAGGGAATTAAATTTAATTTTCCTTTAAATGTTGTAGCAGGAAATGCGATCACAAAGACATTACTACTCGACTTACCACTAAATATTAAAATTGCTTTCTAAATATCTTACACGTAAAAAACACTTACGTGTGTCACTGACTGACCTAATATAACAAACGAAAATGCAAAAATTGAAAATTAAAAAGTCTTAATCGCAAAAAAAAAAAAAAAAAAAAAAAAAAAAAAAAAAAAAAAAAAAAAAAAAAAACCGTAGATAATAATAATTAAAAAAAAAAAATCAACAAAAATTAAACACAAATTAATCTCTTATCCAGCCAACAGAAATGTTAGTTTAAAAATAAAGAAAAATTGAAATGTCCATGAAAAAATGAAAAATAATTATAAATTTTCTAGAAAACTACAAAAGAAAAAAAAATCGAAGTTTCACCATTTCATAACCACGTTTAAATGCTGTACAGTGCTAGAATATAAAATTAATTAAAAAGAATAAAAAGTCAAGAGGTAGCATCGATTTTGGGCCTACCGGCAGGCAGGGATGTTTCATCTTTTTAACATGCTTTTTATACATATTTGTCAGAGTGTTAATTAAAATCAGTTGAAATATTTGTGTCATTTAGAGCTTTATCTTTATGTTAGTTTGCAGAATGACAAATTTTACGCAGTTTTTCATTAATTTTAAAGCAATTTTTAAAACTTCAGTTTTTCGAGCACATGGCGCCGAAAATCCCCATAGACCTATCAGTCTGAAAAGGAGATTCAAAATGGTGGAGTGGTTCTCACGCAACCCGAACATATTTATATAAGGAGTTTCATGTAGTGGAGGTGGCGCAGTACTTAACTAAGAATTTAAAATAATCTGTAATGTTCATTCCCAACCCAGTTGCCACCAATCCAAAGCATGAACAGGTATAAATTCACTCTTAAAGGTCACGTGAGCCCATTTAATATCAAGCCATTGTAGAGAAGTAGATCATACAGTGTTATCTCAGTTATTTTACTTTTATTAAGGGTTAATTTTACAATATCTCGTTTATCTTCCAAGTTTTCAACCCTAGGGTCTGGTCTTCCCTATTCCTAGTAATTCGGGCATGCAGCGTCGACTGGCGCATTCAGTTTTAATCTTTATTATTTGGGGGGGGGGGGGTTAGCAGGGGGAGGGGGTCAATTCAATTTTAGACATTGAGGCAGACAACCAGACAAATGATAGAAAACAACCAATGTCATGAATACTTTTCAACTATGTTGAAAATGAAAAAAAAATCCCTCAGCTGAATTTTTCTATAAAAGCGTCCGTCAAGGACTAGGAACATTTATGATTGTACATTTAAAACAAAAGAAATGAAATGAACTTATCCACTGCCGAGATATTTTAGTAACACATCAAAGCATATTGTTTCGAGGAAATTGCATTGTAGTTTTCCAGCAATTTCTGATCGCTGATATACTAAACGACAAAAAACAGCTATAATGTGATTTTTTTTTTTTTTAACAGCATAAAAAGACTATTTTAGGAAAGTTATTTTCGAAGTAGAGCTAATTTTCTGTGGCAGAATTTATTATAAGAATACTTTGAAAGATCACGTAAAAGATTATTTTCTGATCAGATCCTCTTTTTTTTTTTTTTTTTTGGTGTGTGTGTGTGTGTGGGGGGGGGGGAGGGATTTTCAGTAAGACAATCTAAACACGGATAGATATTCAAATAAATACACTGCACAACAGTGGTTTTGTCCTAGAACTAAAATTAGTTGATTCTAGATGAGATTTTGGCGTTGATTTCGAATGTGCTTTCCGTTTATCTTTAGGTGGTCCAGGTTTTGAAAAATTTGCATATTTAAATTTATGCAAATTTAAGCTTTTTTTGCTATTTTATGCAAATTTCAGATACAATATTATGTCACGTCTAATTACGTTTTCTAGATAATGACTACTTGACTATTTAGTTTAGATAAATGTCACGATTTACATATTCTTAACATTTATTTATCAGTTATTAAGCCTAATTTGCATATTTTTCAATGGTGTAATGTTTACATCACTATCAACTTAAAAATAGTTGCCACAGAATTGGCGTAATGTTTTTCCTGACAAGATTTTTATGCTAATTTTAAATCTGCAGTCTGTTTTCTTATGTCATGTCTAGTTTTTGAGTAAAAGGAATTTCTACTTTTGCACGGCATTAACACAGGTTAGATATAAGATGCGTTTTAGGGGTGTGTAATTCATTGACAAGAAGGTGAACAGGGTCAGATTCATATAAGAGACATAAACAAAAATTTATAAAATCGAAAAAAAAAAAATAAGTAGTAGAATCTATCCTAACTGGTTGAAGTTTATCATACAAAGTGTCATAAAAAGCTATTTCTGGCTTTTTTGACCAAAAATTAAAATTTCACTTTTTTCAAAAACTCGACGTGGTAGAAGAAAACAGATACAAGATTTGAAATCAGCTCGAAAAACTGGTTTAGAAACATATTAGCGTACTCGTGCGGCAGAAATATTTGAACTTCAAGAAATTATTAGAAAAACATGAAAATATGCAAATTAAGTACAATATTTCACAGTCACATGTCAGTATAATCTCAGAAACAACATTTTTGTGAAGTAAATTAGGTAGTGATCGTAACATAAAACAAAAAACACTGTCCGATATTGCTTTATACCTTAAATTTGCAAATAATTGAATAAAATTTACTAAATTTGCATAAATTGAAATATGCAAATATCTCTCAAACTTGACGTGCTGGAGTAAATCTAAAACTAGATTCGGAATCAGCACATAGAACATATAGCACATATAGAACATATAGCACATACAACACATAGACGCATATAGAACAACTAATTTCTGTTTTAGGACAGAGCAAATGTTCAAATTTGTTGACCAGTGATATCAGCATATTTCTAAAGCAAGAGATATAACTGTCTAGTTTAATTTTTACAATCTGAAAAAGAGTAGGTAAATGAGGAAATTGAAAGACTCGTTAACACCAGAAATCCAATAGCCAAAAATAAATAAATAAATAAATAAATAAAGCAAGTATCAATATAAACATATCTTACTTGGTTCCTACAGTACCACAATTATTAAGTAGACATTTTCTCATTATTAAAAACCGAAAAAAAATATTACAATTCATTCAATACATGTGGCGATTGGCAATTCTGCATTTTGAATGATAAATAAAAAAATTACCTTAATTACATTGGGTCAGGATATTTCAAAGAGTGTACGCACCTTGATGCAGGAAATTGAAGGATGGGGCAGCATTCTAGTACTATACTATTAGTCCAGTCAATAGGGAATTTTACCTAGCAAAATTAATGGTAGTTCTGGAAATCGGTTTACTTTATGTTTTTGAAGTCGCTGAATCCGAATTTGTAGCTTCCCACCAAAATATCCCCCGGCAGCACTCCCAAATTTTGGTTTAAAAAAAAAACCCTAAAAGGGTTTTTATTAAAAAAATCATTTTTTAATTGTTTTAGGGAAAAAGTATCTAGAAATTCAGAAAGTAGACAAAATTTGCAACAAATTAGATACATTACATTATGACTTAGGATGAAGGAGAAGAGGTGATCTGCCTCGGAACATGCGGGCGGTGCAGCGTGGACTAAGTTGCGCAATTCCACTTAACCACTCGCACGTTTACATTCGCCCTCCCATCTCCCCTCCGAACTTTCCTTATAAGGTTTTCTTCAAGTTTTTTGGGTCGCTAAATCCGAATATTTAACTTACCCCAAAAATTTCCCACACCCGAAAACCCCACAAAGTAGGTGTTATTAACTTAAATTTCTTATTTTTTTAGGGGAAAATCATTACGAAATTCAGAAACTAGACAAAATTTGAAACAAATAGGATGCATGACATTATGACGTAGGATAAACGGGGAGAGAGTGGACTGTCTCGGAACATACCCCGCACGCTTTTCTCAAAAAACAATTTTTTTCAAAAAATCAATTTTTGGGGGGATTGTCGGATGAAATTTTGGTGGGAAGTTACAAATTCGGATTCAGCGACCCAAGAAACATAAAGTGAGTCGAAATCCAGAACTAGTATTAATTTTTAAAGGTAAAATCCCCTATTGCCAGTACTTCATAACAGGTACGTAGCTCCGCAGTGCATGTTCAGAGGCAACCCTCCACCTCCCCGTTCATCCTACGTCATAATGTCATATATCCTATTTGTTGCAAATTTTGCCTAGTTTCTGAATTTCGTAATGCTTTTCCCCTAAAACAATAAGAAAATTAAGTTAAAAAGAACTATTTTTTTGGGGGGGGGGATTTTAGGGGGAACTTAAAAATTCGGATTCAGTGACCCAAAAAAACTTAAAGTAAACCTTATAAGGAAAGTTCGGAGGATTGATGGGAGGGCGAATGTAAACGTGTGAGTGGTTAAGTGGAATTGCGCAACTTAGTTCACGCAGCGCATGTTCCGAGGCAGACCCCCCCCCCCCCCTTCACCTTCAACCTATGTCATAATGTCATATATCTAATTTGTTGCAAATTTTGTATACTTTCTGAATTTCCCCTCAAAAAATTGATTTTTTGAAAAAATTTGGTTTTTGAGAAAAGCGCGCGGGGGAAGGTTCCGTGTTCATTTTTTTAATAAAAACTTTTTTTTTTGGGGGGGGGGCATTTTACCAAAATTTGGGGGGTTGCCGGGGGAAATTTTGGTGGGAAGTTAAAAATTCGGATTCAGCGACCCAAAAAACATATAGTAAGCCTTTTTCCAGAACTACCATGAATTTTACTAGGTAGAGCATCTATACGGTCTCTATTGCCTGGACTATATTTATTTTATACGATTTGATTATGTTTAACAAAATTGTACAAATTGTTCAGCAATGTGAAACAGAAGTAAAATATTCATTACTCTCATTCCTTTATTATTAACACTATTAACTGTAATTTCCTTGTTACAACGCTTAATGCCTATATATTTTCTACCAAAATCTTCAAAGAAAATGTCATAATCGGTCTTAAATAAAATAATTTAAAATAAAAAGGTAAAGTTTAATAAATGAAAATATAACCACCAGCGAAAATATACAATATCCTTTTGAGGGTTAGCCATGGATCCTAAATGTATTTTTTATCATTAGAAACATCGAGATTATTTATAAAAATAGAATTTATGTTTCTTCCATCGATTTTCATTAACATTTCCGAGTAGTATTTACGATATGTTAATCAGTTTTCACGATCCTGAATATGGGTATTTGGGATGCTATTAATTCTCAATTTATCATTTTAAGCTGAGAAAATGAGTATAAACTATGGTATGATAATAAGCCATAAGTAAATATAATTTCAACGCTAATGCTATTGCGGTTAACCTAAGATATTTGTTCCTAAACATATTTATTGACAATGAAAATGGTTACTTCAGAATTGATAGCATTCCAAATTCCTGCATTTCTAGCTGATAAAACAAATCAATATGAAAAGTAAGACTGTTCAGAAACGTTTCGGAATATTAGTGACAGCTAAAGAAACTTCGTTTCATAAGCAATTCAATAAATCACGAAAGAATATTTCTTTCTGTGCTTTCCTAAAATAAAGAACGATTTTCAGAATCGTTAGTAGCTCGGAAGTGTTATTGTTTATTTTCGTTTTTGGTTATAGTATCATAGATTAAGAAACATCCTCATTTTTTTACAGTGAAGATTTTCTGGTAGCTATCTCTATATTTTCTTTCTTCAGATTCTGAATTTATAATTTATTGCCATAGCTTAGACTCATAGCTATTCCTTATACTTCAACTAAGAATGATTAGCGATGATTTATTTACATTATAAAATTCTCTACATTTAAAAGAGATAGTAAATTTATGGATAATAAATAAAAGTCATTTTATAACTATTTTGCAGGTTTTCCAAACACTTGTAATAAAGTAATCAATCTGCTTGTTTGAAGCAGCTTGACAGTGATGTAGGAAACCGAATTTATAATTTGGTTCGTTAAATTAGACAGTATTTTAATAAAACATGCAAAGGAATCTTTCATGTTCGTTGTCAAGTAGAACACAATCGGAAAATTTCACAATATTCGATAACAATTTTAGTTTACTTGCAATATTTTAAAATGGAAGAGCAAATAATCAATAACAGAAAAATATTTTAGACGACTTTATCATGCAGAATTACTGCATTTATAAACTACATTTCAAATTAAATTCACAGGGTTTACAATCTTTAATTTAATAAATAACAAGTTATAAGACATATTACCAATAATTTATTAGCATCATTATTTCCCTGAAATTTATAACATTTTTCTTCCAATTGACCTGTAGAATAAATGAATAAAATTTTCTCTAAATATGTGTAGTTTTCTTAAAATTTCCGAGGAGCATCCCACGAAATTTCCTACAAAGCTATTTAAGTTAAGAAATTTTTCATTCAAGAATTCCATTGTAGCATTTGAAACGTTCTCGTTTATTTATAGAATTTGAGACATTTTTCTGTATAGTTAAACAAGGAGAAAAATTCTTTTAAACTGTCTTTATAAATAATACGCACCCTGCATGTTTTAGTACAAAAAAAGTATTAAATTAAAACCTTTTCAGAAATCTTTAGACCAAATATTTGAACTTCATTCACAACATTTAAATATGATATGTTAAAAGCTTTCAAAAGATTATAATAGTAGAATGTGCTCTAATGGCCTTGTCTCTGCGTGCTTTCAAAGAATAGATTATGTCAAGTATTTTATAATTAAAAAGTATAACTCAAAAAAGTGACATTTTTCCAGGGATGTAAAATATTAAATATTTTCTCAAGCAATAACATTTTATTGAAAATCTACAACTGTAAATCAAATACTTCTTATAAAACGAAAATTTTATTTAGGTTATCATCGATCTGGGATACATGTAACAGAATATGTTAAAACTCTGCAACTTCCGAAATACCGTGTTTGATTTTCAATTTACGATACACATCACGGAAAAAAATGTTTATGAAATTTATTGGAAGCAGACATTTAAAAAAAAAAAATAAAGTATAAAGTTTGGCAGGATTTTTTTTCCTATATTTATTTAATACCGAAGAAGTTTTAATAAATGTTGAAGTTGTTTTCTATTCAATAGTGTAAAAATTGAAATCATACAATACCTAGAAAATTAAAAAATCGCAATAAAAGTAAGATAATTGTTCAGGCCATTTCTACCGTAGAAATGATGTCAGCGTTATTGCCGGACATGTCTTTCCTTTATAATATAGATACATTTTTATTAAAGTTACAAATAATGAATCACTTTCAAATAATTTATAATAAATTACGTACCGGAAAATTTAATTGAATAAATATTAAATTAATATGGAAAACTTTTTAAAAGTACTTTAGATTTGGTTGATTTTGTTCTTCAAGTCAATGTCCTGTCGTGGTAGACAAGACTGTTTTATGAAAATGACAGCATTGCAAACAGTTGATTTAGCGATTCATTTTGAAGGACCACATTTGTTTAAAATACGCAGATAATTTTAAGTATTAACACTAGAACGGCGTGAAATTTTACTCAAGTTTTATAAAAATATTTCACATCAGAATTTTTACTTAAAACTATTTAACATTTATTTAAGTTATTTTTGTGCAGTATACATTAATCTTAAATTATAAAAAGTTTTCTGGTTCGAATCGACATGTATTCATTTGGCAGGGGTCAAAATGACCCCTCGCCGCCGTTCTAGTGTTAAACCATCTTTTTAAATGGTTTACATTAAATTTTCTATTTTTTTCCTTTTTCGGTAACTGGGAAAAAATGGAAGAGAGAAAGGAAATTTTAATATGCTTTCAGTTTTGAAAATGTATCTAAATTTTCATCTGTTTTTATTTTAAAAATATGCACAAACTACACCAAGTGACTTAAAATAAGCGAACAATACATTATGTTTATGGATAAATTCTTTTTATATATTAAAAAATGAGCATCATGTTTTATCGAAGCTTGTCCAAAAATTTCTCGACTATATGAATTTTTTCTCGCAGTAGCTGATGCAAATTTAATTTTGTAGCTTTAATACTCAGCATTGATTATTAAACTTAAATTTTTAACTCTATTTACGTTATTGATTGTTTTATGTGCGGTACTTTAATGAAGCTTTAGATTTACATTTGTTTAATTTTGTTGCGAGATCTTTTCTTTTGTTAACCCTCTCGCTGCATAATTGTTTTATCAAAATAGCTTCAAAATTTGTGTATTTAAGAATTTTTATTCTGTTGTCACCGGTTTTTCAAAACAAAAATTTTTGTCTAATATAACCTTGTAAGACCGGGTAGCTTTTGGGTCATTCCATGCAAAATGAGCAAATCAGCTGTGGCAGACATGTCACAGATTTTAATGAAAATCAGCCTATATGTAGATCATATCTATTTATGAGTAAATGTAAAATAATAGATTTCTTGATTGTTTATTTAAGTATTAAAATATACATTAAATGGGAATGCAAAATCGAGGTATTGTCTACATCCTTAAAATTTCAATTCTGATTATTAGCCTTAGGAATGGAAAAATTATATTAAAATTATTTATAATTAGTAATGAATAATAATTAACAGATTGGCGTAAGTTAGTAATTGTATTTTTATTCCATAATGAGAAAAAAAAAATATTTTTCAAAAATTTTGAAGTAAAAATGCAATATTTATACTGCTCATTTAAGCATGAAGGACAGCTTTGACAATTTTACTCTTTTTTTGGCGTTATAGCTAAATGTATATATTTTAAATATCGAAAGTTTCATTTTTGCTTTTGTCTTCTTTAATGAGAAAAAAAATAAATAGTAAAAGATGTAGAGGGTAAAATGCAATATTTCTATCAGTTCTTTTTAAGTGATAAAAAGCTTTATTAAACTTTTAAATTATTTCATATTGTAGATAAAAGTGTATATTTTAAATATAAAAACTTTAATTTTTTCTTTCAGTTTATTTTTGCCTATTAATATATTTATTTTAAACTACAGTAAAAAAACAAAAAAATATATTACTTTGAACAAAAAAAAATATATATTTATCCTCTAAATTCATAGATGGAAGCACTGCATCTTTTTTTCCCTTTGAAATCGTGCAATATTGTAAAAAAAAAAAAAAAAAAAAAAAAAAAAAATGCGTGCTTATTCAAAAAGTAAAGCTCTTGGAATGCAACAAATATTACTTTTTTAACCAAATTTTGTGACGTTAGGAATCAAAAGGCAATCTTGAATTTTTTTTTTTTTTTTTTTTGCATGTCATAGATTTTTTGATCTTTTTGTCTGTGCAATAACTATAATGTCTGACCATTCCTTCAATATTTTTTTGCCTATCAATAAGTGGAAAAGTTACAGTTTTGTCATTTTTTTAAAGTTTCTAATTTTTTTTTAAAGGTGAAGGAAATACATGGAAACTTAAAAACTTTAGCAATTCGATCTTAATATATAACACTACTTCAGGCATCAATTTAACAGATGTTTTTGAATTCCTTTAATTTTTATAACGTTTTTAATTTTCTCAAAATTGACAAATTTTCAATTTTTACAACAAATTTAAGATTAATCATGACGTTACCAAATTATTATTATTAAATAAATATGAAGATAATTTTCCAGAGATTATAATATTATAAAAAGATTTAATTTATGTTAAATAGTTTTCAAGACACGGAACTTCAAACTTGCAACTTTGAACGATTGTACACATGCCGTTCTATGTCACAAGTTTTTTAAATGTCCAGAACTTCCTTTTTTTTTTTTTTTTTTTTTTTTTTTTTTTTTTTTTTGTCGAAAAATTTTGCAATGCTCTATTTAAATATGAATTGAATCTGTGTATCAAATTTTATCAAAATCGGTTACTATGCAGCCACGACTTTTTTTTTAATTTTTGCTCATTTTATATGGGATGCCCCCTTTTTTTTAACAATGATATAACTCAAATTTGTAACTGATAATTCGCTATCTGTTGATAAAATTCATATAATATAGTTTCTGTTAACCAGCACAATCACTCGATTCCGGGATTCATGGAATAGATAACCCAGGAAGATAGAACCTTAGTTATTGCCTAGCCCGCACGATCGTGCGGGTCCGGTCTTAAAGGGTTAATCGGGAAAATGCTCCGATTAAATAAGGCAAAATTTACAATAAAATAATAACTGTTGGGAATAATTAAGGAGGGTTAATTAGACGGAAAAATGCATGCCCGAATAAATCTCGGGTTCCGCAGCGAGAGGGTTAATAAGCATGATACACATTGGAGTTACCAGTTTATGTGATGTTGAATTTATGCAATAGGTGAAGATGAACCGCAGTTAAAATCAATGAGGTTTAAAATTGCATATTACGAATAAATTTTGAGTTTTTTAATAATATATTTCATGACTAGTGGATTCCAGGGCATTTTGAGAGTTGTTTTACGTGGGACACCTGGGAACTCTAAGTTGTAACCATAAATATCATTTAGCGATTTATCATTTATCGCCTGCGACCGGATAACGGAAAGATTCTCTAAAATTAATTGATTTATTTAGAATCAATTTTGGAAAATGTTATAATGTTGTAATTCCATCTAAACTACATCATTGTACATATTTTTTATAATTCTAGCATTTCAGGATTTGAAAGAAAATTTCATTAAAATATTCCATATTCACATTTCCCAAGTTACGTTCATCAGTCGAGGTTAAGAAAAACATAATTATTTGGTCCCTAAAAATACAAATAAATAGCTTTGCAATTACAATTAATATGCGGCTTACAAAATATTAACAATTTAAGTACAATGTACAAATAAAAAGTTTAATGTAATTTGAACAAAAAATATAATAATAATAAAGAGAATTGTCAATTCTTTTAGACGCTACTCGAAGAATAATGTGTGTATTCCAATCCATCTGGTTTTATATTTGAATTTGTAAAAACCAATGATACAACTTCTGAAAATTTTAAATTGAAATTCATATTATTTGTCACAGGTAAAAAATTAACATGACCTATCCAAAAATAAGTTTCAATTAAATTTGGATCATTGGTTGATTGGATAAAACTTTTTAATTGATGTATAGAATTTTGTAGAACACCAATAATGTAGGAAATGCTGTATTCAGTGACTTCTAGCAAATGTTTTGAATTGTGTCCGTTTTTTTATATGCATTGTGTCATTTTGTAATTTTTTTTCTTATATTACTATATTATTACAACTATTCTTTTCTGTGTAAAATATTTTTGTCAGTCATAAGTATTATTTAGCTGCGGGGCTCTGTAAAGCTTACTTCTGCAAGATCTGGTAATATAAATATACAGGGTGGTTCATAAAGATCGAAACAATAGGCTATTTCCTTAAATATTGCCTATAGACACATACTTCCAATTGCAAAGTTTCATTAAAAAAAAAAAAAAAAAAAAAAAAAAAAAAAAAAAAAAATCTGCAAAATTTGATGAGATAAGTTATAGCTCCATGGGGGTCTATTTGAGAAAATAAGAAAACTAAATATTTATCCCCCCCCCCTAGGATAAAATTTCCAATTAGGAATGTTTTCCTTATTCAGTCCTGAATTAACCACAAAAAATTCCATATCTGCAAAACTCACAGATATAGGGCCATTTAAATAATTCCTCAGGATTTAAGGGATTAGACACAAACTGAAATGCGTGCAACTCACGAAACAATGATAATTTAAGAGTTGTTACAAACATGTATAAATATATATTTATTGAGTTAGAATTTTACTGGTTTTTCTTTTTTTTTTGTGATGGCTAACATATTTGTAAATAAAAATCATAACCTAAAACTTCGCATAAAGTTTTAAAAAAAATCAAATTGTTATTTTTTTTTTTTTTTTAGTGGAGAAATTTAATCGTTATAACTCGAAACATAATTGGTCGAATTTCAAACTTTTTTCATTTAATTGAAGAAGAAAATATAATTTTAATTTTGTTTCAGGATTTTTTTAAATATTAATTTTAAAAACATTAAAAAATGAAATAACATATTTAAAAAAAGTCATAATTTCAAAAGTAAATATTTTTTTCAAATTTGCAAACAAAATTAATCTACTTATAACAAAATCTGGGTGCAGGAAGCTGTCGGTAACCATGCTGATGCGAACCACTTTGGTCTGCGAATCGACCGTAGCTAAACGCCATGTTAGGCTTAATGAAAAACATATTTTAACATATGACAGCTAAATGATAATTTTTTCTTCTTGAAATAATGTATGTTCAGCATATTTTCACATAAAACATGTGTATCATATTCATTTATAATGTATTAAGTTCTAAATTAAAATTAAGCTCTTATCAACATAGAAATCAGATCTAAACAAGCGATGCTGTTGCCATTCAGATTCAAATTCCAGCAAATCTACAAACAAATGAATGACTCTTTGAACGCTTCATAAAAGAAAAATACAGGTTAGCGCCAATGCTGGTCTTAAAATATTTGTAAAAGTATAATAAAACCTTTAAATATTTTTACTTTATTTAAAACCTTCAAAAACTATCCAATTAAGTTCTAATATTAAGGGCCAAATCAACAACAACAACAACAAGTTCTAAATTAAAACTAACGGATCACCATTTGGTGGAGAAAGTATATAACTTTCGCTCTAGGAATGTCCATGCAAACACATTGTATTACATGTAATTTTAATTTATTCAGAATGATTATTCTTTTGCACAATTTCAGATTTCCTCTGACATTTGTTTTCTGTCTTATATAACAAAGTAAAAATTATCCAAATTTGAATATCTCAAACTTTCAAATGCATTTACAATAAAGAATTATTTCAATGGCACTTTAGCATTATTTAAAGGAAAGTAACCCTCCGTCTACCAGACGGGTCCATTGGACCCGGCAGGTACATACAAAATATTCATTCAAACCAGAAATTTCTTTAAAATAAACTAAGTATATAAACCAGACAAAAATAAGGTAAATAAATAAGTTAAATAGTTTTAAATAAAAATTCTGGTGTAGAACGTTTTATTAAAACTTGAATAAAATTCCCGGTAGATCTAGGGTTAAAGGGACAACTTTTTCTGTACAGATGGCTGCGAGCAGCGCCTCTGTAGGCCGTTTTAATTCCCAATATATTAGGAGCTTATGTTTCTTACTAATTATTTTGGCGTCAACTTTCTGTTGTAATCGTACATTTTTTTTACAATGCATTTTATCAGATTTAAAGACATTGCAATAAAGTAAATATTTCTTACCGGTACAACATATTTTAATTATCTTGAAGATAAAATTTTGAATTTTAACATAGTTTGTAGCGAAAAAAAAAAGTCACGCTAAACAACAAATTTTTAATGTAGGAACCTAAACAAGCATTTTCGTCATAGAATGTGTAGCTGTAAATGGTGCGTTTAAGCGCTGGTGACTAAATTGTAGTTTACATAATTCCTTTGTTCTAATGATAAAAAATCAAACGATAATACATTTTGATTAACAAAATGGATGAGGGATCTTTTATTTTCTCTTTTTTTAAGTCCGAAAAATATTTTTAAAACTATTGTTTTGTAAAATTATCATTCACTTTCCGTCATTTTTGGCGGGGATCATATACTAGTGTTAAGCAATCAAAAATTACATCTTCGAAATGTGCACCTTTTTTCTTTAACAATTCTTGATTTATATTACTTTAAATACGAGAATATGTGAAAAACCCCATCATGCAAAAAAACGCATTTGAAATTTTAAACAAAGATGGGCTCCTAAAAAAATGTTTAAATGCTTTTTAAATTATTGCACGTTTTTGTAGCTTAAACTTCCAATTCAGTTTAACTTTTGTCCTTTCCTCCTTCTTTCTGTACTATTTAAATATCCGTCAGTTGATTTAAAACAAGGCTTTTTCTAACATACCGATAAAGACTTGTTTCATGAGTTTAGCTCTTACAAATTCAGGTTTTATATAGTCCCAGAGAGGCCGTTGAAAAATTATGTTTTCTTGTGCCGGACCAGGTCCGGACTTTACTTTTTTCTGAAGACGCGGCTAGGGCTAACGTTTCAGTCCCATCTCGACCCAATCCGTATTAAAATCATTGTCTCTGACTAATCTGATCCGTGCAAAATTCCGTAAAATTTGGATCAGGCCAGAAATTTTTAGGAAAATTCCATATATTTTTAAATCCATATATTTATTTATTTTACTATTAAACTTGAAAATTCGTTTTTATAAAGGATAGTAGATTTAAAAGCAAAAAAATAAATAAATAATAATAATAATAATAAATACTGTAGAACCAGTGAAAAAGAACCTGCCTCTGATGGAGTCCTCTCTTAAACGGAAAAATGTGTTGACCCATTCAAAATGAAAATCATAATACATGAGAAAAGAATAGACCTCCTAAAATGGAAACTTTTCTATATCCCATTTATTTCTTACCAATGTGATTCCGTTTTAGAAGATTTTTAATGTATAGCATTTTCAGTCTCCAATACATGGAATATGGGCAAACGATATTAAGTGATAAGTGAAACATTTACATTAAAATAGACATTCGTTAAATATATATATACTAGAAAGGTAGCCCGTCAAAAATGACGGAAATTTAGATATAAAGATATATACAACTCATGTGCAAGAATATGAGTTTTCTCGCTTATTCCGCAGTGATAGATGAAAATAACACATTTTAAGAACGAAACACATTTATGAAAAACTGTGTACAGTAGAAGACCACTAATCTGCACAGTTTGTTTCAAGTGTTATGCAGATTTGAGACTTTTTGCGGTGATGTCTATTCAATCTTTGTTTACATTTTTTTTTCAATTCATATATTGGACAATTTTGATTGTTAAGCCTTAAAAATAAATAAATTACACATTAAGTAAGATAAAAACTATTAAATTATCGTATACGATTTCATGAAATGGTATTATATGTGTGTGCTTCACGATCTTGGTTACGACGTTGGCGAAATTGGCTGCAACTTGTCATAATCCTAATAGTGTGGGCCGCTATAACAAAAAAGTAATTAGTTTTTAGAAAAATTTCTGATATAAAGTAGTTTTCAAAAACATGTGTAAAATTGCAGGCCGTTGTCATGTTATGTCAGTCCTAAGAATAATATTTCTAACACTGGAGAGTTTCTATGTATATGTGGAATTTAGAAAAGCTTCCCCAAAAGAAAGGTCCTGAAATGACATTGTAATTCCTCTAACTTCAAAGTTTAATCGGGCTCTGATATTGTTTACTGAAATCTAATAAATACAGTTATTTTGAATATTACAACGGAATTAAACAGTTAAACTTATTTAACTTAAATTCGCTGTTACTTCCCGATATTATTTTTTACTATTAAGAAAGAAAATTACTTAAATTTTTCAAATCATGCATTTATAATTTTTTTCCGTCTTTAATAAGTAAATAATGAAAAAATGTGCTTTTGTTCTGGGTTCATAAATATGACAATAAAATAATGTAACTAAGAGACATTGCAAAATTAAATCTTTGTGATTTCAAACCATAAAAAAACGACACCGCCACCATTTTACCTACTATGACGTCATTAGAATATTGTCCATTGATTGTTGGAGAACTTACTTTGTGAATGATTACCTCAATGATTTAATATTTTTTTTACGGTTCAAGATGAATGAATCCCCCGTGTTTGCTTAGGTTTATGGAATGAGGTATTAAGCCGTGAACCTAAATTGAATTGAAGATATCCAAGGATATATGTTTTTTTAATCGAAATTAAAAACTATGCTTTGATCTCGAAATAAAAAGTTTTAGTTTGTATAAATGGTTATTTCTGTTAATTATTTATTTAGATACTTTTCCATTATAGCGCATTTTTAAAAAAAGCTAGGCGCAATTCGGGCATCAGAAAGTGAGATATGTTGCCAAAATATACAAACAGCTATGAAAACAAATCTAATGAACTTTTATTTTTGTTTATATATGCACTTATATACATAAAAAAAAATCGTTTCTAAATATATATAATATTTTTTTATATACAAATTACGGCACAGATTTCAGATATGAACCGGGATGCCTAACTGGCGCCAAAATGGTGTTATTTTGCCTGCTATGGTAACCCGGTTATTGTTTTTTATTTATTAATAAATTGTTTATTTACTTTTATTTTCTGTTTTTAATTATATAAACTGTTTTGGGAACAGATGTCATATATTGGCGCGATTTTTTTCCGATGCCAATTTGGCGAAAACATCAACAGCATAAACAACATCATCCGGGTTACCATATCAAACAAAATAACGACATTTTGGCTCCAGTTAAGGTCCTACTTCAGTCAAGTGAGAAGACCCGTTCGCTAATGCTAATCCTTTGGAAGAAATTTATAACGATATCTCGGTTGCATTTCAATATTTTTAAATGATTTTTTTTTGCATTGGATAGCTGAGATCGAACTGTACAAAGGCCGTTTTTTACATTTTCTATTATGTTCACAGATATTTTTAATGAGGACGCTTTCATTTTCGGAACCGGTTTTGAAACTGAAAGCATCCTCATAAAAAAAAAAAAATGTAATAAAAATCGAAAAAGTATAAAACGGCCTGCATACAGATCGATCTCAGCTATCCAATGCAAAAAAAAAAAAAAAAAAAAAAAAAAAAAAAAAAAAAAAAAAAATCATTTAAAAATATTCAAATGCAACCGAGATATCGTTATAAATTTCTTCCATAGGATTAGCATTAGCGAACGGGTCTTTTCATTTGACTGAAGTAGCATCTTAAGTACCCGTTGCGTATAAGACATTGGCGTCAGAAACAAATCGCGCCAATATGGGGCGTATATGAAATCTGTGCCCTGTTTTGTTCTATAGTTATTATTCAAACTTTTATTTATTTATAGTTATTTCCTTTTCAAAATGATAGCAAATCATTTAAAAATATATAAGTAATTGGTATTCGAAAGCGAGATTTCTGCCAAATTGGCGTCAGAGAAAAATCAAGCCAACCCCGATGCGTATATGACATCTGTGAAAAAATTACTTCTGTTTCTTTATAAAAATGGATAAATAGCTTTTTTATATTAAATAAATTGCATACATATGGAAAAAATTGCTTGTGAGTATGAAGCAGTAAATAGGTTGTCAGAAAATACGTTGGCAAACTTCTTTCTCGCCAAGAAACTTTTCTCGGAAGTATTGTACATAAGCAATGATTGCTAGAAATGCATTTTTAATTATGATATGCGCTTTTATGTTTCACTATATTTATGCATACTATACTGTGTGTATAAATGCTACAGTTCATATGCAGGGCTGCACAAAAGAATTCGTAAGGGTTACTGAGTTTGAGAGTAAATTGCTTAAAGTTGGTTTTTAAAGGAGTTATGCATTTTTACGCTGAACTGCATTTAGTTTACTAATAAATGTTTGTAGAATATAGATAAAATGATATACAGGGTGACGCAAAGAATTGGATACATAACCGTCTATGGATGATAATATCTGGAAATGTGATTTCAGTACTTTTAAGAGTAGTTTAAATTAATTTTTAGCTAAATAGTGGCATGTAATAACGATACTATTGGCTATAGACGGTAACTTCTGAAATCAATTTTTAAAATTTTGGAACAGATGTCATATTCGCCCCATATTGGCGCGATTTTTTTCGGTTGCCAATTTGGCGAAAACATTACCAGCATAAACAACATAATCTGGGTTACCACATCAAACAAAATAGCGACACTTTGGCGCAAGTTAAGTATCTGTTGCCTATATGATATTGGCGACAGAAAAAAATCGCGCCAATATGGGGCGAATATGACATCTGTACCAAAATTTTTTATGCGTCTTCTAAAATGTTTACTTAGTTATCTTATTTACCTTATTTCCCCAAATAACGAAGTTTTGTTAAAGCTTTCAGGATGTGTTGGAAAGTGTTTCATATTCTATGCATAACGCATGATTTTTCTTTCTTCTTTAATCTTATTTTGCATTTATTTTATTCTGAATTTGTTAGTCTTATACTGCTTTATAGAAACTTTGGCACAGTTGTCATATACACACAGTTGTCATATATTGGCACGATTATTTTCCGACGCCAATTTGGCGAAAACATCAACAACATAAACAACAACATCCGAGTTACCATATAAAGCAAAATAACGACACTTTGGCGCCAGTTAAATACCCGTTGTGTATATGACATTGGCGTCAGAAAAAAATCGCGCCAATATGGACATCTGTGCCGTATATGACATCTGTGCCGAAATTTTAATATTTAATGTTTAAACTCGCTCCACCCCCGTTGCATGCAGTACAAACTATAACACAGATAGCGCAAAATTATAAGCAGTTTGGTACTTTCCACTGTAGGGGCTTTGGCGTTTTTTTTTTTTAAAGCTTGGTGTAATTCGGGCATCAAAAAGTGAATTTGAGTACTTTTCTGTTATCCGGATACCATTGTCGCCAAGCGTAATAGGTGGGGCAAAATGAAAATCACGTGAATTGAAGCATTTGAAAAATAAAAGAAAAAACATTGTCGATACTAAAGTGAGCATTTAAAAAATATAACATTTGAAAATTCCGGATTTTTACGAACTATTTCATTAAATCACAAATTTATACTTAAAATACGTGGACAAATAACTGTTATAAAATAAATCAATAAAATAAAACTCATATTAAACTGCTGGCATAAAATTAAAAATATATTTTAGCATTTTAAAATAATTGGCGCATTAGCATACATTTTGGCATGGTGTCCGTATAACGGGAAAATATCGAGGTTTGTTGTCAAATCATATAAACAGCCATGAAAACAAACTTGATGAGAGTTTTTGTTTGTTTTATATGCTTATTTTATATGTATATTATTGATGTTTTTATGTACAAATTACATCTGTTTCTGTATAAAATTAGAGAAACGGCTTTTTTATGTTAAATAAATCGTATAAATATCGAAAAAAAAATGCGTGTGTATATAAAATGAAACAGTGGATAGGTTCTCGGAAAATATGTTGCCAAATTTACTTTTTCGCCAAGGCACCTATACTGGAAAAGTACCTAAAGCACATTAAAATTGCGCAGTTAAGAGCTCACACAGTACAGCGTCGTCTATTGGCGGTTATTTTATTAGTAGCATCGGGAAGAAGATCTAAAGATGTACTTTAAATTCTCACTCATAGATTTTGAAAAAAATATCTTAAAAGAGTGGAGTTTAAATTAAATTTCTTTGACCTCCTTTATGAAAGATTAATGGTTTTAAATGGGAATTTCGCCAAATTAGCCGGCTATCACCAAGTTGGCTAACATTTGGCGCAACTGTGGTAACCCTGCATTAGTATTTTTCAACAATTACCCATTTCAATGAGGCGGTCATACCGTAATTGTGAGGGACACACAGAGACTTGGATTTTATATAAATAGATATGCACTGGTGGACAAAACTTAAGGACCACTGTTATTTTCAACGATTAAATTTAGAAATAGATCCGCAGCAGCACGTGCAAATTTGCATGAATGCGGGATGTACTTTGTTTTGTGAAATTTTGTACTTCCGCTTTAGTCAATCACGTTACAGCAGAGATAAGAGATTTTAGGCAATCGGCGTGTGCTGTGAGTTGTCATTAGATGTAAAAATTGAAGAAGATGGAGTGAAGCTTGAACATTGAAATTTTGAACTTGTCTTCGAGGCATCATTTAGATGATATTACTCGTGGTAGAATAATCGGTTGGTTGGTTGGTTGGTTGTATTTATGACGGCCAATTATCTGCACGAGGGATATGGGCCGGTAGAATAATCGGAAAGTTGGAAGAAGGACGCAAAATGAAAGTTATTGCCCGTGAATTTAACATCGCACACAGTATTGTTTCTAGGCTATGGGCGGCATTCCAAAAGAGTGAAATATGTACTAGGCGCAAAAGGGGATGTCGTCCTAGCAACGGCGTCCCAAGATGGCTATTTTGTTATTTCTAAAAACAGGAACCGCAGACTAAGCCGCAGTTTCTAAAAACAGGTCAAATAGCAAATCAACTTTGTCCTGCCACAGTAACTAAAACGTCGTGGGAAACTGCTGCAAGACGTTTGAAAAAGGGTGGACTATATGCCCTAGGACCTGTTGTGTGTGTCCCACTCTCGAGACGTTAAGGTAGCGCCCGTTTACAGTGGTGCCGTATGCATTACAATTGGACTAATGAAGACTGGTCTACAGTGCTCTTCTCAGATCAGAGTAGATTCAGTCTATCGTCTGATTGTAGACGAAAACTGATATGGGGCGAGGTTGGTAGTGCTTACTGTTGCGACAATATTCTAGAAAGAGATAGATATGCGACTTCAAGTATCATGGTGTGGACAGGCATCATGTTCAATAGCCGCACGGATCTTTATGTGCTTGACCAAGGGTTCATGACCAATTGAAAGTACATTGCAGACGTCCTGCCTCCACATGTAAAAAGAAAAACGTAAATTTTATTTAATCATTCTCCAATGTAATATTTTACGTCAAATATAATTAATCTGAAAATTAATTCGCTATATTTATATTATCAGTGTTAATAACCGAAATGTATTTAAACTTAATATTATTCATTAATATATCAAATGCATATTCTTAATAATCGATTATTCAAATAGGTTTAAAATAGAGTTCACCGTTTTGACACAAAATATGCTCAGATCACTCGCATTAGCATTAGAGGAACTTTCGATGAAATCGTATATAAATGTCAATTTTCAATAGAATCAAAACACTGTTTTAAACACTAGTGTCGTGAAGGAAATTTTCACCTTGTTATTAATAAACTTTATAATATACTTATAACTACTTAAAAGGTGACAAAAACATATAAAAACATATAAAAAACATATAAAAATTAAATAATTAAATTATAATTTATAATTAAATAATATTTTTATATGTTTTTATATGTTTTTGTCACCTTTTAAGTAGTTTTAAGTATATTATAAATGTCAATTTTATTGAAATTTAAATTTCATAAAATTAATAATTTCTAACGACTAGGTAACGAAGTCGTATTATTAAGTTCCTAAAAATAGCTTTCGAAGTATCTCTAAGTAATTTAATTAAGTTCTTTTAAAATAACAGATTTTAAAATCAAGATAAAAAATAACTTCAAATAAAGAAATAAGAGGATGAAATTTCGTAATTAATTTGAAACGCTGAAATATTTAATTTATCTTTAAATTTAATTTTCGGTTTTAACTATGCTAGCTCTAGATTCGTTATTCTTTTTTTAATATCATTATATCATTATGTATCAGATTAAATATAATTTTCGGAGTATTTTCTTTAAAGGATAAGTTAGACATTAATTTAAATTTAAAGGATAACAGAAACATAATGTATTTGTTAGTCTTACAATCATCTTTTAAAATAATACTATTTGTGTAGCAATCCGATGTGTTGAATTTTCAATCAATGAGATTTTTCGATTTTGGTGCAAAATACAATCAACTTTATTTGAAAAAACAGAAAAAAAACTAGTTGGATGTTCCAATCCTAAAACTATTTTCTATTTCATATATTTTAATATTTCAAAAAGTTACAAATGTTCACACTTCTATTCCAGCATTGTTTTTCATCTTAAATTTCTGCTTCCTTCAAATAATCGGAGTAAAAATATGTTAATCTCAATCGTGATAATTAATAAAATCAATATTTTTCGTTATTCTGCTGTAAGTCAGCTGTTTGCCATTATCCAGCTTATCAGAATGCGAAGCTCCCACCCCTGCCACCGATGTACAACAGAACTACGAAAGATTGAGAAAATTCCACAAAAATTGGTCTTACAGCTCTCCATTCAGGGGAAATATTTCAAATTTACTTAGGATCTGCTTCTCATCGGGAAAAACACATACCGTAATTTACGGTGTATAGCCCGCAAATCAAACAATTCAGTTTGGACCCAGAAATTTTATTCAGTATATGAAGTTTATATTTACCGTGATCTAAAATGATAGATTTTACTAAAAAAATTTTCTGGGTCGAAACACGATTGTTTGATCCGCGGGCTATACACCGGAAATTACGGTATATGTAATTTGTATCAAGAATGACCTGCTAGCTTTAGCCAAAAACATAAATCTGAAATTTAGTTAAATTGTATGCATAACGTCACACATTTTTCGATGATACAATGGGCACACTCGGATACACAGGGAGATAGGTATTCTGTATAAACATGTGTTTTAGGTAGTCTGACCTTCAAAATGTGTAAATCCGTCGAAAACCGACAGTCGAAAAAAAAAATTCGATTAATTACTTTCTTGTATTATACCTAAAAGAAAGTAACCTTAATTTATGTGCTTTTAAAAAATAAAAGAAAGTAATTATATTTTTACTGTTATTTCACATTCTTATACACAATACTTTCTTGACTATTCTTCTGCACGAGTACTTTCGAGTCGTATGTGCAGTTTTATTTCATTTTTAATAGATTTTTTTGGATTATTTAACAGAAGATATATATATATTACGAATTCATTGATCAAGCGAGGCGATTGTGAATTCTACGATTTACATATTAACTAGAAAATGGCTATTTAAATGTAGTGGTGTGAGATCTCTTCGAAATTCTAAGGAGAGTATGCAACTTGTATATAAGTAATAGACCTTAAAATGTAAATGGACCTAAAACAATGAAGTTTAACTGCAAATTACGATATTTTCATTTCACAAACTGTGTTATTTTGGTTGAGTGCAATATAAGCCGAAAGGCCTTTATAAGATCTTGAATACTACTTAACAAAGTTTTTTTTTTTCTTTTCAATTAAAAAAAAGCATCTAAAACATTTAATAATACTGTTTTCTACCTTGTTGTTTCTTTATTTCACAACAGTAGAGCCTTTTAGATGCCACCAAAGCGGAAATGTCATTAACACGTAAAAAATATCAATGTCTCAAAAAATAATTCAATGTTCGGAGCACTGAAAAACATTTTAACACCTTTGTATACTTCAGAAAATTTGCTGCTTTTCAACTCATAATTCATTCTGATCTCGGAAGGGTCAATGTGAAATACAAACACAGTCAAATTTTAATGTAACTAGGGGATCGTACCCGGGCTTCCCGGGTTAAAGAATATAAGTGAAAACATTTTTTTTTTTTTTTAATTGAAAACTACTAATTTTTTTAGATGCAATAATTCTTTTAGATTGCCCACTTACATTAAAAAAGCATTTTTCATATGGAAAATACGAATTATACAATCAAATAAATTTTTGAAATTTATCAAAAGCGATATTTTCTTATTAGCCGCATACTAAGAGTTATTTGACTAAAATTTTGCTACTTATAGTATCCTTTTACATTCTGATAACTTCAGAGCTTATACATGTCTGTTAAATTTGCGTTTTATTTATATTATTTTATTTATTTATTCATGCGGAAGTTTTTTTTTTCAATGGATATTAGCCGTAAGAAAATGATGAACTCTTTATTTTGTTTTAAAGGAAAACGGATTAATCTTTCGTAATCGAGCTCCGCGCGATATAGATATATTAAAAAATATTTCATACTTTAAAATTGTTTTTAAAACCATAGACAATCAGTAAACTGAGATGAACTTTGTAACAAATTCCATTTGAAAAACAAAATCGTATTTGGTGATCTAAAAGTTTAAATTGTACGATTACAAATATGTTAGATTTGTGTTTTTTCAATATTATTCTTTTATTTGTTTATAAAAGAAGTACTAAATTCGTTAATTTGTCTTTCACAAATATGTTAGACTGGTGGTTTTTTTAATATTATTATTTTATTTTTTTTTTTTTTTATAAAGGAAGTATTAATTTCGTTATGCAAAAATAGTCAGAAACAAATGCTGAAAAATGTTTGTTGCTTTATGTGAAAAATGTTTATTATTATTATGTATTGAAACCGGCACGTGATAAGATAAACTTTAAAAAAATCATGCTTAAAAATTATTTTAGAAAATATAATACATACATCAATTAAGATACAGTTTTTAAACAAATTGCATTTAAAAGTACATTTTTTTTCCTTATGCGACGAAAATTGAAAATGTACGATGGTCAGAAGATTAAAAAATTGCAGTAGCGAAAATTTCAAGACCGAAATTTGATCGTGAAGTGTTGCCATTCGCAAAATGAAGTCAGCGTTACGCACAGATACGTTTGTTCTTTATAATATAGACACTTAAGCAGTAAAATATAATAAAGATCAGTTATTAGGATGTTCTCAATTGAGGCTTTTTTGCTTGGTATTGCGGAATGAAAAGCACAAATTTCACCTTCTCAAAATTTGCATGCGCACTTCTCATATCCATGTTCATCATTTTTGAAAAATTTGCATTTTTTTTATCATTTAAAAATCATTTTAACTCAAAACTTGAAGTCACGATTGTCGGCAACATCTTATATGTGAACAGACGCACTCTTTACTTGAGATTCTAATCTCAATTCCGGAGAGTAAAAATTTCCGTAATTTATGATTTTTAGACGCATTTGTGTTAAAATGTTTAGTTTTATCTAAGAAAATTATCGTTTTCTTCACTTAAATAACCATTTCGCCTAGTGTCTGAAACTTAGTATCAGTACGCATGCAAAAGGAAAAACAATATAGAAAATTTATGAGGAAAAATGCGTGTTTTCAAAAGCAGTATGTTATTTTCCGTTATTATGCCCCTAATATAATGTTCTGCTCCTAATGCGATTTTACGACACTAACCTCTATACAACAATTTTTATCAACAATTTTGAATTTTTATTAGAAAATAGCATGAATAAAGATAAAAATACCTCATTATTTCTCTCTTGTCTGCAATAATGAAAGCTAACTGATTTTCACCATTTTGAAGGAATTTCATAAAATGCTTTTAAAATTAAAGTAGAAAAGTCGGGATATTTAAAAAAAAAGAGATAGATTGCAATCACATCTACAAATGAAGAGCTTTCAGTTTAAAAAAAATATTAATAACATAGGTTCAGCAGAAAGATCAGGGCAAATGACTAAAAAACACACTTGTGTTTTAAATATATAGATTACATAAAATTAGGAAAAATTAAGCAAATTATGTTATTTTGATAAAATTATAGTAGAATGTCCTAAAGAATAGCATTAAAATTTTATTATTCGACAGAATTTTGTACAAAAACTTCAGGAACATGATATTATTTTAAACCACGATTTTTTTGTTTGCTTGTCTAACTTGGCGAAGCAAATCCATCCAGGCGAGAATCATCAATTTCTGTAATATAAACCGCTATTATTTGCATGTCACCTCTCTTTTATAAAGACACTCTAGATTTTTATAAAACAGTGCGTTTTATCAGTGTGTGATTTCGATTACATTATTTTCAAAAGTGAAGCATTTTCACCTGTGAAGAATTTCAAAGCAGCTGGGCTGTGAAAATGACGCACTTCTACAAAACATAATTCAGGTTTAAGAATTAAAATACACGCTTTTTTATAAAATGACGTCATTTGCATCCGCTAAAGCAATCTACTTTTACAATCTAGTCTTAAACTTCGTCTATAGAAAAGTATGCATTTGACGTCATTATCACGGAATAACAGACAATATTCTTGACATAGCCCATATTTTAATTTCAACTTTTTTTTCAGGTTTTATGAGAAAATGGCAACAAAAGATACAGTATCTCCTATTTTCGACTATTTTCCGTTTACTTTCAATGACTTTCAATAGAAATGGTGTACTTTTGTTGACACGATAAGAAAAATGGTATTAAAAACTACAAAAAAAAATTATATTTCAAAAATAAATTGAGATGCAGCTTTCAAACAAATTGCATTTAAAAGAGATTTTTTTCCTTATACGACGGTATAAAAATTTAAAATGTGCGATGTTTAGAAGTTTAAAAATTTGCAGTAGAGAAAATTGCAAAGCCAAAATTTTATTTCAAATTTCAAAGTGTTGCCATTCACAAAATGACGTATGCGTTACGCACAGATATGTTTGTCCTTTATAATATAGATAGATATAACATATGAAACAATGTTCAATAAACATTCAAGTTAAAAATTCATATTTACAAATAATATAAAAACAATTCTTAACCCCTTGGGGACGAGCGACACGTATACGTGCCGCATGAAGCGCTCATACTCCTTGATTTTCCTCACCAGTAAAATTTTACTGCAAAATTTGCCTTCTTTAATGAGCGCGTTTCTTCGATTCAAGAAGACACAAATATCTGTTTTTAAAAAACGGTGACAAAAGATTAAAAATTTCGTAAAAGGCTCCCGTCCCGAAGGGGTTAATAATACCATAAAAATACGAAACATACAAGACATTATGAAATAACTTTGTCTTTCTTCATCTCGCACAAAGTAGGCGCGTTTTCCAATAAATGAATTACCTCTTGATTTATTAGAAAATATTGTCTCACGACATCTATTTTCTTTTATTTTCCACACTGTCGCTTCCAGAAATTCGGTTTAAAACACTGACATTGTGATATTTTTCTGAAAGATTTTTCGCAGTTATATAAAATTGAAACAAGTAATTTCTAGCACATTTCACAAGCAAGTACAAGTAAAATAATTTTTTTCTCAACAAGTGATGGCGATCCAGCAAAATTTGGGAAGAATTTCGTTTTGGCACTTGGAATGAAGATCCGATGAGTACACCCAAAATAAAGTTGTTTTACCATGATTTTTTTCGGATAAAGCGGGCATTTTTAACTTAGAGTGAGGGGAAGGAATTCAAAATATTTTAAGTAGGTCAAGATGAGTATCCTTTCTTATGTAATTTTTAATTCTGAATCGTATGACACAATCCGAAAGTCGATAGGAGCATTTGTTACATAGTTTCGGCAGTTTGATGAATACAAAATAGAAAATATAGCTTATCCAGGTTTAAAATTTTTTTATAGTAACAAGATACGGACATTCAGAAATATTTCGGGAGAACATCGTTTTGGCACTAGAAATGAAGATCCGAAGAGTTACCCTAAAATAAAGTTGCTTTACCATGTTTTGAGGAGGGAAAAAATGGGAACATTTTATCTTATGGGGGTAATTGAAGTTTTTTTTTTTTTTTTTCATGTAGTCAACTGAGTATCATTTGCAATGTATTTTTTTAATTCTGAATCGTATGTTATCACCCGCAAATCGATACGATCAACAATTGCAAAGTTATGTTAAGTTTCATGAAAACAAAGTCGAAAATTATACTTCATTATAATTACACAATTTTTACTACATTTATTTGACTTTCAAAGCATGCGTTTTATATCATTTCAAATAATCTCAAACTTATTAAATATCTTCAATGTAGCAATAATAAAATGAGGATCGTGTGAGACATCTTAATATTCTCTATGTCCGTACATTTATAATTTTGTATTCATAAAAAACCTACCTAAGTTTGTAACCTATGATTGTAGCGACTTACAGTTAGAAAAATTCTGTTCATAATTAAAAAATTCATAATAGACGATGCCCCACTTTACCTAATTCAAGAAAGTTGAATTATCCCCACTCGAGTTAAAATGCACTTTTGCCCTGCCCCCCCCCCCCCCCCCCGAAAAAACCCAGTGTAAAACAACAGCCTTTTTAGGAGACTCATCAGATCTTCATTTCTAGTGACAAACTAAGTCTCCACCAAAAATTTTGGGAAAGGTCATCAACTGTTACTATCAAAACCTATTTTAACTGCATAAAGTATAATTGTTGATATTATATTCATAAAAGCTGCCGGGACATTCTAAAAAATAATCGTATCAATTTGCGGATGGTGTCATTTGATCCGAAATTAAAAAAATATATATATTAAACGATACTCCACTTGACGTTCTATTTTTTTTTTCTTACTGATGTAAAATTCCCCTTTATTGCCGACCCTCCTCCCAAAAAACAGTATAAATTAACTTTATTTTTTGGGGACTCATCAGAATTTTCATGTCTAGTGCCAAAACGAAATTTTTTCTTCCAGATTTTCGTGACTGACCATCTGTTGTTGTATTTTACTTATTTTTTTTTCTATATTTACAAGAAAAATACATTTATTTAAAATTATAAATAAAAAAATGCCTTAAGAATAGTGCTTTATATTCGAGACAGTGAATATAGATAAATGATTATGAAATTAGCAATACTTTTGTATGATGGGAATTCTGAAAATGTTGTAGAGTTTGTAAACACTAAAATTATGGTAATGCGACTAAGTTAATTTTACAAACCTTAAAACGTTTAGTAGCTTAAATTTCGAATCTGGTTAAAGCAGCATGATGCAGCTCAATTATGCCCTGCTTTGTAGGTCTCCAACTTCGTTTACACTTTTCTTGAATCTGATATTTCAATTCTGTTTTCGTCTTTTACTCTTTATAATAAACATTTTCAACTTTTAGATTAGAATAATAATTAAAAAAAAATATTTTTATCTAATTAAGCATTTAGTTATCCGTATACGCATTCTAAGGCATAGCAAATTTTCAATTTTTTGTGAAAGTGTAAGGAAAAGGAGAGACACAATTTCAACTGTTTATAAATCTAATATTTTTATCATGTGACATTTTATAATAACTCGAGTTTTGTGTAATAAATATTCTTATTAACATGCTTATAAATACACTTTTAACACGTGATCTTCCACATTAATGCGAATTAGTGCTGATCGAAACATACAATATCGGCGTTATTTAAAACATCCTTCAATTAATTTGTATTTTTCATTAACAAAATAAGGTTTTTGAGAAAAAACAATATCCCATTTCGATTCCTAATTAAATTTTGTATAAGAATCATGTGTTATTTATCATAATCCCTATATTGCCAACAAAAGTATACGCAATTGAATTTACGTAATCCCAAATCGCACTCACTATTGTGGAGTTTACGGGTTAATATTCACTTGCGAATTCAGCTAATTGTAAACGATGTTTCCCCACACAAGTATTTAACATTTAACTGCTGTTAGTGGTCTCAGAGATAACTTCCTTTTAAAGTTGCCACGGATTAAATGGCATTGGAGCCTTGTACTAATGCAATAATTGTACTAGGGCTCAATTAGAACACTAGATATAATGCTGTGCACTTCTGAATAAGCGATTTTAAATTATAACAGTTCTATACATAAAGTTTTTTAAACAAGTAGTATCCTATGAATTAATGAAGCTATTTAGTCAGCGATATGTTATTTCTTTCGGGCAACAATTAAAATGTCGTCCCTAAAAAATAGCGTTACGACACATAAAACAGCCGTTAAACGAAGCAGATGTATCGTTGCACGGTTACACTGTTAAAAATATGCATAGTCACCCCACCGCTTTTATAGAATATCACTATTCCGACCAATGAGAATGCTCCCTAATACAGTCAAGTATATGTTTTCTATAAAAGCGCTGAACCGAATATGCAGCAAATGCTACATATTTTTAACAGTGGGTAATATCTACTGCAATTTTTTAAACTTCTAAACATAGCACATTTTAAATTTTTACACAGTCGTCTATGGAGAAAAAAAAACTTGTAAACGCAATTTTTTTAAAAACTGCATCTCGATGTATTTTTGAGATATTATTTTTTTTAAATCTGTTTCAGTAATGGTGGCAATTGAAGTACTACAATTATGCACAAAAAAAGGGGAAATAGCAGATTACTATATCTTTTGGTTGCAATTTTCTTATTAAAAATATTTATTAAAATACGTGCTATGCCGAGAATATAATCTGCTATAAAAATGTATTTTAAAGAATATATATGTGAAGGCGCCTACCTTCACATATTAATATTAAGACCTTTTCTCTTTTTCCCCCCTTTAAAATTACATTTTTTTAAATTCTTAAATTTAATTATCTGTCTGCATTCGGATTCAATCTGTTTTTAGTGTTCTTTTCCCTTCATTAATTAAGCATTCAATTCTCAGTCTATTTAATATTTTAACCGCAGCGCACTGCATTTTAAAGAAAAGAAATAATTTCCTCTTCTCGCGTAGCAACTGGATTCTAATTTTCATCCTTCTGCCTTAGTTTTGATGATATGCAGAAAATAGTCAGACATATTACTTCTACATTTTTAGCCGGTGGTCCAGATGTAAGATATTAGTCATTTCAGTTACTAACCCTGTCTTTATTTTGTTTTGTTTATTAACGGGCGCTTCGGCCGCTTCAATCCCATGAGAACTTTGGCAAACCCTATCGAATGTTCTTTTGCGGTTTATGTGCTATAATTCCTAAGTAATCATCTGGCGTTACATATTTCTTATTAATCTTTTACATTCCCCATTCACTTTCAATTATTGTACTTTGACCACACGTCTCTCTCTCTCTTTAATCTCGCCATATAGTATATGTATTTGGCGAAATTGTGTATATACGCTTGCCAACACTCGAGCATTTTCGAGAAAATGTAATTACATCACTTGCTTCTAAGATCTGATTCTGTGAACAGAAAAAAATGTAACTTTCTGCTCCCTCCTCCAACATCGGCCTTAGCCGTGTAATTTCGGCTATGTTCGAAACGATCCCGGTGGACAATAAAGACCTTTAGATAATTTCTACCTTAGCAGTTTCTTTCCTTCCTTTTAAAATAAGTAACAGTTAATTTTTCATCCTTGTATTCAGTATGGAACCTAAGCAAAAATGAACCACCCACCTGTGCAAGACATCTTCATCACAGAAATATGGTTCATATAGCCGGCGTACCGAATTACATTTTGGAGAAGGGAAGCACGTGATATATATATATATATATATATATATATATATATATATATATATATATATATATATATATATATACTTTTCATTATGCGTACATCATTACCTTGGACTACTACGAAAAAAAAACTGTGAATTCCATTAAAAAAAAAAAAAAACTGTGACTGCTGCAAACTACCTAATGTTGGATTATTATTCGAACTGAACTATTCTTGTTTTCCGTCTTGCCGTGTCACATTTCAAGATTATAGAATAATGTCAAAAAGTGATCTGCATGCTAGACTCAGTGGATACTCTAAAAAAACTGCTCAAAAATTTATGGACTTCCTGCAGACAATCTGAGGAATACTCATTGCTTTCTGTGTGAACGCACTCTCAACCGAAATGTTCATCACGCCAATAGACGCCTCTTCAAAAATATTAGCAGCGAAAGTGCGCGGAAAAGCACTATACAGCAAACGCATAAGTGACCGACATTTTTACTTATCTTCATTCCGTCAGCTTCCGTCACAACTAGCCGATAGCCGCCATCCTTTCGACCGGCATAAAAAAAAAGAGTTACCGATACCGAAAATACGTGAGCGCCTTCGGAATGAGTCATAAATCCTCCATCGCCTGTTTTTGTTTTTCCTCTCCTCTTCTGTTGCTCCTATGCTGATTTACGCAGCTGGATCAGAATTTCTAAGATATTCCGGTCTATGTCTTGTATCGGCCGATTTTTTTTTTTTTAAAGAAGAAACAGAACAGTTAAAATGATTTTTTCTTCTACATTAAAGACATTTTTTTCTCCTTCCCCAGTAACTCTATGAAGAAAGCGTGTTCATGAATCTACATGTATTCTATTGCATTCCAAGGAACTTAAAAGAAATAATAATACTGTTTAAGTTACTTGTTCAAAGAAAGACAGTTAACATGCAGTTTCTTTAGAACGGAAAGTAAAATGATAAAATATAAGTAATGAATATTTAGGTGAACTCCACATTCAACTATACGCAGATATACCTAAACATTAAAAAAAAAGAGTATTCCTGCTGTTGCACAAAAAAACCACACATATGTTTTGAATTCAGTTATTATTTTCTTACATTATTATGTCGTTACTTATAACATTTCCTTGTTAGCTCAAGGTAAGTTTTATTTTGTTTTAAGTGTTTGAAAAGTTAACTTTTGAAGAGCCATTTTTCAAATATAGATCATATTGTGTGAGATTACTTTTCTAGACTTTGATAAATATAGATTAAAAAAAAAATCAAAATCATTTTTTTAGATTATATTAAAGGTATGTGTTTATTTTAAACTTTTTACAAACACATTTATTGGTGTATAAAGAAAATTCTTCACGGTGATGAAAATAAATTTTCTGCTAACTAAATTTTTAATGATGATATATATTTTTTTTTAAGTTAGCTACAATTTTCTAGGTTTTAAAAGGTATTGTGTTTTGTATATAAATTACATATTTGTGTAGAGTTAGTTACTCACTAAAATAAAAGTTTTTTTAAATTTGCCTTTTCATTCTAGTGTCTTATGGTAAGTGTTGATTTATACTTTTATGTTATCTACTGAACAATATAGAGTAGACAGTGCTTGTTTAAAAAAAAAAAAAAAAATTCTACTTTTTTGTGCAGTAGATATTAAAATGGTATAATAGGTCAGTTAATGTTGATTTAGTTATGAGGATTAATTACCATAAATAATAAAATATAAAAAAACTCCTCATGACTGGATTATATTGCTCTTTTAATATATATCTATATATATTAGTTTTGATGGCTTCTTACTAAAAATTAAGCATTTATTTTTATTAGTAACATGCTAAGATTTTGTATGTCTAGGGATGCATTTCATATCCAGTTCAGTTTCAAAGTTTTTTTTTTTACATTTAGATAAAAGATTGTCCAAAATGTTTTTTTTCTTTTCACATTTCCGATTCTTATTTAATTCATTATATATATCTTGCAGTGTCACACAATGTCGCAATCCTGAGATGAGATGCTGTTTTTCTTATCTCTGTTGGCCTAGGGTTGTCGATATGGTTGTTCTCGCGTAATTAGGCGCTGGTCGCATTTTTTTTTCTTTTCTCCTTTTTGACATTATGCGTCTGCATCAGATATGTGTCACATTGCATCTTATATAAAAAAATGTTATCTATTATGATCACAGACAAAGTTTTTATTATGTTGGTTTGTGTAGTTTTTTAAAACTCAGCAATCCTGGTGTAATCAGGCAGGCTTTCACAATGAAAGGGAAAACTTAGTTATAAAAAAAAGGGACATATTGTAAAAAAAAATAAAATAAATAAGGTAATATAAAGATTTCTCTCACAGAGCATAATGTAATGTTTATCCGACATAGATAAAAAAAAGATGAGGTAAAAAAATGAAAAAGCTTACACTGATACTGGACAGATATTATTATTATTGATTTTTTTTCTTACTTGTTGTGCTTAATATGTTTCTTGTTGTAGCACTTCCTACAGGTAATTTCTTTTTATATATAACATTTTATATGTTTTTTTTTATGTGTACATTATATGTTTTGTCAGTCATCCATATCAATAAGATATGAAACTTTTAATACTCTAGATTACTATAAATATAGTTCTTGCAACTTTTATACATAAGGATAAGCACTAGTGACATATAAAAAAAAAGAGAGAGGAAGGAACCAGTAATGACATTTAAATTTGCTCATTTTCAATCCTTTCCAGTTGCTTGCTACTAATTTAAGAAAATTAGATTTGGCATCTATACAGTACACTTTTCTATTTTGATAGATCCCTCATATTCCAGTTTACACGGATTTTATACATTTTTATTCACGTTTTATTAATTTATTTCTATAGCATAAGTTAGGCTCCTTCGTTTTAAAATATAGCTCGAGTCATCATATCTTAAATTTTTTTTCATAAAAAAAAGTCTCTTTTTCCTTTTAATTTCTATTTCTACTTTATAAAATTTTATAATGTGAGTCGTAAACATTTTATGCATGTGTTAGATATCAGTATGCTTGTTACTGCATACACACACAATTTACACACACACACTACATTTTACATGTGATTATATTTCTTGAGGTTAATTTTTAATTATTGTTTCCTGTGTTGTGTAAGTGCTTTTTTCATTGCGCTATGATCCGGAAATAGCCCAATGATTAAAGGTGTATGTTTCAGTTTTGGCTAAGTGGATCGGCCGTCCACTTTCTCAAAAGTGGAATATGTTACATATATGATACAAATGGTCAATACCTCACATTAATTTACAAGGCGTTCGCGCTCTCTTTTATTTTTTTAAAATGCATAATGACGTATCTCTTATACTATTTGATACTCCGTACATGATTTTTTCCCCCCACTCTAGCTTACTATGGGCAGATAGTGAAGTTAGATGTTTGCCTTCATCATTTTTTTTTAATCTCATGTACACATTTTTATGATTTCAGGTTTAACCTGGTACTACATACACACACATATTTACATTTGCATTTCATATGGTCTTGTTTTGTAATAATTTTATGACACTCACTTTGGTTAAACATGATCATGATTCTGTGTGCTTGTACATTTTTTTACATACTTTCTCAACATTGGTGTACATTTTCACAGATACATAGTTTTACACTATTTTAAAGTTTGCGTATTTTTGTTGCCTTGTCATTTTTTTATTTTCGGATGTTACTATTTTTTTTTTTTTTTTTTTTTTTTTTTTGCATAATGTAATCCTATACATTGTTTGCACATACATCTTAAAATTTATGCAGGAGATAATTAATTAGGTGCACATTTTTACACATACAGTTAATGTACTGTTTAATGTCATTGTTTACGCGCGGCTGGTGACTCGTTGCTATTTTATTTATAACATAAGGTATTTTATTATAACTGAAATAATATTTGATATCTTTAGGGGTTGTTTTTATAAAATTAAATTTAAAAAAAATAAAATGATCAATCCTTCCTCAGACTATCACCGATTGAAAAAAGTGATACACTACTTGCATTTGGTTCCAACTCCTCAAGTGGATTTATTTTCGAAGCAGACACACCTTAAAAGCTCTATCTAATAATTTGTAATGCTGTAAACGTACCGTATATTTACACGTTCTTTCAACAATAAATTTCTACTCATATCATGTTGCAGAGTTTTAGTTACATTTCGTCTTTTTAGGTAGATTTCGTATGAAATACTACCTATTGTATTCTCCCCTACGTTGGAATTTCTGTAATCTTTTTGCAGATCTACACTGATCAGGACACTACAACATAAAAACTTTATATATCTATACCCATCTCTCTCTATATATATACATATCACTTTTATATAGACACGATAACTTAAATAATTCAGCACAAATCTGTTCAAAACTGATACATAAAATCAAGGGCATAAAATCTCGATCAAGTTCCTTAATGGGCAAAATACAACCAATGGAGTGAGTATAGGGAGGGGTTTTTTTTAAACCGAAAAAAAAAAACCATAACGTCTTAAGTATAATACATATCGAATCAGTTTAAAGTTATTATTACATCTAAAAAAAGGGCGAAAGAAATATGTATGACAGATTTTTATAAAATAAAAATGGGCTCAAGGGACGAAAGAAGTAGGGTTTTGAGGAGAAAAAAAATCATAACTGAGTAAATTCTCAAGCTATAAAATCGAATTAAATTTATTATAAATCTACTTAGTATTATCTACAACTTTTATATTGACAAGTTTAGGGTAGGACCAATTCGTACAAAAAAAAAAAAAAAACCGAAAATAAAAAAAAGGGGGGGGGGGTTGAAGAAGAAAAAAATCCATGACTTCGTCAATTCACAAGATATCAAACCCGCATGAATATATTATATATCTTCTTAATATTGTCTACAACTTCATATTGACAAGTTTTTGATAGGACCAAATTTTACAGTAAAAACAAATTAAAAATTCATAGCGGTTGAAGAAAAAATTATCGTATTAAGGGTGTACTCAAATCCAAACTTCTTATTTTTTTTTACTCATTTTTAAATTCATTTTAGCTCTGAAACGCATCCAATTGATAGGTTTTCTTATACAGAAACTACATAATGTACCGTAATGGTCGATCTTTTGATAGACGCATTTCCAAAAATGGTCAAATTGAGCTTTTTGAACGGCATTTAGCGAAGCCATTGTGTTATAGATGAAAAATATTGTCCTACTGAGAAAATAATCACTTATAAATCAAGCTCTAATTAGTAGGATGAAAAATAAAGAAACAGGACGCTTATAAATATCTTCAAAAATCTTTTAAAAATGAATCTGGAAATTTAGAGTTGTTGAGCATGGAAAAGGTATATTTTTTAATACCGCCTTAACATGATTCTGATAAAACCAGCTCTTTTATAAAAATGAAATTAAATACTTGTCAAAAGCGGCCAGATAAAATTTATAAACTGTGTGTATCTCTAATCTTGATTTAGTACTTTTTGTTTAAATTACCATTTAACTTTGAAATCTACCTGCGCCTGTAAAATATTTTTGTTGTGTGACCCAGAAAATGAAAGTGTTTATGTGGATGCTACTTAATATTTTTTAAATATAATTTAGCAAGGAATTTAAATAACACTAGAGAAAATATTTTTAGAAGCTAACTCGGCAGTAACATAAAATCGACAAATTATTTTAATTTATTTTTTTTTTTCTGATGATTCTTGTGTATAATGCCATAGTTTTTTATTAAAATTTTCATTGTTTTTTCTTATCTTTTCAATCAATCAACAGCCAATTTT
Source organism: Maratus speciosus (assembly GCA_963932465.1). Classification (NCBI taxonomy): domain Eukaryota; kingdom Metazoa; phylum Arthropoda; class Arachnida; order Araneae; family Salticidae; genus Maratus; species Maratus speciosus. The sequence continues at coordinate 337,109,091 of OZ010794.1, forward strand.
AGGAATCAACGCCACTCTCATTTTCAAAAAATGTGTTCGAATTATAAATTACATGGTTATTTATTTAATAGGTTTTTATTTTGGAGTTGGTTCATAAAGATGTTTAAAATGTTAAACGTTTTTTGTTTAGCCAAAAATAGAAAGAGAAATTAATCCAATCAATCAATTATGTGTAAAAGTAACAATTGAATTTGGAGAAGAAATTAAACACAAACTATCATTTTTTAAAACTGTGTCTAAATTACAAATTACATATGTATTTGTTTTAATTAGACATTCTTCTTTTTTGTGGGTGTATGTGCATTTATGCATAAAAAAAATTAGAATTGGAAAAAATAGTAAAATGAGTGTAAATAAGTATGTCGCTGTTCTATTTTGAAGTTAAAATGTAAAATTTCTGTTTTTCTGACGAAAACTGAAATTTTTAAAAAAACTTAAAATATTAAATACATCCAATAAAAATGTGCAAGATAAACAACAATATAAGAAAAAAAAATTCTTTTTGTAAATTACCTAGCAGTAAAATAATATCAAAACCTTAAATTAATTATCTGTATTCACATTTCTTGTATATTCAGTCTATCACTTACCAGAATAACAGTCAGTCTTGAAGAAGAAAGTAAACGGAAATCTCACTTTTAACTAATTGCGTCCGAATGAAAAATTACAAGTGTTTTGACATTATTCTACAGATTGTACAGTCTTCTTTTATGATATATGTATATCGGTTTTAAAATCGGAAAATCTTTTCGTTATTTCACCAATAAAGTGAAAGCGACTATTTTGATGTCAATTATGTTTCTTTTACTATAATTTAGCATGAGAAATTTAGTGTAAGAGAAAACATTATTTAGAAGCTAATTCGGCAATAAAGTAAAATCAATATCTTAATTATATTTTCTTATAATTTTCCTTTGTAGATATAATTCAATAGAATATATTTATGTATTTAATTTTTTTTTTTTTTTTTTTTTTTTTTTTTGTCATCCCAATAAAACAAATTTCAGAATTAGACAATTTATGAATTAAACGTAGCCCCAATTTCAACAAATTGTTTACGAATGAAAAATTTCGTGTGATTTTTCTTGGTGATTTCTTTTGTTCTAAGGTTTTTTTTTTACTCTTATCGAAATTGCTTAAAAAATAGTTTCATACAAAAAATAACTAAAATAATTTCAAAATATTGCTATGTTAAATATTAAAATTTTCAGTTTTTCTAGATAAAATAAAATGTCCCGGTATAAATAAGCAAATGCTTAATTTCGACGATTTGGTTTAAAAGTCCAATTTACTTTTGTGATATCTTATAAAATCTTGTTAAAAAAAATCTCTTCACCTTGAACAGTGTTGTAAGTAGACAAATACTCTAATCTAAAATAACCCAACAAAATTTCTGTATTATAACTGAACATTTGGTGGGTGAAATATTTTCTGTAATTAATGAGTTAAGGATACTTCATTAGTGACCATATTTTCTTTTTAAACTTGGAATATTTTCCCTTCAAAGAAACTGGAAGTTTGCCTCACTTGCTTACATAATATGAATAACACTTATATTTATTTTGTTTTACCAGCTGAGAAAATACAGTATTTCACAAACATTTCATAAATACTTCATAAGAATACTTTACTTAATAATATGATAATTAACACACGCGATGTTTACAATGAGTTGCTGGGACCATTTTTAAGACTTAATTCTAGCAAGATAAACTTTTTATAAAACTAAATTTGTACTTGCAACTTTTGACCATGAACTTTTAGTGTATTTTGCTTAATCTGTCTTAACAGATATTTACTCTTTGAAACTTGTATTCAGTTTAAAACCAAAGCTACTTAAACTACAAAGGCACGTTGAATTATTAGACATGCCATTTTATCATTTATTTTATGATAATTCAATTTTAACTGAAATAGGGTTTTGTTATGTTTTCAGTATAGTTTTAGAAAAGAAATGTCACCGAATTCGATGTATCTTGTTAAATTCCAAATAATTTTATTAGTGTGATTCGCAATTGGAGCACAAATTTAACGTAATCATCGTCATTAAATTACACATATTTTTCCAAATATCAGTTTTTATAAAAGAAAATTATCAAGTTAAATGTAAAACTACTTCATAAGCATTCAAAATTTTTTTGAGGTTTTAAGACTTAAAGTTTAATTTCTGAAAAAAAAAACTGTAACATATTTACATAACTGATTTTAAATCTTTTGTCTTTTTGAAAATCCATCTTCAGAAATATTTTGCATTTTCTATTTTATTTTCTATGAATCTTTTTAATTAAATTATTAAAGATCTATAACGTGATGTATATCTTGTTTTTCTTTTATTTAACGAATATCTCGGTCGAACTAAAAAGAGATTTTGTTAATATATTTCTAATAATGAGTCAAAAACTAATCCTGCTTAATTTTATATGGCTTACTAAATATCAATTTTCTTATACGTGTCATTCTTCTTTTAGTACAAAATTAAAAACATCGTTGTTTTTATTCTACTTAAGTAACTTTTCAAAATAATAGTTTTACAATGATAAAATATCAAATCATAAGGAGAATTGTTTCCGATTCTGTCAAATTGGATTTGTACAATCTGATGTTATGAGATAGGTAGAAAGTCCTATTTCATGAATCAAAAACTTACATTTACATTTTTATTTAAATTTGTCGTTTATGAAATTCTAGAATTGTATTGTCTTGTTCTGAATCTCCCTTCACAAATATTTTCTATTTTAATTTTTAGTACGTGTAAACAAAAGAGCTTAAATTGTCAAAGCGCTATAAAATACGTGATTTTCACATTATTTTAAGAGGATTTCATTTGATACAAAATGGGATTTTGTTATCATATTTGCAGTAATGTGTCAAAAAGAAATCTTTTTAAATTCTATATGTCTCTCTAAATGTCAAATTATTTTATTTGTGTGTTTACCTGTTGTACCTTAAAATTAAAAGAGTCGTTTTTTGTATTCTACGATTGTAAATATTTTCAAATAAAAGTTTTTACAAATAAAGATATAAAAATAGATGCAGAAACAATTCAGAACGATTTATTTGTTTTATACATTTTGCATCAATGTATTAACTGCGAAATTTATATCAACTCAAAGACTTTTTTTATGCGGGAATTTCACATGAGTGCACATTTCGGAAATTGCTATATGTTTATTACACATTTTCACGATTTTTTACGACTTAAAATACATTTGAAAGAATTTGATAGAATCATTTGAAATATTACTTTAACTTTTGATTAAAAGTGGGATGAAAAGCAAGAATGAGCATCGAATCGGTAAATTTATCAAAAAAAAAAAAAGATAATTAAAGTGTTTCTGAAAACTGTTGTTCCTTTAAAACATTAAATAGATATTTTATGCGGATTTATTTTAAATTAATTTGAAATCTATCCGAAATTATTTGATTTTAATAAATAGATTCTGAGTTACAAAAAAAAAAGTTTTAGCACAATTTTTTTTATTATTCTACTTTTAACATTTTTTCGCAAGCAAAAAGTACTTGTAATGCAATGTATCTGGAACAAAAGAAAACGATAAGGGGACGGTGTTTTTTGGTGCATTTTTTAGTGAACTGTTATTTAAGAACCAATTAAGTGTCACTCAGAAAATATACAATTTAATTTTACATTACAAATATATTTATTATCCTAAATTTTCAGAATTTTTTATTTAGTCCCTCTTGAGTTATTAATTAATAATAATTGTAAAAATTAGACAACGCAAGATTTGATGAGCTGTGCAAAAAAAAAAAAAGAAAAATGTTTTCAGGATAGCACTTTGTAAAAAAAGTAGTCCTATAAGACATCTGTGTCAGAAAAACATATTTCAGGTGAGTCTCATCTCCTTCATAAAAATAATGGCAGCAAAATGTGGTGTTTGACCTTTTATTTCTCCGGTTTTTAAACACGTTTTTGTCCTTCAATCTTAAGTCAAATAAAAATTTTATAATTACATAAAATGTGGATAATTTTAAGTTGAAAATTTTGGTTTTTCATTTATCTTGATATATATATAAATAAAGCAGCTACATCATTTTCCGTAAAACACGTTTTTCTCCAAAAAATGTCAGTACAAATTGATAAAAATGGCTACCATCAAAAAACTATACCTAATAAAAACAAGTCGTTGTAAATGATCCCGCCAAGCAACAAGTCTAAAACGACAATCATAAAAAGAAGTGATATCACATAAGAAGAAGTGATTTAGAAGTTCATACGCCTAACGCCGTGGTAAAATCTATCACTACACATAATGTTTCCAAACGACTCCGAATGAGGTACAGTATGTGAAAACTGCTCAATAGTATTTTCTCCCATGGGTTAGAAAATACACAGTAATGGGTTAATGGGATTAGAGGATGTCTGTGTGGGCTTTACAGTAAGATGTTCTTGGTTTTACAACTACATCTATTCTCGAAGATACAACATTGGAAAGATAAGTACGCTTAAAAAAATTAAGGGATTTCCAATATTCGTATATTTTACACTCGCCCTACAAAACAAAATCAAATGCAAAACTTTCTTTGGAAATTAAGAGCCTTGTTGTACTACTAAATAACTTTTTTTTTTTTTATCAAAGTTAAAAAAAATCTTTTTTTTTTAATAATATGAAATTTAAGCAACGGGGGAAAAGGGACCTGTAAAAACTCATATGTTGTGAAGGAGGATAATTTCTTTTACATTAAAAATGTTAAGGCCCAATTAGGCCTAAAATATACAGTCAAGGCAAAATGTGGACTAAATTAAAAGTAAAATTGTAATAAAATATTTTGCTAACACAAAATGCATACTAATGTAAACCAAGCTAGGGGTATTTCACAGGGTTTGAAAACTAAAAGATAAAAAAGATAAAAAGAATACATACACTAAACCACAATTTAGTATATGTTATTGAGGTATACTATTACATGTTTAATATTAAGAATGAAGCAATTATAATTTATATTTCGTTTACAGAGACACGCAAAATAATTCTGCAACCATATGATCTATAGGGAAAAATCGTTTGCAATGTATTTTAATGATGCCACATCATTTAAAACAATTGAAATTTATATACATCTATGATATGCAGCGCAAAATATTTACTGTAGAACATGGTGTTCATATAATTTAATTTTCATATACAGGAACACATAAAATAATTCTGCAACAGTACAGCCTGTGAGCGATAATTACTGGAATTATGTTTTCAGATGTGGTATGCGCTTTTAAATGTAACGAATTATTTGCATATAATTTCATGCGTATCTATACTATATGACACACAGGACTCCACAAAATAAATCGAGTATATTTCCGTTTATTGATGAAAACTGATAAATTGGACTTTTTAATTGCATTATGCGTTTCCTAACTGAACAAAATATTTGCATACTATGTAGTATATGTACAAATCTATAAATCATATACATCGCTGGACATAAAAATTTCGGATACTTTTCGGAATTCAGATGGTAACTGCAGAAATGGTGCAGTTTCAATTTGTGTTGTTTCCATATATACTATGTGTTTTATTTTACGATGAAGATTTCTTTCACTCTTCTTAATATGTTGGGAAGATTTTCATATTCTATACTTGACGCCTTGGTTGTTCCATTTTAATGAAATTAGAAATTTGCGTTGTAATAATACAAATTGAAACTAATGAACATTTTCGAGATAATTTCAAGTTGAATTATAAATTGCAAAAAATTCCATCGCCCAATCATTTTCCGCAGTTTTAGGTAGGTTATACCCTTCAAAGGAGGAAATACGCAGAGATGCTAACTTTGAAAACTAGGGGAGTAGAAGAAATATCATGTGCAAAAAATTACCATCTCGCACACACACACACACACACAAAAAAAAAAAACTATTCAAATGGAATAAAATAAAGACTTGAATCATTTCCAAAATATTAAAATTAGAAATTATCCTTTTAATAGTCGGCAACAATAAAAGCTATTTAGAATTACATCTAACATTAAAATTTATACATTTAAAATTTTTTATGAAACACATAAAATTCATGCACGATACAGTATCTAATACATTAAACATTCGTCCATAAAATTAGATATTTCCCATTAAATTAGAGTAATTTCTAATTTGTTCAGAAAATTAAAGAATTGGTCAGTTTCTTATTTATAATTTACTGACAAGAACGATAAAGTAATAACATGTTTTGTTGAAACTCTTTCCTAGCATTGGGATTTTCTCTAGAATTTATATGAGTTTTTGCTCAAAATATTACATATTTATGATATTATATTTAGATTTATTAGTGAAGAGTATCAATTATTCCGAAAATTCATATCACCCCTGAGATTTCTAATGCAATGTTGTTTGACTAAGATATATGCAAAAATAACGGCGTTTATCATTGACAATGATTATAGTAATTTTATGAATTTTTAGAAGAAGCTTTCTCTGATTAGTTTTTATATTTGCATGAAACATTATCAATTTACAACGATACCCAGTTGTTTAAATGCAACGAATAACGGAATACCATCTCGATTTTTAATGTTTTTGTTGTTGTTGTTTCCTTTATCCTATCTATTAATAATAATTATTTTAAATACAATTTTTTTTTTTTGACTATACAAAAAATAGCAAGTTAAATTTCTAACTAAATACTGATAATCATCTCAACTTTAAAATGTTATGTATGAATTACGGTAAAAAATTTAAAAAAAATCTATTTTTAAACGGTAACAACTACTTTTGAAATGATATTTGAGTTTCTTGTTGCAGACTCCGAAAAGGCAATACCTTTTCGGATATGTACATAGTTTCTGCAGTTTTTCATAAATCGCTCTTATGAATAAGTAGGGAATCAGAACAGATTCTAGAAAACTGTCGTAATTCAATAAAAAAGCGTAAAGACAAACAAGTGCATGCTTTGTTATACTGTCTCTCGAAATAGAACATAAATAAAGATGTGCATTTTTTTATATGTGTGGAGCAAACATTCAAACCGTGTTTTCTCATAAAAAAATAAAAAATGAGTTATTGTTATTTTTATGAAATCTGTGTTAAATTGCACAGAAATAAATGGTGTTTTTTACTAAAAAAAAATTTTCTCAGATTATAAATCAATTTTAAAACTTGACGTTTCAATCAAAGAGTGTTTCCTCCAAAGCCTGCATTCAATCAAGCAGTGATTTCTTCAGTCTGCCAATCACAGTTGTCACTTAATGTGTACTTTCGAAACCTACCATACATATCATAATTGAAACAGATTGTTTTAGAAAAAAATAAGAGAACTGTTAAAGTTAAAGGCTTCCAGAATTATAGATTTCAAGATCTAAATGAAGAATATGATGTAAATCTTCTTAAAAAGGGAGTTACTGTTGCCTTGTTCAAAGGGTTGTTTTAGAATATCTTCCTCTTAGCCACGCCATACCAGTTGAAAAGAACAAAGATGTTAAAAAACTTTTGAAGGTAATGTATAGTGAACAGTGGCAAAATCAACCTGATGATATATTCAAATGATACAACCACATTATCCATGATTGATAAGCCTGCAATAAAGAAGAGGTATATGTGTATAACTGTCTAGATGAAGATATTGGTTTTAAAATTTGAAGTGGATTTCTGGCAAACGAGTATTTATTTAGTAAATATTTAATGAATACTACTAGGTACCATAATCTGTCATTTTATTTTAACAATAATCAACTGAAATTCGGTATTTATTCAAATAAAATAATGCTATTGTATTATTTGTGAGTTAGAACTTATTTCATTCAAAAAGCGTTTTATCCGCTTGTCAAACAATCAAAACATGTTTCCTCCTCTGAATTCGGTCAAAACGTGATTTCTCCAAATATTAAATGCATTTTATTAATTTGCTTTATGTTTAATATCTTAGGTATGCTTGCAATTCTTTCTAATAAACAGTAATAAAAATATACAATAAAAATGAGAATTAAATACAAGTTATTTTCTTATTTATCAGTTTTTTGTGTTTTTTGAAAATTTGTATCTGAAGGAGAAAGCATGGTTTGCATGTTTGCTGCACATGTTTAACCCGTTAATAGTCGCGCGTTGGTCTTTTCCCCGCCCGAAATTTGTTATCTTCCTGTAACTCATTTCCCATTAAAGTTACGATAGCCAAATTCCGTGTAGCTGACCTTGAGTGTTCACACTCTTGTGTAGTAAAATTGCAAGTCATTCCTGCTATTTCTTAGCATTTTATCGCATTCTTAAGTTTCAATCGGTCTAAATGACCGCGTTGCGACCACTTGCGTTAGTTGAATTTATTCCCCTCGTGTTCATTCTTTCCCATTTCCGCGAAATCTGTGGGGGAAAGTTTCTTCGAAGTCCGGACTCTCTGCCTGTTGTTATTTCGTCTTTTTTTCTATCTGCTATTTTACTCGTTCATAGAACACTTTTTTTACTTTTAGAATGTGACTTAAAATTGTTTTATTATATTAGTTGTGAAGTCAGTTCGCACAAAAAACTGATGGATGGTCATTTACATTTTTCTTTCATTGTCAAATATTGCGGGAATAAATTCTCAAATTGATAATCGTTTAAATATGGAAAAAAAGGGAAATTCATCATCATTATTTCAAAGAACTTGCTTTCCAATTATTACCGGAACATATAAATGAAAGAAAACAGACAATAACACTGCCAAACCGTTAAAAAAAGAGAAGATAATTTTGTGGGAATCAGTAAACAAATTGCCGTATCTCCAAAATCTGAAAAGTATCGTTTTTGTACAATAAAACAAATTCGAAAGATAAAACAATTTTCTCAGAAATGTAGTATGTATATCTGTGAAGAACATACATATAATTTATTTGTACAATAAGAAAAATAATGAGAATTTTATAATGTAGGTTAGAAATTACGAAATAAAAATCTCTTTTGGATAATTCAGTGAATGTTTATACTATGATTTTAAAAAATATTTTAAGTATTTTTCTAAAATTTATCTATTTTTAAATTTTCATACTCTAAGTAAAAACCCTTTTTCTTTTAAACAATGCCGCAGAAAATGTTTTTATTATTATTATTATTATTGAAATCCAATAGAGGCTTGGGGGCGGTATCTAACAAATTTAAATTTGTTGTCCTTCATCAATTGTTCAAACTATTTTTCAGAATAATGTTTTCCAGAATATGACAGAAAATTCATTTAAATTAAATTATTGCTGCATATTTATAATTTCGGTGAATTTTTTTATTGTTTTTATTATTTTAATGAATGTTATTATAAAACAATAAATTATAACATTAATACCTTATTATGAAATGTATAATTGAATATTTATTTTAATTAAATAGTTGCTGTAAAATACATCCCTATTAAGATGAACCTTTCAATGATTCTATTAATTAAAATAATTTATCCATCTTAGGACTTAAATCTACAATTGCAAATGTATTTAAATTAAATATATAATTTCAATAACTTATTATTTACTTTATATAAGCGAAGTTCGTATCCAGAGTTTTTATTCAAGGGCGCTGCTCCCACCCTGAAATAAGTACAAAAACTACAAATCGTGCATTTTCATTTGAATAATGGAATTAATCACAAAATCTCGAGAGCCCCTCCCCCTCCTCTCCCCCCTCATACACACACAGACAACCCACAAAATAAATAAATAAAACGTAGTTACAACATTTACATTTATAATTTCGAAGTTAAGTATTTTTTACCTTTTTCTTTATTATATATATATATATATATATATATATATATATATATATATATATATAATATGCTGGTGCATTAGTGGTATTGTATTTGATTTTCTGTTGCATGTCATAGGTTCCATTTTTATTTTCAGTTTAATTGTTCAATTTAATGTCAGTGTAATATATTGATGCTAAATTTATTAATTTTATTTTATTAAATGGATATAGAGTGCCGAAGTATCATAAAAATCTATCTGACTCTGATTATGTCCTTCCAAAAAAAAATAAAATAAAATAAAATAAATAAATAAATAAATAAAAAACACCTATCACGAATTTAGATTCATATTCGTAAATGTTTTCCTACTAATTATTGATTCATAGTAACATCAGAAATTCAATCAAATCATTTACTATTTACTTTTAAGTATTTATGCAAAATGAAGAAAGAGTATTTAAAAACCCTTATCTAGATGCCAACTGAATATATACTTAAGCGAAATAAATAATTGCTGTAAAAGATTGTGAAATAAATAATTGCTGTAAAAGGTTGTAAAATGAATAATTGTTGTAATCTTTTAAAGTTCAGTCAATATTTTCACCCCACGTTATTCGTTTTCGATCATCTGATAACACCGGCAAGATTCCCCTTCGTTTTCGGCCTGCTGGTAACGGCGGCATATGGACCGAACGCGACTACTAACGTTCTAAAAAATGTCGCGACTACTCTCGGGTTAAATTTATAAATAGAAACTCATGAAGAAGCTTTTTATCACTCTCTTTTCTGCTTTACTATGTTAAACAATAATGTATAACAATGCGTTTGAATAAGAAATAGTGACGTAAATATATATTAAATAAAAACGCAATCTTGCTTAACGGTACACAAAACACGAACTTTAACAAGCTAAAAGTTAAATTCTACGTCTCGAGCTGTTTCTACAGCCGTCTTCAGGAAAAATGTAATGGTTAAATGGCTAAAAACTTCCTTCAGGCCAACGACAGGATAATAATCAACTTGCGGTCTACATAAAAATTTCACTACAATCCCACTATATTCGAAAAGCTAAAAAAGATCATACAGAAATATAAAGTTGGACTCTACTCCTCCCCCTTACCTCATAGATATCGTCAGTTATAAGATTGATAGGATCCCAATGGATCAAAAATCTGGTATATATGAAATCTCTATCACTTTATCTAATAACTAGCAAACCCTGCTGCTTTGCTCGCGTAATAGATGAAATATGCCAAGTGATATTTCCCTGACTATTTTTTATTAGAAGAACACTTTTTGGATTAATTCAAAAATTATAAACTAAGCCACAGTTTGACTAAACTTAATCATAAAAGTTCAATAGACAGAAACGAGATTTTAATTAATAAGACGAACTAAAACTAATTCCAAATAAATAATAATTTAGAAAGTATTTTGAGACTTTTATGCTCATTTCATACGCTCATTTCAGTATTCATTTGAAGTTTTTAATTTCTTAGAAACCATCTTTACACATTTACATCTTAAAATTAACCCTCATGTCAAACCCCAAGCTTCTTGTCTAACAGTCTACCACCTCTCTGGTGTTAGTGGCAGCAACATAAAATGCCGAAACAATGTTGAAATAGAATGTCTCGAAAAATATAGAAACAGAGACTGTTACCATCAATTTGTCAACATTAACCTTGAAATCGTTTGGTATTTCCTAATATTCTATAGAAAACGGAATTTAGATATTTTTAAAGGCTTTCTTGTTGTTTCTGCCAACCAGGTGGTAGTGACACCCGCATAAAATATATCCCATATAGGATCAGGGGTTATCACTCTTGATTCGCAAGCAATAACTTCTATAATCGATTTATTATTTCCTGAGATTCCATAGAAATCGTAATTTAGGATTCTTTTAGAATGCTTTTCGCTCCTTCCCTTCGTTTCACCCCTTTTTAATTTCGAATTTATTTTTGACATTTCTTAGAGGACATTTATATTTTATAAGTAACTACCGTGCTATATTTAAAGTTTCTAGCTTCTTAAGTACCGCAGAAATCGCAATTTAGGAAGCTTTTTGCTCCTACAACCCTGTAGGGGTTCTGGCACCGACATAAAATATAGCCTATGCTTGAGCAGGCTTTATCACCATCAATTTGTAACTATTGTTTTTGAAATCGGTTTCGTATTTCATACCTTTGCATAAAAACCGTAATTTAGAACGCTTATAGAACGCTTTTCGCTCACTTCATCCTTTTAAATTTGAAATTTTCTTTCGACAATTCTAAGAAATCAATTGCATCTTTGAAGTAATTACCATTCCGAATTAAAAATATTAGACCCCCTCTTTAACACACAAAAAAAAATTTAGAACATTTTTTGCTCCTGTAACCCCCAGGTGGTGGTGACAACAACATAAAATATAGTCTATGTTGGAGCGGGGACTTTCACCATTTGAAACCATTACTTCTGAAATAGGTTTATATTTCCTGAGATTGCGTAGAAATTGATATTTAGAACGTTTTTAGAACGTTTTTTCGTTTATTTTCACCCCTTTTAAATTTAAATTTTTTAAGGAACTCCTCTTTGAGAGCATTTGCATCTCATAAGTAATTACCATGTCAAATTTCCAGTTTCTAGCATCTTCAGTATCACAAAAATCACAATTTAGAACGTTTTTTACAATGTAACCGCAAGGTGGTAGTGGCGCCGACATGAAGCAGATCCTATATTGGAGCAAGGGCTGTCATCATCAATTTCTAATCATTACATTTGAAATCGGTTGGGTACTTTCTGAGATTGCGTAGAAATCGCCATTTAGAACGTTTTTTAGAACTCTTTTCGTGCATTTTCACCCCTTTTAAGTTCGAATTTTTTTAAGAAATGTCCTTAGAGATCATGTGTATCTTATAAGTAACTACTATTCCAAATTTCATGTTTCTAGGCCCTTCAGTAACAGAACAATCGCATTTTAGAACGTTTTTTCTGCTCCTGCACCCCCTTTTGATGTAATGGCGCCGACATAAAATATAGCCTATGTAAGAGCAAGGGTTGTCACCATCATTTTGACACCATTATTTTTTAAATCGGTTTGGTATTTATTAAGAATGCGTAAAAATTGCCATTTAGAACGTTTTTAGAACGCTTTTGGCGCATTTTCACCCCTTTTAAACTTCGAATTTTTTAAGAAATGTTCTTAGAGATCATTTATATCTAATAAGTAACTATCTTGTCACATTCCATGTATCTGGGCCTTTCAGTAACACAAAAATCGAATTTTTATTTTGCTCCAGCACCCCTTTTAGGGGTAGTGGCACCGACATAAAATGTGGCCTATGATGGAGCAACGGTTGTCACCATCATTTTGACACCATTATTTTTTAAATCAGTTTGATACTTCTTGAAATTGCGTAAAAATCGCCATTTAGGACGTTTTTTAGAACGCTTTTTGCGCATTTTCTCTCCTTTAAAATTTCGAATTTTTAAAGAAATGTTCTTAGAGGTCATTTATATCTAATAAGTAACTACCATGCCAAATTCCATGTTTCTAAGCCCTTCAGTAACACAAAAATTGCATTTTTAGAACGTTTTTAGCTTCTGCACCCCCTTTTGGCCAGTGGCACGGACATACGATATAGTCTATGTTCTAAGTTGGACTAACACCATCATTTTGATACTATTACTTTTGTAATCGGTTCGGTAGTTACAGAGCTTACATCCTACAAATAAACAATTTTTACCTCTTTATAATATTAGTATAGAAGATTAGTATAGAAGATGTTCAAAAGGTCTACATCGGCATGACAAAACGTAAGTTATCAGTAAGGATTATGGAGCATCGCAAAGACTTTAAACAACGTAAACAGAATACAGCTCTTTCCAGGTTCTACTTAGCTATTGAAGTCTGCCATATTAAATTTGATGAGGCAAAAATTATAGTTCCATGCAACAACCCCATTTGAAAGTAAAATTAGAGAATCAGTTGAAATCATTGCACGTGAGAATAAGCCTTGTAACGATAATTTGTCCTATAATATTCCAAATATCTGGCATAATATCATAAAGTCATAATTCTGTATCTAATTGCAATATTTCAATTTAAACTTGAATCATGTTGCCAAAATCTTGAATGAAAACTTTGTTGAATGAGGTTCTGGTCCTCAAGCGTAGATTGCGACACTCGTGGTTTCTTCATTCGCACTTCTGATTTATTTGGACTCATTTCATTAATAAGTATTTATTTTCACTGGATGGCACCGCTACATTTTGGTATTCCAATCTTTAGTAAGTGTTCGACATATTATATCTCGAACAGGAAACATTCATCTCTAAGCTTTTTAGCCATTTAACCATCATATTTTTCCTGAAGACGGCTGTAGAAACAGTTCGAAACGTAGAATTTAACTTATTAAAGTTCGTGTTTTGTGTACCATTAAGCAAGATTCTGTCTTTATTTATTTTATTTTATGATGCAATTGTCCAATATGTGTATTAAATATATATTGTTACATGTTAGCATTGGACATTTTAATCTTTGAAAAATGATTATGAATGATTTAAATATTTGTGTGAAATTTATTTTGATTTAATTTATTTTGATATTAATTTGGGAAAAGAAGAATATATATTTATACACTTAAATAAACAAATATATATGCATATATATAAGAAAAAACTATCTCGAGTTAATTTGTAGTAAAAAATCTTTTGATACAAATATCAAAGATTCAGGAAGAAATTAAATTTGGCTAATTAAGATAAAAATAAACCACGTAGAAAAACAATGAATATTAACACAATTATATTTAATTGAAAACTACCAAAGCAAATATAATAGCATTAAATAATTGCTTTAATTATTTTAAGCGCAATAAGCACCTGACGACTTGAAAAAAGAACAAAAAAACTACCAGTAACATATATTGCTTTTTTATTTCTTATTGTTTCATTATGTTAATAAATCTACATTTAGTGTTTAACTGAACGGGTTTTTTTTTTCTTTTTTTTTTGTTTTATTAAAGTGAAATGTGTTGCACCGTACAAATGAACGAAAAAGGATCTTTCTTCTTTTGGGCCACTGAATTAGAAAATCATTTTAATCTTTGATTTTACAACCGAAACTGATATATTTTTTTCAGAAACTCATTTTTGTATGATTTATAATTTGTATGTTTTTATCTTTGGTCACATTTTCTTTTCTTTCGTTTTTTTTTTCATTAAAAGTGTAATGTGTAATAAATAATTCATATATAGAGCCGACATCATATTGAAATAGTTCGTAAACAGAATATCACTTATCAGTATAGAATTATTTAGAAAAATCAACGCTTGACGAAATTTCACAAGTCTAAAAATATGTGTAACATTATTTCCAAAATAAAAGTCTAAAAATAATAAAAGGCTTGATTAATTGTTTGCCATCAACTATAGAACTGCTTTCTCAACAATTCTTATCAGTATATTTTTTGAAAATTTTCAAAGCAGGTATGCTAACCAACTTATACAGCACACGTATACTTTGTATATATAAAAGAAAGCGGAATTCATTGCTAAAAAAATGTCGCAGTTATTAAAGCAGTTATTTTGGCTTTATTTTCTGTACAGTTGGACATAATTGGACATAATTGTGTACATTAAAATATTATAAATATGGTCAAATATTCATTATTACTTAGAATTTTGTTCAATATTTATTTTAATATGAATATTTCAAAAGATTCATCCTTTTTTTTCTCACTTACAATTATTTTGTTAAATATTTGCTTTGTGATTTATTTTTTATTATTAAATTCTTTCACTTTTTCTGCATTTAAATTATATTTACTATATTGTTTGTCATCACCTAGATGAAATCCTTTCCTGGGAATACTTGGCTTTTGATTAAATTTCTCTAACCGACATAATAAATCACATTTCTCCTCAGCGAATATTTTGTAAGCAGTCGGGGATTTATTAATTTGTTTCTCCCTGCTTAAAGTAAATAATTGGAAGAAAAGAATGAAAAAGTACTTAAACGCTCATATTACACAAGGGAGCAATTAGCGCTTTTTTATCGTCTGAAAATGGGAATGGCTTTAACATATTCAGAGACAAAAAGTAATGTAATAATAAACAATATTTTTATTAGATATAATTTTTTAATAAATTCCAGTTTATAAAAATTTATATAAGAAATTTAACAATTTTTTAATTTTTTGTTCGGCCTCTGTAAACCCTATAAATTATAGTTTGGAGAATAAAATTCTCCATAATTTGAGTTATTAATCTGATTTTTTTGTTACTCTACGCTTAAAACTTATCGAGCTATGATACATTGATTTTTTTCTGAGTTTTCTAGCAGTAAAAACCAACAGAGGATTTTTTAACGCCTGATCTTCCAAAAATTATAATAAAGATTTCTCCGAAGTACGCCGAAGTAAAGCCAATTAAGTTTTTACAAATAGAGAAGTATAAATTGAAAATAAAACTGAATATTGAATGCAATCCTAAAATTTCTAATGACGATTCTTCAGCACCTTGTTTGTGTAAACAGCAAAACTTACTGAAATTTATAACACATTTTTTATGACACTGGTGATATTAGTGTGTATCTGGGATTATTTTAGAGACTAATTTATAAATTGAGTACTAAAAAAAGAAAATTGGTCTCCGCATTAACTGAATTTATACCCAATAGATACGATAAATATCGTAGCTGGCGGACTGAATCCAGAAGAAAATTATAACGAGTGAAGATATTGTAAGATTTGTTTAAAAGGTTAAAATTAGTCCACAGGTTCTTGTAACACATTAGAAAACATATTCATACTCTTGGTGTGATTACGCTTCAGATATGAGAAATTTCATGTTTGGGTTAAAGTTCTTGAAATAACCACTTTCCTTTTTTTTTATTAATTTTTCAACTACATCACTTTTCACATCATTAATATTTCAATAACCACTTTCCATTAATTTAAATAACCGTTAAGAACTGATTAAATTAAACAAAAAATGCTCTTGAGATGCGATAACAGGTTTTAAACAATCTATCAAAAAGTTAAAAGCATTGATGTAAACAAGTTAGATCACGCTATAAATCTGCTATACGCAATATTAAAAGAATGATCAGAAACTCAGATAGATTCAAAAAAAAAAAAAAAAAAAGAGAGAGTCAGACAGCTCACAAAAATTCTTTCACTTTAAAAACCATGACAACTGGAAAATTATACAGTCTGATTATAAATGGATGACTAAAGTTAAAATGTTTTCAGTCAATATTCCAGTAAAAGGTATCGAGCTTTCATTTATCACCCGTCTTTTTACTGATGCCAAATGAAAAAAAATTCGACTCGAAGCAGAAATTTCTTCACAAAGTAAATAAAACTTGTATTGGATAAGAAATAGGGACGTAGGCAGTAATCTTCGTTAACTTCATTATCAAAAAACACATTACTTAATTTAAGCTGATGGTCTTTAAATTTCAATCTGTTATCACAATGATTCAGACCGTAACAACACCCCCTATCGCGTGAGGATTGCTATCTGATTCTGACCATTCTAAGCATACTCCATTCCACCTAGAAGTTTATTCCTCTAGTTTTGAATCACCCTGTATAAAGATATTTAATATATATTAAAGATACTTGTTCTTTAAAATTATGCCGAATATTTTTTAATTACATACATTAAAAAATTAAAAATTAAAACTATTTTATTAATTCAAATTCAAATCTAATTTAATTTTAATATTTTAGTCAACAGCTACTTTAAAAGTTTACCCTAGAACAAATTTATTTGAAAAATAGCACAGCAAAGCAGATATCGCTGTAATGTACGTTCATTTTAAAAGTCGTTTATTCAAAAAAGTAGATTTCCTTAAATATAAATAGACAAAATTGTAAAAGTGGGTTTAATTATAAAACCCATTTAAAATAGTATTTAAAAATTTTAGAAATTTGGACACTTAAACGTTTAAAACGCCATTATAATATATTTCTAACTTAATTCATAACATAAATTAACCGTAAATAGAACTAAAAAAAATAATTTCTTAAAACTTCAAATATATTTATGATTTTTAAAGCCATTTCTTCTTCATAGTCAAGTTCATTTTATTTATTATCTAATAAATAAATTGGTTTTCCATAAGTTCACAGAGCAACTAATTTTATTTTTAAACTTTCATCAGCTTAAAATTTATATCCATTCATAAAGTCATATTCATCTAGTTATCAAAAGAGTTGTCATAAAAGTTAATAAGCAATTTTCATGTTAAATGTAGAATAATTTCCAATTAGCATTTGTTGAAGTGTTCTGAATCTAAATAAATGAGGAATTTCAAAATTTTAAGAGGTCCATATTTGTTTGTAAGGATAGTGAGGAAGATTTCTTGAATAATATCGCTCCCCGAAATATTTTTTTTTAATTGCTTTACAGTCAAATTATAGTTCTGTGTAATAGGTTTTAAATAATAAATAATATCGTTCCCCGAAATATTTTGGCTAATTGTTTTGCAGTCAAATCATAGTGCTGTGTAACAGGTTTTATTCGAAACACTTTATCTTAGAAGAGCACCAGAATAAAATTAAGTACATTTTATTATTTGTACGTATTTACTTATTTATTTATAGCTTTAAAAAAATATTTTCTTATTATTTCCTTATTTTCCATTAAGCATATGGATTGCTTTGAATTGGTTAAAAAATCTTTTAAAATATTAAATTTTAAAATTTAATACCAGGTGCAGTTACGAAATCAACAAAAAGCAATCACTATTAATATTCTATATTATAAGCAACAATTAATTAATTTTTAAACAGTTTTTAGTGCTTTACTAAAGAAATTAATCGGCTACTTTTCGATCGTAATTTTTTCTTTCAATAAAATTAGTTGATTATTTCAAATCTTAATTAAAAAAATTCTGATTTATTTATTTGTAAAATTATGCAACTATTGATTTTTTTTCTCTTAATTTTTGCTGATTGATCAAATTAGAAATTACTTATCGACGCAAAAGTTTTAAATTTTTTTTTAATGGCTTAAGTATTTCCTGGAAATAAAGAATAAGAGTAAGAAATGTTTACAAGAAAAAACAGCAAATATTTTAACTGCGTCGCAGTTTCTAAATTTGGTCATGTGGAGAAAAACCTGTTACATACACTTCAATCTTATTTAATGGTATTGATAATTTTCAACTATACTCACCCTTTTAAAAGAAATAACATTTATGCAGAAATTTCTTATCATTTGTTTTTTCTATTCACTTTTGGAAGCATGACTTTTGGATTACTTTCGTTATGTACTTGTTACAAATAATATAATAATTTACATACTACATAATCAGTCAAAATATTAAACTGATTTTTTAATATAGTTTTCATTATTATGGTGTTTTTATGCGATCATTTTTAATGCCATATTATATTTTAAACATTTTAAATATTTCGATTATCAACTCAAAAAGTTCTTTCAATTCGAGAAATTTCGAACCGTTTGAGCAAAAGAACCTCACACGTAACAGTTTAGAAGAGTCTGAAATCAGATAGTAATGCAAAATGTATGAAACTGTTGAAAAAACAGAGGTTAATGAAGCATCATAAAGGATAAAGACTATATTAGGCTAAAAATGTCTGTCATGGGACAAGAAGTGGAAACAAGTGATATTCTCAGATTTAAAAAAAATAATAATCTTGACGATCCGGATGGTTATAGACACAATTGGCATAATTTTAGGAAGGAACCGAAACAATGCTTCAGTCGAGAAATGGGAGGAGTATCAGTAATGGCTTGAGGAGCTTTTAGTCATGATGGATTATGCGACTTAACCCAAATTTCGGAACGTATGAATTCTCCGCAATACCAGGCTATGTAATATGATCATTTGATACCATTTAGAACATTTTTAGCTTGTGCTCAATGGATGTTTTAACAGGTTTAAACCATAAAGGCGTTTCTCTGTAGAGTTGATTGAACAATAGACTTAAGTTCATCTTCTAAGTATTGTATACATTGTACAATTTTAAAAAAGTGTTGTGATGCACAAATAATTCTAGGATGGCATTTTATAGTAAACCATGAGGGGGCATAAACTTTCATAACAAACTCAGCTAATTTTTTCATTTGCGGGGTCGGATCAATTGATGCAATATATAAACGTAAGATTCTGTTTGCCATTGTCAGCCACCTTGCATGGGAGACGTTTCCAGGGTTTCTACTTGCCAACTCTTGAGCGCATTCACCTGTCAGTACCGCGTGACATATATCCCATAGATATTTCTGATCGGTGCTCAAATCTTTACAATCAACTTCTGGAAAAATACTATCTATTTTTATATATCCAACAACTGGTAAATCTTGGCAGTTTCCTAAACTTTTACCTATAGGACCACTGAAAGAACTTGGTCCAGAAGTTGGACCATCGAGGGCAACAAAAACTTTCCTAAGAGGTAATTCGTTTAGATGAAGCAAACAAATCACTACTTGTACTGGGCGTTTTAAAGCCCTTTCAAACAATGCAATTGAACCATTCGCGACTCCAGTATTTGTTGCCGTACCATCACATCCAAGAGCTTTAATAGTTGTGTCATCAATGCAATTATATTCCATGTGTTTCAGTATTGATGATACTATGTCCTTTCCAGAACCCTTGTCTACAGTTACATGACCAAGATATGCTGAACCTGGTTCTTCAACCAAAGATATGTGCTGTTCTTGAATGGTTTTGCGAACAGATTTACCACGTACATATTCTTTGACTATAGTTTCGTCTTTACGACCATCAAAATATAGAGCAATTATTTCAGAGGTACGAGTTGAACTAATATTTTGACGGTACTTCACTCTTTCACGAAAAACCTTCGATTTATCAATTACCGCTGCCTGATTTTCTTGTGTCACAACATTTAAATCTTGCAAAAGAGCACTTGCTAGTTGAGCTCCTGCTCTATTGGAAATGGCTCTGCGATCACATGCTCTTGAAAATGATGGCAAATTTGCTGGTAGGCGTTGTTTTATTGAAACGCTAGAACTTTCTTTTTTATTTTTGATTGAAATACTTTTAATAGCTGAAACACTTTCATCACTTGAATCCTGTTGCATGGACTCACTGTCAGTGTCACTAACAGTTCCTTCCTTTCTTAAAGCAGGGGTCTTTGTTGATTGGAGACTTCTGTATAACTTGCATTTTAAGAACTTTTTCTTTCTTTCACTACGTTTCTCAAGTTTTTTACTCTCTACTGCATCAATACCTCCGATACTCATAACCCTCAGGTTTCTTTGGTCTTTCAAGAACCCATGTTCTAATTTTGGAACTTTTTTTGGAGCTGGACATGAACATTTCTCTAAATCATGACATTTACATGAACAAATATCAAAAAGGCTATTTACAATGTCAGACCTGAACTTTTCAGCTGACGTTTTAAAGCTCTTGGCATTTTTTGTGTTACACCCTGATGATTTTCTTATATTTTCATATCTCTCTTTTAGTTTTAAAATCATAAAAACAATGTTGTTTGTAGATGAAACTGGAATGGAAGCCTTTTTCCAAATTTGTTCTAGCTGATGGGCCACTCGTATTGCAATTACCTTTTTCTCTGGTTGATGACATCCTTCAGACTTCAGCTGATTTTTTACCCATTCAAAATATCGTAGCACGTCAATTTTAGTAGGTAATACATTGCTAGCACTTATATCTAGAGGTTGACCGACTATTGGTAAGTCAGTAGTTTTCCTTGTAGATTTAGAATGAGTGTTTTTACTCATATCGCTGAAAGAACAAAACCGCACTAACCACTCAAGAAAACTGCAATTTCGAAAACTATAAATGAAAGCACACCGCACATACAAGACGCTAAAAGCAGACTGTAAATAAAAGAAATGCTGAGCAGAGCGTGGGCGTAATGAGTGGGGGCGAGCCGAGGGGAGAGCGAGGGAGAAGAAAAATCACGTGCCTCACATGAGGGGTTTGTGTGGCACGTGTTCCGAGGTCACAGGGGAGCTACAGTTACACGACCTTAAAACCTAAATGTAATATCGCAATTATATATAACGATTTTCTCGCTATTTTAAAACGATGTACTGCAATATCTATACAATAAATGCAATAATTGAAATTATTTGTAAACATTTTTAAAATATGACTATTTTGACAAAAAAAAATGATGATTTATTTACAATTCCGGGAGACCTAAATGCTAAATTTCAAATGCAATACATTTTTTATTGATAGAATGATTCTGAAACTGTTCATTTTTGCACTTGATTACTAATTTTTGCTTTGTACATTCTTTATAAAAAAAAAAGTTTAAAATCGCCGTTTTGACAAAAAAAGTTTAAACTTTAGGCTCATTCCGCCCGACCTAAATATTTTTCAAATTCAACAAATTTTTTTTTGGTAAATATATGACCATAGAGACAAATTTTATCAACTTGAAATTTTGAAATTCAAAAATTTTTTTTCCTGATACACCCTAATGCACAGTGTGGAAATCTGTAAACTTAAAATAAGTAAGAAAAATCAGCATAGATTATGAAACACTTTCCAACACTCCTGAAAGCTTTAACGAAATTTTGTTACTTAGGGAAATAAGTTAAATATGATAACTAAGTAAACATTTAAAAATCTGATTTCAGAAATTACCGACCATAGCCAAATATGTATTCCAATTCTTTTGAACAGCCCTGTATTTGATCTGTATGTTGATATATATACTATATAATGGGAAAATTTTCTTTAGCAAGAAACTGCATAACAGGTTGAGTTTTATCTGTCAGCAATTTATACTAATAGATTGAAACATACTTGAATACTTTTAAACAGCCCTGTAACTTACCTAGTATGTTTATTACTGTACTTTACCTAGTAACTTGATTACACGCCACTATTTAGCTAAAGTTTAATTCAAGCTAAAACACGATTAAAACTTCTGAAATTACATTTCCAGAAATTATCACCCATAGACGGCCATGTATCCAACTCTTTGCGTGGCCCTGTATATCACATTATCTATGTTCTACAAATATTTCCTAGTACACTAAATTCAATTCAGCGTAAAAATGCATAACTCCTTTAAAACCCACTTTTAAGCAATTTATGCTCATAATCAGTAACCTTTACGAATTCATTTCTGTAACTCTGTATATGAACTACAGCATTTATACGCACTTTATAGTATACATAAATATAGTGAACAAGTAATTAAGTGTGATCGTAGATCGCACAGAGGGTTTCGTTTAATGTTCCTTTCAAAACACTTTATAATTTTGAAAAATCTGTTAGTTCCACATTTCGCAACCAGGGTCGCATTCTATTCTAAACAAACCTCTATCCGAACGAAACTCCGTTTTATATACTATCCGTAGATATATTAGTCGAGGGGATTGGGCCGATAGCACCCGAGAAAAGTAGGCGCCCCTGGCGGTAAAAAGTGGAGTTAAAATATGTAAGGCTATGGTGCATAATATGAAAGAATGGTCAAAGCGGTGTCGGCAAAAGTTGGAAAGGTGCTCCCCGGTGAAAAGGGCGGAGGTTAGAAAAATTGCTTAAAATACACAAGTCAGAGCCCGGAGGAGTAAATAATATAAGAATTTTTGAAATTTTTTTGATTTGTCGTGTGTTCTCAGGTATTCATCTATACGTATGCAAAAATTCATGTCTCCAACTTAATTAGGGGCTCTCTTAGAAAGAATTGCGTAAAATACGTATGTGGTAGCTCAGAAGGTTAAACGTAAGACTTTATCAAGATTTTATGATTTGTAGCCTGGCTTCAGGTGTTCCGCTATAAGATTGCAAAATTTCAAATCTCCAATTTAATAAGGGGCTCAGTTAGAATGAATTGCTTAAAATAAGCATGTGGGAGCCCAAAGGGTTAAATATACGATTTTTTCAAAATTTTATGATTTGTCGTATGATATGTGGTGTTCAGCTATAACTATGCAAAATTTCACGCCTCGAACCTACACAGGGGATCACTTAGAAAGAATTGTTTAAAATACACATGTGGGAGCCCACAGGGTTAAATGTACGATTTTTTCAAAATTTTATGATTTGTCGTTTTATGTGAGGTATTGAGCTATAAGTATGCCAAATTTCACGCCTCCAACCTAGTTAGGGACTCACTTAGAAAGAATTGTTTAAAATACACATGTGGGAACCCAAAGGGTTAAATGTATGACTTTTCCAAACTTTTATGGTTTGTCATTTGATGTGAGGTGTTCAGCTATAAGTATGCAAAATTTCACGGCTCCAAACTATTTAGGGCTCACTTAGAAAGAATTGTTTAAAATACACATGTGGGAGACCAAAGGGTTAAATGTGAGAAATTTTTAAAAAATTTATGATTTCTCGTTTGATGTGAGGTGTTCAGCTATAAGTATGCAAAATTTCACTCCTCCAACCTAATTAGGGCTCACTTAGAAAGAATTGTTTAAAATACACATGTGGGAGCCCAAAGGGTTAAATGTACGACTTTTTCAAAATTTATTATTTGTCGTATGATGTGTGGTGTTCAGCTATAAGTATACAATATTTAAAGCCTCCAACATGCATAGTTTCTGAGAACGTGCTCTGTGACAGGCGGACAGAGAAACAGAAAGACAGAGGAGCGAGACGAATAGGGTTTCGTCAGATGAACGAAACCCTAAAAAAGCGCATATCATAATTTAAAATGCATTTCGAGCAATCATTACTAATATACAGTAATTCGGATACAATATAGTATCTGAAATCTTTTCAAATATACCGCAAACAATTTCCCCTACACCATTATGAACGGAATTCTTTTGTGTGGCCCTGTAATTGAACAATAACAATTATTTGCACCGCATATTGAACAGAATGCATATTTTAGTGGGCTTCATAAATGAATATCATTTTTACTATGTTTTAAAGAGTGTAACACCATTAGAAATTATTTGAAACGATTTTTTCCCATTGGCCGTAATGTAACGGAAAAATTTTGGCTGTCCCTGTAAATGAAGTAAACATGCTACAAACTTCATTTGCAATAGGGATCCTGCTATGGTAGAGGTCACTAACCGCTAAAATTTTCAGAACGATCCGAGTATATTTACGAGAGTTAGAGTGCGGCCAGATGGCCAGACAAACCGAAGTCATAAACACTTTTCAACTTTGTTGGAAAGTGTTAAAAACGCTAAAATATTGTATCCCATAAATGTGCAAAGATGCTGCTGTAATATGCGGATCGCAGCGACATATGTAGGATATTTTCTACAACTGCAAGAATTTGCTAGTCTATACAATGTAATATTAGTAATACGAAAATCCCGCAGATGTCGCTGCGATCGACACTTGATTTTTAGCAGTATCGTAGCACATTTAACGGATACAAATTTTTAGCACTGTTTGGATAGCATATTTTTACACTAGGTATTCTAGATGCTGTAGCAGTAGTCTGTCATTTTCGTTTGGCTCGGAGTAGATATATATGACGTCATTTGAAGCTGTTCCTGAACTGTAATGAACGACATACAAGGCGAGCTCATCACGTCACACGGAGTTGATTATCTGTACACGGCAATAACCACAAAAAAATCGACGCGCCGCTTTGTACTAATCATTGTGTAAAGATGATCAAACTCCGTGTGACTTTTAAACGTCATGAACTGGCCTATTATGTCATTGGTCGCGCTAATACCATCCCTCCTGCGTCCGCCATATATAGCTGCATCTTGCACTGAAGACTGCTAAATGGGCTGCTATCGGTCAAAATCAAAGAAAAGGGCAGAAGAGGGGGGGAAGAACTTTTTTTGGTGTCTAGTTTTTCACACGGGAAGATTGACATGCCTGCTCCTCTCCTTTTATAGCTTTATGGCGGTGAAATAAACCAACTCTCCCTAGATATTTGAGAAAGTTTTGACACGCGTCAAGAAAACATCACACAAAGCAGGCAAAGAAAAGAAAGAAAATCATTCATTGGCTCGTGGATATGAACGAGACAATGAATGATTTTTTTCTTCTTTGTTTTTCCTGCGTCGTGTGATGTTTTCCTGACGCGTGTCAAGGCTTTCTCAAATATTTACAGGCCGTCGAACACGCCGGCATCAAGATAGATTTTTCGCTATTAGCGAGATTAGATTGATCAACCAGAAGCCTGAATTTTTGCGAACTTTTTGATATTTGCAGTAAACACCGAAAGGCCTGCAAGGATGGAGGCTACTGATTGGTCAATCTAATTTTACTAACAGAGAAAAAATATATCTGGGTCCCGGACATTAACTTTGGATGGTTAAGACGATTTTGAATAAAATCAAATCAGGAAGCCAATGTTTGTTACTTTTCTGGTTAGTTTAATCGAAATCTTCCACGTCTATTACTGAAAACTGAGTTACCGTAGTTTGGACAAAAACTTGAATCCGAGTACACGACTTTCTGCATATGCGACCACTCTTACATATAAATGTTCTCTGTTATGAGCATGATTCTAATTGCAAATGGTTAAATTTGAGTATCTGGATATTAGAGAAAGCAATAGTGGCCACCGTGGCTGTGTTGATAAGACACCACGCCGCTAATCGCTTGAGAGCGTAGATGGGGCAGTTTCGAATCCCGCCATGATCCCCACGTGATCTGATGTATGTGTTCAATAAAACAAACAAACAAGCAATAGTGAACGGTACAGTTGCCAAGGAAACAACGATTTCTTTAATTCCTATAGAAAATTAATGAATAGTTGTAAATGACTCAAGTTTAAAATGTAGGCAAATGCTCTCGAAATATCAATGGCTCCCATCTAGTATATTACAAAAGTAATTTAATAGATTCACATGATGTATAAGTTGATGCAACTCTTAGATAATGAAAATTCTGCAACAAGACTTGTGTAGGTAGATCTTTTCAATAATTAATTCAGAATTCTAGCAACAAAACGAAGTTCTTGAGCGCTCTTCCTCACCCCTCCCCCCCTCCCTCAAAAAAGGAAATACGATAGAAAGATATAAGTATTTGGATAACTTCAGTATGTCTGTGATCTTTTGTCAGAGTTTAGAAAATGTGTCTGGGTATTAAAAAAAAACATAAAACAAATTTGACGAACGATAAGACAATAGATTTCAGGCAATTTTTAACCGGAAAAAACTTATTCTAATGTATATGCGGCTTTAATAATAGACTATTAAAGATAAACAATTTAGGGGAATTTTTATATGAAATTATGTTCTCACATTTATGCAAATAGATATGGATAAACAGACTTGAGTAAATTTACATATTTATTCTTTCTTCTCTATAACATGATCTAAATGAAGATGAAGTTATATGTACAGTTTATATCTTTAAATTTTTAGATTTTTTTATCAAAAATGTTTCTTCGTTATGTCTAGAATTGCTAGATTTACAGATCTTTAAACAGATCTTCGATTCCTTAGATGACTGCGGGTTCATTCTCGGATTAGCCGTAGGTATTTGTAAAGGTAAATTTATTTTGCAAAACCGTCAGCAAAAAAAGTTAGAACAAGCAATTAACTGACAGACTAACAGTAAATATGTTTTTTTTATTTCGACTCTATCTGTTTTATACTAAATTTTCATCCTTCATAGAAAATTTTAAGGAGATATAAATTGAGAAAGGCTGATACTTTGAAAGAAGAAATTGACTTTCCTTAATTTTAAATTATTAGTTACTTTAAAAAATGAATGATAGGTAGACAAGTTTGCTCCTTGCTTATAAAGGCTATACAAGGACTAATTTTAGCGAGTAGAATTATTTCAATTATATACATAATCTGTTTAAGAAAAAAGAACTGATATCTACTAAAATACAACTTTTCAAAAGTAAAAAAAAAAAAAAGTGACAGTTGTGGCTAAAAAATAGTGTGATATCAAATTTCTAAGCTTATATTATGGTACTTATTTAACATTTTTTATTAAAAATTTACCATATGTAATTCGAGTACCTAAGTATGTGTTGACAGAAAGCCTTCTCCTTTACCAAATACATCATAACGTGTTTCTGAAAATTAATTTTTTTTTAATTATGCATGATGGACTTGGCGGCCATCTTTCCATATTTTACACAAATTTCTAAGCACACAAGCTCATAATATGTTTGCATTATTAAGAATTTCGAACTTCTAGTTTTAGCTACAGACAGATAAATTAAGAAAGTCTTTTATTTTGAAAAAAAATTTGATTTTTACTGCTTTAACTAATTAATTAACCTCCCTCCGAAAAAAAAGGAATTATAAGTTGAAACCTGAACTTTTTTCAGCTTTATTTTAAGACACAAATTTCTAGGCACACATTTTCATAAATTAAAAGCATAAAATGTTTGCTTTAGCACCAATTTCGTACTTCCGATCTTAACAACGTACTTGTCTGCTTAGAAATTTGTGTAAAATATGGAAAGATGGCCGCAAAGCCCATCATGTATAATTTAAAAAAATTAATTTTCAGAAACACGTTATGATGTATTTAGTAAAGGAGAAAAGGCTTTCTGTCAACGCATACTTAGGTACTCGAATTACATATGGTAAATTTTTAATAAAAAATGATAAATAAGTACCATAATATAAGCTTGGAAATTTGATATCACACTATTTTTTAGCCACAACTTTCACATTTTTTCTTTTCTTTTCTTTTTTTTTTTTTTTTTTTTTTTTTTTTTTACTTTTGAAAAGTTGTTTTTTAGTAGATGTTATTTTTCCCCGTACTGCTAAATATCAGTATTCGTAGGGATATTTCTTAGAGTTCCTGTTATTACATCTTACTATCAACAATACTATATTTTTCTTCAAAATAAAATCTTAAACAGATTCAGAAATTATTTTAATAACTAGATATTAAAAACAAACATAACTAGATCTACTTTTTCTCCATAAAATGAATAAAGAAACCTTGCTGTAAAATTGAGAGCAATATATCCTCCGCTCTCTTCATCAGGTGAATAGTAGGAGTGGCTAACTTATCCGACAAGCGGATAGCAGAATCTGCAAGGAGATTTAAAATTCTTTGAATATGCCAGTGAAAAAAAAAATTCTTAAGAAAGAATATATGCGTGTGTGTGCGTTATTTTCACTTGCTTTCATTCTGAATTCACTTACGCATTGACGCTTCTCTAACTTTTTTCACTGACCGACTGTTTATTCCATTCTCTTTGTTAGGTTTAGATCAAAGAGTTAAAAACCTTCTTGCAAATTTTATTTTCCGTTTGTCGCTTAAGTATTGTCTGATTACTCAATGAAAAGAGCATATAAGTTATTGCATTTGAAATTAAAGTTGCGTTATGTCATTTATATTTTTGAAGAAAGTTAACATATAGTTCTAAAACAGATTATTTGAAAAATTCGATATCTTCTAAAAATAGCGAAACAGCACCGAAAACTGGCGATAGGAAACAATTAAAATAATAAATCTTTGTAAAAAATCACCATAAAGTAAAAAAAAAATTACAAAGATTGTATTGTTTTTATTTTATGGTGATTTTTTTACAAAGATTTATTATTTTAATCTTCTAAAAATGCTGCATTCAGTCAGCAATACATGGAATACATTTTATCAGCTCAACGTTAGATTTTTCATAATCGCTTTTTTAAATGCCACATGGTATTAAAACATAAATTAGAATTAAAAGAGTAAAACAAAATTTTATATACACATTTTTTTTAAATTATCTACATAATCAGTTTGTTGAATAATAATATATCTTTGTAATTTTCTCAAACTGCACGTCTGCGAAATATAAGTCGAGTAATGTTAATTTTTCATAAAGCTTCTGGAAACATCAAAATCCTGTATCATGAAATTCTGATTGATATCATAGAAAGGAGACTAAATTTTATTAGTACGAGTAACCTACCTCCGAACGATATCTTTTTTGTTCTGATTTAATTAATTTATAATTTTATTAAATAGGCATGGTCTTCTTCAGATCGTATTAAATTCTGATGCATCGAAACGTAAAGATATTACGAGACACATAAAACTTAAGTTGATTATTAGGAATTTTCTAAAATGAAAGATTGTAGTATATCGGTGGCAAATTTTGAAATTTCATAGAATTAGAATAGAAGTGATTAGTTAATTAGATTATTTTATCAGAAATATTATCTAGTTACATACCTTAAAATTGTAGGTATGCCATTAAATATTCCAAATTAATATTAATCGGAAATGTTCGATTAAAACTTAATGACTATGCTAGAAAAACCAAACTGTAATTATAAGCTTAGTAATTTATAAACTATAAAGAGCTTCATTTAAATTTGACTTTAAATGTTGCTTGAATCAGGCATGTGATTTCCGCGTTTTTGGACACCGGTATTTTGTTAGAGAAAATGTCATTTTATTTAATCGGAACATTTTTGCGATTTAAGAGAACAATATTTTCTCTAAGAATATATTGGTCTGCAAAAAAGCGGAAATCACATGCCTGTTGAATTTTATATTTAAATGTCAACGTGATAAAATTTTGGATTATTCACAGAAAAAAAAAATCAGTTTAGATTCTTCCATTAAGTAATTAATTTTATTTTTTGTCTTATATTAAATAAGTTTTGATTGAATATTACATATTAAACATTGCTTTAGTTCATAAACAACACATTTGCAGCATTGTTAAAAACGCATTCCATTTATTTATGTTATTTTTCTAATATACAGAGCGTTTTAATTGACTGAACTTTGTGAAAATCAATACGAAATAAACTGTGTCAGCTATTGAATTTTTTGCTGTAGGGGGGACATTGTGTGAAGAATTTCCTTTCAAGAATTTCTTGTTTTCGTTTTTTTTCGAAGTAACTCAAATAGATGTCTGAAATATCTGAAACTGTAATGTAGCGCAAGTTAGTTTTCCAATTTGGAAACGCAAACTGCTTTTACCGTTTCATTAGCCACGTAGAATAAAGGTAAAAAGTTTTCTGAACTATTGTTCCCTTTTTGCCTGTACATTTAAATCCGTATATACAGATACATAAATGAATATCCAAATTTTACAGGGATATTAAAAAGAAAAAAAAACAATCAGAAATAAAAAAATAACAGTTGGAATTTAATAGTTCAATGCAGTTATAATAGTTCATTGCGAGTCCCTCTAGAAACATCGATATTGAGGCAGTACGATACGGGGCATTCTCACAATCTTTTGACTTTCATGTCCCTGAATAATAATTTTTATTTAAATACACTTTTTTATGTTTTTTTTTTATTTCATATACTGGGGAACATCCCATTGCATGATTGCATAACAATATTAGCGAGATAAATAAGTTTTGGACGATGTTGGGGGTCCAAATACCAGGAAAACTCCTATACCGTCCCATGTCCCTGATGCTAATTTTTAAGTTTGGAGCTGTCTGTATAAGATTGTTTTTACAAAAGTAATTCGATGTAATTTTTTTCCGAAACTGGAACATTGTTTTATATAAATATGTAGCAAAAAAATAACCTGCACACATTTTTACAGTTGATATTATTTTTTGAAGTCTGTCCCTGGGTTTTTCCTCCTTACCGTCCCTCTTGATAAACTTATACAGAAAATCACTTCAGATGCAGCCACAGAATTTTTTTCAAGTTTTTTTTTTCATGCAGAAATACGCTAGAGAAAGAATGGCTAAAATTCTTCGACAGGAAATTTACTGCAGAATTTAAATCAGCATTTAAATATCAATTTCAAGATCGTGGCTTTATTGGCCGTCTTACAGTCTGCAAGGTTTGTTCCTGCACTTTTCGAAGTAAATTTAAAAAAAAAATTAATTTAATCGAATGTTAAAACTGTTTCTAAAAATCAATGAACACTGTGGCTATCACTTAGTTTTAACATGATTTGCCTAAAATAGGTGGTAATTTTCCTTACCGTTCCATCCTTACCGTCCCTTTTTTTCCCATTTCGTCCCTTTTTTCCTAACCGTCCCCTTTTTTTACCTTACCGTCCCTTCTTTAATACCCCTTTAAGACAATGCTATACCAAAATTTTGTACTAAAAGTACTACATCGTTATTATTTCTTATTTGAATGCCCTGTGGATACTATGCAAATTCATTATACGTAAAAATTTCGAAGAAAATAAAAAGTGTTAGTGATAAAATGGTAACTAAAATTAAACTCGCAAAGTTTAATTTTCCATAACTTAAGCTTAACATAAACCTCATTTAAATAAAAAAAATTTAGCTGGTGATTATTTTTTTCTTTATTTTGAATCATTAAGGCATTCGTCTATCAGATTAAAATGTTATTTTAGCAAGTTTAAATTCACCAGATTTTTTTTCTCAACGTCAAAAGATTGTGAAAATGCCACATATATGTCCCTCTCTTTATCCAGCATGTTCGTTGTGACTCATTGAATGGCGGTAGGCCCAGGTCCCAAAGTTCGTGAGTTGGTAACGGTGGAACAAACACCTTATCTTTGATGAGGCCCCACAAACAACAACAACAAAAAAAAAACACAATGCTGGTAATTGAATTCGTATGTGATGGAGTATTATGTTACTACAACAGCTTGGTTATAAAATATTTTATATGACTTTACTGTTTGAATATATGCAAAATAGTCCAAAGTAAATGATTGCTTTTACAATATAGCACATCAGAGAATCATTTATACACATTCCATTGAAACATAATTCAGCAACCTATCCTAATCATTTCGTTAAAAGAATATTGATCCAAATATGACATTATCCACCTGCATTACAACTCTCTCCGATTACTTCAAGAAAGTTGAGGTGTCATACACCTCTTGCTTCATATTTATGCGTACAACACAGCATCTTTATGGAAGATATTTTCAGTGATCATTCTGTCTATTGTTTTGTGGAATTTTTTATAATTACTAATATCGCAATTTTTGAATAAATTTATACTAAAACTAAATATGAATAATTTTTCCATCGTTTCGATAATTGTCGTTATTGTACTTGTTCTAATGAAGACATTTTATAGAACTTCTCGTCCTTCATTTTTGAAAATGAGGAAAATAATTGAAATAGCAGAAAAATATATACAATATGCAGAAAATATTTCTGCCAAAATGTATTTAAATGCGTTTAATTGCTTTGATTTTTTTTGTAAAAAAAGGAAAAAATACTCTTTTGCACGACAAAATTCGAAAAGTTTTTTTCGAGAAGCTATTAATTGTGTGGAGAATACGTTCAAAAAAAAATCGGCTGCATGGTGGTTTGTATTTAAACACGCATCAGAACTCAAAAATAAATGCTGATGATATGAATGGCGATTTTTGTTAAAAGAAATTTATATTTGTCTATTTTAATATAACAGTTCATTCACATTTTTTTTCTCTAAGAAATATATATTTTTCACCAGAAAAAATAAACAGTTAAATCTTATATAGAAAAGCAATTTTGTTTGATATCGTTTTAGGTTGGTCTTCTCCTCTAATCACGTTATCATGCTTTCCTAACATATAGCTTGTGAGTTCATGATAATAAATAAACACGCCCTAAGTATTGCCATATTCCAGCCTTCAAGGAAATCTTTTGTAAATAAAAATATGATTGCGGATAATCTTTTTATTATTTTACTATATCTATTTAGCTAATTTCCGATTAGAAAACGTTTATGTATGCAAATTAATTTGCTAATAAAAAAATAATATGTAACATTTGCATTTATAAACTGTTAAATTTTATTTAAAAAGTTAATTTTTAGTCAATTTTAATTTTACGAATATCTGAATCGATTTCGTATCAGGTCTGTGTGAAAAAATAGAACAAAACACATCATTACAGGTAGTAAAACTTTCAAGTGAATTTTAAGAATATCTGGGCAACCTAGTTTGATAAGTTAGATAATTCATCCTAGCATATTTGAACGATGGGCCAGCAGCAAGAAGAAACTCGTTTGAAAATAACAGAATTTTGCCTAGCATTTTTTGAATGGATTGTTAGATAAACCCTTAAATGCATATGGTATCGTTTATGATACAATAATTGTTCCCTATTTATTCGATTTTTTATTCACATATTCCGTATTTCCACCAGAAAAATAAAAAAGAAAATTTCACTCCATTTAATAACAGCCATTTCGTTATTAAATAAACCGAAATTTACCATTTATATTTTCTGGTATGAATTCCGATTCTCTGAATAATAAAATTTCGGGAACGCATTCTACCCTATGCATTTAAGGGTTAAAAATTAGAAAGAAAGTATGAGAATAGCATAACAGTTTACTGATTAAATTAAACTTAGTACAAGGTGGATAAACTAAACATTATCTATGCAGGGAATACCCTATGGAAGAGCAGAAACCGAGACACATAGTATCTATTCTTAAACTTGGAAATGAGCATTTGATGATGAAAGTGTACATTCCAGACTCTGAAAAAAATTGAGCTTTATACATAATAATCTTTTAGAAGTATCCTAAAGAAAAGGTAAAAAAGTACCTCCGAAAAACAGTTGAATTTGAAATTCACTTAAACTTTACTAGAATATTGATATGAAGCATACTGAATGAAATACCCGCCTTATAAATGTATGCAATTACCGAATATTTACTAAAACGGAACCACATACTTCAGAAATAAATCCATTTATATATGTGTGAAGTGAATTTCAAAATAGACTAAAATATCATGATACCTCTTAAAAATCGGAAATAAAAGAAATTTCAATAACGGAATGAAATGCAATTGCAATATTTTATATTATGTAATTATTTCTATCAATATCAAAATGTCTGAAAAGCTTAAACCCTTCGGGAAGGGAGCCTATTACGAAATTTTTAATCTTTTGTCACCGTTTTTTAAAAACAGAAATTTGTGTCTTCTTGAATCGACAAAATACGCTGATTAAATCAGGCAAATTTTACAGTAAAATTTTCTTGGTGAGGAAAAAGAAGGATTCTGAGCGCTTCATGCGGCACGTATACGTGTCGCTCGTCCCCAAGGGGTTAAATGGTATACCTTAATGGTGTTATTACACGAGGGGTCAAAGACGCTTCAGATTCCGGGCGTCTCCATGTTATTCCTATGGCTGCAGGGGAGTCGCTTGGAGAGCGAGCGTCTTTTTTCTGTCGGAGCATCTTTAACGACCGAAACGAGGCGAGTCGCCAGTAACAGCCAATCCAATGCTCGGAAATCTGATAATAGAAAAGCCTTTTCCGGAACAGCCAATGAAATGCTTGGAAAAGACGGACCGTGAGGCGTCTGTTGTCGCTAGACGCCTGGGATTCCAAGCGTCTTTGACTCCTCGTGTAATAATACCATAAGAATGATATACTTTGAGCAATTCAAAATGTCTAACATTATTTCTTCAATTAAAATACTCTTTGTACTCCGAAAATAGTATTTTATGTGTTAGAAATCTACATTGACAGGCAATTTTGAAACTATAGAAATTGATCGCACCGTATTAACAAAACTAGCCGTTGGGGGCAACCGTAATACTTACCCATCATGGATATGTATAATATAAAATATGTAAACTACTTATATAAACTGTGTAAATTACTTATAAAATACATTGCAATTCCAAAAAATAAAATTTAAACGTATATTTAAATATTTTTAATACTTAGTAATGATCTATTACTGAATTGAGGGTACTACATGACTATCCCGTCGACCCATTTCGAGAAATTATATAAATTGCCAAACAACTCGCAAAATTATACAAGTTAGCGCATTTTTTTTTTTTTTTTTTAATAATGGAAAAACAAATAAATTACTAAAAGATTAATAAAAATACAAATAAAACATTGAATTAAAAATCACTTGTTGACGTAACAAACACATGTAACGTGTTTAATGTCGAGTGAATCTGACATTTACGATAAGACATTTTTAAGACACAAGACGGGATTGACATTTACGATGACGGGATAATCAACTAGTACCAAACTGCGTAAAAGGAACAGGTCGAAATTAATGCTGGTATTTGTTTGCTAGACAAGCATTACATGCTGTATCCCAGCAAAGTTAACTAGCATAAACTACCATAACACATTTGCTGGTTCCACCATAATTCCCAGCAAGTCATGGTGTGTAATGGGACACTTTACCGCTTGGCCAGCATACATATTCCAGCTTGTGTTGCTGGCCTAGCAGCAATCAAGACCACCACTTGCTTGTAATTTCTGCTTTCTAGCAGTAATTCACCAGCAACAGAAACTTTTTTTTGTTGCTAGTCTATCATTACATTTCTACCATCAGTTGCTTTAAATTTTCTAGCATCACGTGCTTTTAGTTTTGCTATGCTGGCATTACATTTTTAGCATCACTTGCTTTTAATTTTTGCTATTCTCCTGGTTAGAAAAAAAATGACGCTGGTGGCGCCATCTTTGGTGAATTTCTGAAGTACCTACAGCTTTTAGAAGGGGAACTTAGGTCGGCTTTTCTTTTCCTCTGAGAGGGACAGAACTCATTATATCCGGTTTGGAAGCCAGATGCTTTACTTACTTCGCCAATGGGGTCGTGTTTGTAAATGATTTTAAATGTTGGTAATGGGTGAAGAGCTGATTCTGCTGTGTGTTGACATTTTTATAAGATAGAGGGTTATTGATTATTATAAGATTATTCATAAGACAAAGAAATTATCGATGCTGTTATCCTCCAAGTTTCGATTAATAAGGTTAATATATTATTAGGGTTTTTTCTATGTTTAATGGATAATTGTCTGAGCGAAGCGAAGGCTAATACTCAGCGAAATATTACTGTCCGGACACTTTACTACTACGATGGATATTAACGCCATGTCCTACTAAAAGAAAAGCCTAATAAAAACCTTTCGTCAAGCATAACTCAAAAAATATTTGTCGGATTTCGTTTCTGATTGCACCTGAAGGTACCTATGAGGGTCGCCTACTGAATGCACCTACTATGAAAAATAAGTTCCAAACCGTTTAAAAATTATACAGAAAAAACTCTTTAAAAAGCACAATTTATCTGCATACGTCACAGAAATTTGGTGTGCGTCACTTTCACCGGTTGATGTTTTCGTAGACAACTGGTTTGAACACATGGAGCAAATAAAAAAAAATACGCACGCAGTAATATTGAATAGATCAGTTTCAACCACGTGATCACAAACCTTGCAACAACCAGTGGCAACCAGTTTTGGTGGGCAAACAAATAATAATACAGTATTCCGTACCACGGTGACCGTTTTTAGCCTGTTGTATAAAATCTGGCATGTTGTATGACATACAATTGTGGATGATTAAAACAAAAGACATGAGTGTTTATTGATCCGGGAGGTTATCTTTCTCTGGATGTCTGTCTGTCTATCATACAGCATGCTATTTTCTTTTAAAGGATGATATTATTATGCAGTAAAACCTCCATAACGGACACACCCGATTAGTGGACACCTCTATTTAACGGGCATTTTTTCGATTACCAACCCTTAAATAACTGTACATTTTTTACTCTCAGTAGCGGACACCTCCAAATAGAGGACAAATTCTGCCCTCCCGAGGTGTTCGCTATTCAAAAGTTTTACTGGTAAAACCTCCATAGCGGACACACCCGATTAGCGGATACCTCTATTTAGCGGACATTTTTTCGATTACCAACTCTTAAATAACTGTACATGTTCTACTCTCAGTAGCGGTCACATCTAAATAGAGGACAAATTCTGCATTCTCGAGGTGCCCGCTATTCAGAGGTTTTACTGTATATAATATTGATAATTATTTTACAGGGCCGCACAAAGGAATAAGAATATATGAAACGAATATAAACTAAATTCGGGATTGGTAGATCGCTGATGGTAATGTAATTTTAGGATGTTGTTACAGTCATCCGCAGCATGTTTTTAGAGTTTCGTTCATCTAACGAAACCCTACCTGTCTCACTCCTTTGTCTGTCTGTTTGTCCGTCTGTCACAGAGCCCGTTCTCAAAAACTATATATGTCGGAGACTTGAAAATTTGCATACTTATAGCTGAACACACACATCAAACGGCAAATAATAAAATTTTGAAAAAGTCTAATATTTAACCCTCTGGGCTCTAACTTGTGTATTTTAAGCAATTTTTCTAACTCAGCCCCTAATTTAATTAAGTTGGAGACATGAAATTTTGCATACTTATAGCTGAACAATTGCGATAACACGATAAATCATAAAATTTTGAAAAAGTCATATTTAACCCTCCGGTCTCTAACTTCAGTATTTTAAGCAATTTTTCTAACTCAGCCCCTAATTAAGTTGGAGACATGAAATTTTGCATACTTATAGCTGAACACCTCACATCAAACGACAAATAATAAAATTTTGAAAAAGGTCTAATATTTAACCCTCTGGGCTCTAACTTGTGTATTTTAATCAATTTTTCTAACTCAAGCCCTAATTAAGTTGGAGACATGAAAGTTTGCATACTTATAGCTGAACACTTGCGATAACACGATAAATCATAAAATTTTGAAAAAGTCATATTTAACCCTCCGGCCTCTAACTTGTGTATTTTAAGCAATTTTTCTAACTCAGCCCTTATTTAAGTTGGAGACATGAAATTTTGCATACTTATAGCTGAACACCTCACATCAAACAGCAAATAATAAAATTTTGAAAAAGTCTAATATTTTACCCTCTGGGCTCTAACTTGTGTATTTAAAGCAATTTTTCTAACTCAGCCCCTAATTATGTTGGGAACATAAAAATTTGCATACTTATATCTGAACACCTCACATCAAACGACAAATAATAAAATTTTGAAAAAATCTAATATTTAACCTCTAATATTTTGTCTCGCGCAATTTTAAAATTTAAACTGTTTTGCAATACTATTTTTTGTTCATTTTGCATAATAAGTGTAATGTGGCGTAATTTGTTCTATTTCAGATTTCTAACGCATGTTAATGAATTTATTTTACAATAACCTTTCTCTTTTAAAATTCACATGTAGATATAGTTTTTATGGCGTAATTTCCAATAAGTGCCTGCTTTTTATACCTAATTATTTAATTCTAATTTGAAGGTTTTTTTCTGTTTATAATAGTAACGTGTAAATAATTTTTTTATTTGAAGCAAACATTATTGTTTGCGTTGTTTATACAGTTGGCAACAGTTTAAATTAATACCATTTTCTAAAATATGTAAAAAATATCTGTCAAAATGCTGAATATTTGAATTTAAAATAGAAATAAAACCTCAAAAAATGAGTCAAATTAAAAAAAAAATAATGAAATCTGCAGACCGGGATCTTCTATTGAATAAAATGATCTAAAAATGATTAAATTCCCATGTATAGCTTTTGCTCTTATAATTTTTTTTTAATGGAACAATTTTGTCCAACTTTAGCATTAAATATCTCTTAAAATAATTCTTCGATTTAAAAACTGTATGCATTAGTGTGTTGATCAAACATTTCGCTATAATACCACCGATTTTCAGATATTTGTATGCAATAGTTTTCTTAATATTAACGAAGAAAGACCTCCGATCACAAAAAATTCAAAACCCGCGGCGGCGGCGGTGACAGCGTTAGTTACTTTTTATAGAATAGAGAGATATATAAAAATGAAAACTTGTCTATCTGTCTGTTTGTAATTCTATAAAAAATCCACAATTTGGGAGCCAAAATTGTGAAGAGATACGTACATGTGTATTAAAACATGGCCGAGACAACTAAAGTAATCCGGAATCAAAATAACTTGTAGTTAATTTTTAATTAATAAAAAACCACCAATTTAACAGCAATTTCTTATCCAATTTAAACATTTTTCGTTATAGCAGTTGCCAACAATTAAAAAACACAATAAAATTATTACTACAACAATTAATTTTCTACTGCAAGATTTCAACGTGAAAAATGAAAATGAAATAAATAGTTTGCCGAATTTAAAAAAAGGGTGAGTATTACGTCATAACTTTTCTATTGCAAGATATTCACGTGAAATATGAAATGAAATAAATGGTTTGACGAATGTAAATGAAAGTGAATATAACTTCATAACTTTTCTATTTCAAGGTTTTCACGTGAAAGAGGAAAATATTACGTCATATTGGAAAGATAAAGGGCATGGTGGATATAGTATAACGTCATATGAGTGTGAAAAAAGTATTGAAGCATGATAAAAACCCGATTAGGGAAATATTGGCGTATTTTAGCATTATTGCTCCAATTATAAATTGAAATAAGTTCATTTATAGCTGTATTCTTTTGCGTCTGTTATATACATTTATACATTTTTATATAGCGTTTTCATATGATTCATTCAACAACATTTCGAATGCTTTTTTTAATGTTTGTTTTGTGTTGTATGTTAAATTTTGAAATTGATTTTTCAGAACAAACATCCTTCAAATCCTGGGCAACGCCGGTACTTTAGTTTGTAACAGATAAATGGCTTTTGTATCTGTACATCTAATGCTAATATTATAAAGCGTTATAATATTATAAAGTATATAATATTATTAATGCTTGTACGTTTGTGAGGTGTTATCTCTGAAACTACATAGCCAACTTAAAAAAATGTTGGTGGCCATCTCTGCTCCAAAAAAAAAAGACTATTTTTTGTCAGTGCAAGAACCTACATCGCTGCAGGAGCAAAAAAGTTCTAAAATTGTGATTTCTGCGATATTGATTGGATTAGAAACTTTAAATTTGGTGCGGCAGCTACTTTTAAGATGTAAATACTCGTAATTAACGCTCTCTAAAAGGTTCAATTTGACGGATAAACGTAAAAATTTCTAGAAAGGTTCTAAACTATGATTTATTTGGAATACTGAAATTTTTGGGATACTGTTGGGGTTAGAAACTAGAACTTTGGCATGGTAGTAATTAATAAGATATAAATGCTCGTTGTAGAACGAATTCTAAAAAAATAGAAAGACTAAACAAAGCGGAAAAAGATCTAAAGATGATCTAAGTAACGAAGAACATGGAACTGTTAGGAATATAAACATGAAAATTGACATGGCTGTATTTATCATGACGTAAATTCTCGCAATGGAATAATTTCTAAAAATGTCGCTATATAAAACAGTGCAGAAACAAAAAACTTTCAAAAATTTTCTATTTCTCTGTTACTGCTGAGCCCAAAATCTTGAAATTTTGCTTCGGGTTAGTTTTAAAATATACAATTGTCTCTATGAATGGTTTCTAAAAAATTTAAAATTTAAAAAAGATGAAATTAACGGAAAGCGATCTCAGTTACCATTAATTTGGAATTATTAGGTACAGCAACTTTAAATATTTCATAATGCTGCATTTCCTCCGCAAAATATGCTATTTAAATGCAACAAAACTGATAGATACCCACCTAGCATGAAATAAATTGTGTAAATATTGAATAAAGACCTGTATGAAACAGTGAGTAGGTTTCCTGAAAGTACTTGTTAAAGTGTTCCTTCTCTAGGCTTTTCTCTCTCTCGCCAAGGCCACTAACAGAGGGAAGTGCCGTTTAAAAATGTGATATGAATTTTTTATCCGATTCATTTTTCTAGACATTTTATCATAAGGTCATATTCTCAATTATCATTAGTAGATTTTTTGTATATTAACTTACTCTGGTGAAATTTTGTAATCGGGTTCATATTGGCGTATGTTAGCTTGCATGATTTGCTGAATAAATATGTATGGATTTGTAAATTACTTCAAATGACACTTTGACAGCTCAAAAGTTATGCAGACGATATAGTCAGATCTTGTGTCATACTTTATGTTGTAATCATTGCCGATTTCTTTTATTTAATACATGCTAAATACAGCTCAACTTGTGCAGAATATGTTTGAAAACAAAACAATACAGCGTATGTAGTGGCCAGCATACACTCATCATTTAAATCCGATCGAGCATATCTAAAACACACTCTAACGAAGCATTGCATGCCACTTTTGATGTATTTGGTACTTTGATACTATATTAGATTTTGAGAAGAGTATTCCTTAAATGTTATCGACAACCTCACTGCATCCGTGGGAAACAGATATTGTACAATAAACTATTCCGGGGGAGCACACACCATATAAAGTATAGTCCATTCTTTTTAAACATCATATATTTGTCATTTAAAGTTACTCAAATTGGTCCGGGGCGTCTGATTATGCTCTTGACATCATTTTATACAGTTAAAATTCCGATATAAGTAAATTAGTGTTTCATTTTCTATTTTACTTTTAATATATTGCGTACTTTCAATTTTATATCCATGCATGGCTGTCTTGAATGGTTTGATTTGCAATTTTTTTAAACAGTGTATATGGATTTATATAAAAGATTTTGTAATTCTACAATTCGTTTATTTTCGTCATTTCAATTTTTCGCAGTATATGGGCAATTAAAGATAACATCTCATTTTCTTTGCTTCCACATGTTATTATTAAATCTATGTTCTCAGTAATATCGCTCAGACTAATCCCTCTGAGGGAAGTCCTAGTTAGAATATGGCTTGATTATTATAATTCATTAATGGAATTTTCTTTGCTTAATGAATGGTTTGAATATGGTCATAATTATTTGTTGCAGAAAAATAAAAGATTTTGAAGTGTATTTAGGATAGAATTTATCAATTTAGGATGGGGTTAAGATTTTAAAAATTAGTCCTTATTGGAGGGAGGGGGGGGGGGGTCAATTGTACATATTTTCAATTCGATTGTTATGAACTTATTTCTTACATGAAACAGTGCTCCTTGAATTTTGAAATTTAATTGAATAAATTCTCTTTTTGAAAAGCACGAATTTTTTTTTTTTTTTTTGGTATAATTGAAATAATTAAAAACTAAGAGAATGAAGAGCTAAGAATTTTATGATGGGGGGAGTGGAGGGGAGGCGCTTTTTCCCAAAAATCCTTCACGGAAATTAATTTTCGCTTTTTTAAATATTTATGTGTTAAAATTTTATCTAAACCGGGTGGGGGGGGGGCTTTTTCCCAATAAATCCTTTATAGAAAATAATTTTCAGTTTTATTTTAGATTTATGTGTTTAGATTTTATCTAAAACGGGTGGACGAAACCAGAATTGAATTTACGTTGTAGTTCTTCGAAAAAGGAAATCTACCGCCCCTGAATTTTGAAATTTAACAAAATAATATTTTTTCTCTGATTTTAATAAACATAGCAAATTTAATCTTTTCGAGAAACTTAACAGATTTAAATACTAAGAGAAAGTGCAGCGAGGAATTTTCTTCCAATTCGGGGTGAAGGGGAGGGGGCTTTTTCCCTTTAAGTATACCATGGAAATTATTTGTTAAGTTTATTAAGTTTATGTGTTAAAAAATTATCTTAAACGCGTTCAAGGGGAAGTATTTAATTCAGGTGGCGGTGACACAGCCCTCTCCCCTCCCAGCTTTTGAAATTTAATAAACAAAATTTTATTTTCCTCCCATTTTTAAAGATATAGAAAATTTATAATTTACAGGTAACCTAAAATAATTTAACAGTAAGAGGAAGATCAGTTTAAAATTTTCGTTTGGGGGATGGGGGAAGGGGATTACTCTTCCATATCCGCTTTGGTAATTATTTTTTAGTTCTGTTTCTTTTGATATTTAGATGTTAAAATCTAATCTTCAAAGGGTGATTTAAGACAGTATTGAATCCAGGTGAGGGCCAGCCCGAATTTTAGCTTTTAATGAACAAAATTTTATTTTTCTACATTTTTTAAAGATATACTGCATTTTTTTTCGAGTAAGTTAGAATATTTAAATTCTAAGAAACAGAAGAAAAAAATATTTTGTATGCAGCGGGGAGGGGGGGGGGGGGAGGGCTTCTCTAGAAGACTTTCATAGAAGTTAAATCCCTCATAGAATTTAACCCAACCCCATAGAAATTAATTTAA
This sequence comes from Maratus speciosus, assembly GCA_963932465.1. Taxonomy (NCBI): domain Eukaryota; kingdom Metazoa; phylum Arthropoda; class Arachnida; order Araneae; family Salticidae; genus Maratus; species Maratus speciosus. Next base: position 337,152,402 of record OZ010794.1, read on the forward strand.
AAAATAGAAGTTATACTTTACATCTTGAAAAATTGCAATGTACAGTGAAACCTCCATAACACAAACTCCTGAATATTCCGTTAAGGGAAGAGGGCTTAGGTGATCCATTAAGCCTCCCTCGAATTTGAAATGTAACTAATTTTTTTCTCCGATTTTGAAAAACAAATTGAAATTTAATCTTTTCTGTTAGCTTATAATAAAAGAGAAACTAAGAATTTTCCGTTGGGGGGGGGGGCGAGGGGGGATGGAGGTGAAAGAAAGCTATTGTCTCTCCCTGGATTTGAAAAATTAATTTAATTTATAATTAAAATTTCCTTTTCTTCTATTTTCAAAAAACACAGTCAAATTTATACTTTCGTGTAACTAAAACAAAAAAAAAATTAACTAATTAAAACATAATAATAAACATTTGATGCTGCCAAGCAATAACAAGCACACAATTCTTCATTTAAGTACCTACCTCATCATTACTGGGAAGAGACTTGTGTAGCAAATTAGCATATCTTACTGGCACATAGTACGTCATGCTGTTTTCTATCAAAGCAGGTTGCATAGCATATTATGCTGGCAAGCATAAAAAAGCATATAATAGCATGTAAAGGTACCTACCTCTCCATGCTTTGACAGAAGCTTAAAAAGCAAATAAGCACATAAAATGCTTGTACATAGCTTGTCATGCTATTTCTTCGTGAGCTGGCTGCATAGCATGTTATGCGGGCAAGCATAAGAAAGCATATAATAGCACATTAAGGTACCTACCTCTCCATGCTTTGGAAGACGCTTGAACAGCAACTAAGCATAACGTGCTTGTACATAGCTTGTCATGCTATTTCTCAATAAGCTGGCTGCATAGCATATTATGCGGGCAAGCATAAAAAAAACATATAATAGCACGTTAAGGTACCTACCTCTCCATGCTTTGAAAAAAGCTTAAACAGCAAACAAGCATAAAATGTTTGTACGTAGCTTGTCATGCTATTTATACCTACGCTGGCTGCATAGCATATTATGCTGGCAAGCATAAAAAAGCATATAATAGCACGGTAAGGTACCTACTACACCATGCTTTCAAAGAAGCTTAAACAACAAATAAGCATAAAATGCTTGTACATAGCTTGTCATGCTATTTTTCCCTAAGCTGGCGGCATAGCAAATTATGCTGCTAAGCATAAAAAAAACATATAATAGCACAGTAAGGTACCTACCACACCATGCTTTGGAAGAAGCTTAAACAGCAAACAAGCATAAAATGCTTGTATATAGCTTGTCATGCTATTACTGTGTATGCTAGCTATATAGCATGTGATGCTGGCTAGCATTGTAAAGCATATACTAGCATGAAAATCTAGCAGACAAAGCAATACATAGCAAAAACTAGCATATTTCTGATGCTAGTACTAGCAAGAATTTTGACCTGGGATAATTCCGAAATAATAATAATAATAATAATAATAACTAATAGTTTACTGCGTCGGATTAAGCATTTCATTTCAAATTAAAATATTATCTTTGAATTGAAATTGGAATAAAACACAGAGTCATGAAAAATCTAAGAGTGTGGAAAATACTAGGACTTCCCTTTGAGGGATTAGTCTGAGTGATATTGCTGAGAACATAGATTTAATAATAACATGTGGAAGCAAACAAAGTGAGATGTTATCTTTAATTGTCCATATACGGCGATAAATTGAGATGATGAAAATAAACGAGTCGTAGAATTACAAAATTTTAGAAATAAATTCGTATACACTGTTTAAAAAAATGGGAAAGCAAACCATGCAAGACAGACATGCATGGATATAAAATTGTAAGTATGCAATATATTAAAAGTAAAATAGAAAATGAAACTCTAAATTATTTTCTATCGTAATTGCAACTGTATAAAATGATGTCAAAAGCACAATCAGACGCTTCGCACCAATTTGAGTAACTTTAAATGACAAATATATGATGTTTGAAAAGAATGGGCTATACTTTATATAGTGTGTGCTCCCCCGGAAAAGTTAATATTGTACAATATCTGTTTTCCACGCATGCAATGAGGTTGTGGATAAGAATTAAGGAATTTTCTCTTCTAAATTTGATGTAGTATCAAAGTACCGAACACATCAATAGTGGCATGCAATGCATCGTTAGAGCCTGTTTTAGATAAGCTCGATCGGATTTAAATGATGAGTGCTTGCTGGCCACTACATACGCTACATTGTTTTGTTTTCAGACATATTCTGCGTAAGTTGAGCTGTATAAGCATGTATTAAATAAAAGAAATCGGCAATGATTGCAGCATAAAGTACGACACAAAATCTGAATATATCGTCTGCATAACCTTTGAGCTGTCAAAGTGTCATTTGAAGTAATTTACAAATCCATACATATTTTTTCAGCAAATCATGCAAGCTAAAATACTCCTATATGAACCCGATTACGAAATTTCACCAGAATAAGTTAATATATAAAAAAATCTTCTAATGACAATTGAGAATATGACCCTATGATAAAATCTCTAGAAAAATGAATTAGAAAAAAAAATTCATATCAAATTTAAAACGGCACTTCCCGCTGTTAGTGGCCTTGGCGAGAAAGAGAAAAGCCTTGAGAAGGAACACTTTAACAAGTACTTTCGGGCAACCTACTCACTGTTTCATACAGGTCTTTATTTAATATTTACCCAATTTATTTAATGCTAGGTGGGTATCTATCTGTTTTGTTGCATTTAAATTGCATATTTTGTGGTGGAGGAAATGCGGCATTATGAAATATTTAAAGTTTCTATACCTAATAATTCCAAATTAATGTTAATTGAGAACGCTTTCCGTTCATTTCATCTTTTTAGATTTAAAGTTTTTTAGAAACCATTCACATAGACAATTTTAAATTTTAAAACTAACCCGAAGCAAAATTTCAAGGTTTTGGGCTCAGCAGTAACACAGAAATAGAAAATTTTCGAACGTTTTTTGTTTCTGCAGCGATTTTTATAGCGACATTTTTAGAAACTGTTCTATTGCGAGAATTTACGTCATGATAAATACAGCCATGTCAATTTTCATGTTTATATTCCTAACAATTCCATATACTTTGTTACTTAGATCATCTTTAGGTCTTTTTTTTCGCTTTGTTTAGTATTTCGATTTTTTAGAATTCATTCTACAACGAGCATTTACATCATATAAATTACTGCCATGCCACAGTTCTAGTTTCTAACCGCAACAGTATCCCAGAAATTTCCGCATTCCAAATAAATCATAATTTAGAACCTTTCTAGAAATTTTTACGTTTATCTGTCAAATTGAATTTTCGGACCTTTTAGAGAGCGTTCGTAACGAGTATTTACATCTTAAAAGTAACCATCACACCGAATTTAAAGTTTCTAACCCAATCACTATCACAGGAATCGCAATTTTAGAATTTTTTTGCTCCTGCAGTGATGTAGGTTGTTGCACTGACATAAAATATAGTCCTTTCTTCGAAGCAGAAATGGCCACCAACATTTTTTTTAAGTTGGCTATGTAGTTTCAGACTTAACACCTCACAAACGCGCAAACATTATTAATATTATACACTTTATAATATTATATCGCTTTCTAATATTAGCATACATATACAAATACAGAAGCCATTTCTCTGTTACAAACTAAAGTTTCCATCGTTGCCCAGAATTTCAAGAACGTTTGTTCTGAAAAATTAATTTCAAAATTTAACATACAACATAAAACAAACATTCAAACAAGTAAGAAAAATCATGCGTACAGGATGGATTATGAAACACTTTCCAACACTCCCTGAAAGCATTAACGAAACTTCGTTACTTAGGGAAATAAGATAAATAAGATAACTAAGTAAACATTTAAGAATCTGATTTCAGTAGTTACCGCCCATAGCCAAATATGAATTCCAATTCTTTTGAACAGCCCTGTATTCGATCTGTATGTTGATATATATACTATATAATGGGAAAATTTAGCTTAGCAAGAAAATGCATAACCGTTTGAAATTCATCTTTCCGCAATTTATACTAATAGATGGAAACATACTTGAATACTTTTGTACAGCCCTGTAGTTTACCTAGTACATTTATTACATGCCACTATTTAGATAAAATTTAATTCAAACTAAAACACGCTTAAAACTACTGAAATTACATTTCCAGAAATTATCACCCATAGACGGCCACGTATCCAACTCTTTGCGTGGCCCTGTATATTATTTTATCTATATTCTACAAATATTTCTTAATACACTAAATTCAGTTCAGCGTAAAAATGCATAACTCCTTTAAAACCCACCTTTAAGCAAATTATGCTCATACTCAGTAACCTTTACGAATTCATTTTTGTAGCCCCGTATATGAACTATAGCATTTATATGCACTTTATAGCATGCATAAATATAGTGAACAAGTAGGTAAGTGGGATCACAGATCGCACAGAGGGTTTCGTTTAATATTCCTTTCAAAACACTTTATCCTTTTGAAAAATCTGTTAGTTCCACATTTCGCAACCAGGGGCGCACTCTATTCTAAACAAACCTCTATCCGAACGAAACTCCATTTTATAGACTATCCGTAGATATATTAGTCGAGGGGATTGGGCCGATAGCACCCGAGATAAGAAGGCGCCCCTGGCGGTAAAAAGTGGGACTAAAATATGTAAGGCTATGGTGCATAATATGAAAGAATGGTCAAAGGGGTGTCGGCAAAAGTTGGAAAAGTGCTCCCCGGGTTAAAAGGGTGGAGGCTAGAAAAATTGCTTAAAATACCCGAGTTAGAGCCCGGAGGAGTAAATAATATAAGACTTTTTTGAAAATTTTATGATTTACCGTGTAGTCTGAGGTATTCAGCTATACGTATGCAAAAATTCATGTCTCCAACTTAATTAGGGGCTCTCTTAGAAAGAATTGCTTAAAATACGTATGTGGTAGCTCAAAGGGTTAAACGTAAGACTTTTTCAAGATTTTATGATTTGTCGCCTGGTCTCAGATGTTCTGCTATAAGTATGCAAAATTTCACGCCTCCAACCTAATTAGGTATTCACTTAGAAAGAATTGCTTGAAGTACTCATGTGGGAGTCCGAAGGGTTAAATGTACGACTTTTTTAAAATTTTATAGTTTGTCATTTGATGTGAGGTGTTCAGCTATAAGTATGCAAAATTTCACGCCTCGAACCTAATTAGGGCTCACTTAGAAAGAATTGTTTAAAATACACATGTGGGAGGTCAAAGGGTTAAATGTACGACTTTTTCAAAATTTTATGATTTTGTTTGATGTGATGTGATCAGCTATTAATATGCCAAATTTCACGCCTCCAACCTAATTAGGTACTCATTTAGAAAGAATTGTTTAAAGTACACATGTGGGAGCCCGAAGGGTTAAATGTACGACTTTTTCAAAATTTTATAGTTCGTCATTTGACGTGAGGTGTTCAGCTATAAGTATGCAAAATTTCACGCCTCAACATAATTAGGGCTCACTTAGAAAGAATTGCTTAAAATACATATGTGGGAGCTCAAAGGGTTAAATGAATGACTTTTTCAAAATTTTATTGTTTGTCATTTGATGTGAGGTGTTGAGCTATAAGTATGTAAAATTTCACGCCTCCAACCTAAGTAGGGGCTCACTTGGAAAAAATTGTTTAAAATATACATGTGGGAGCTCAAAGGGTTAAAAATAGGGCTTTTTCAAATTTTATGGCTTGTCATTTGATGCGAGGTGTTCAGCTATAAGAATGCAAAATTTCACGCCTCCAACCTAATTAGGTATTCACTTAGAAATAATTGCTTGAAGTACCCATGTGGGAGCCCGAAGGGTTAAATGTACGACTTTTTCAAAAATTTATAGTTTGTCATTTGATGTGAGGTTTTCAGCTATAAGTATGCAAAATTTCACGCCTCCAACCTAATTAGGGATCACTTAGAAAGAATTGTTTAAAATACACATGTGGGAGCTCAAAGGTTTAAATCTACGACTTTTTCAAAATTTTATGATTTGTAGTTTGATGTGATGTGATCAGCTATTAATATGCTAAATTTCACGCCTCCAACCTAATTAGGTACTCACTTAGAAAGAATTGTTTAAAGTACACATGTGGGAGCCCGAAGAGTTAAATGTACGACTTTTTCAAAATTTTATAGTTTGTCATTTGATGTGAGGTGTTCAGCTATAAGTATGCAAAATTTCACGCCTCCAACCTAATTAGGGCTCACTTAGAAAGAATTGTTTAAAATACATATGTGGGATCTCAAAGGGTTAAATGAACGACTTTTTCAAAATTTTATAGTTTGTCATTATATGTGAGGTGTTCAGTTATAAGTGTGCAAAATTTCACGCCTCCAAATTATTTACGGCTCAATTGGAAAGAATTATTTAAAATACACATGTGGAGCCCACAGGATTAAATGTACGATTTTTTCAAAATTTTATGATTTGTCGTATGATATGTGGTGTTCAGCTATAAGTATGCAAAGTTTCAAGTCTCCAACATGTATAGTTTCTGAGAACGTGCTTTGTGACTGGCGGACAGACAGACAGAGGAGCGAGACGAATGGGTTTTTGTCAGATGTACGAAAACCTAAAAAATAAAGAAAATAAGAAAAAAATGATGCTATAAAGCAAAATATTTTATTAAACATCATATAATTGTTTTTAATTTTCACACGCGAAATATAAAATATGCTTTTGGCGATTAAAAAATGCTATTGAAAGATTATCGCAAAATCTCAAATCAAAGTTTTTATGCCGTTTTTCTTTTTAATGGAATAACAAACAGATTTCTTTTCCTGTTTGATTAAATTTAAATTTTTTATGGCACTTCATTATTACCGCGTGCGTTTTTTTATTTTTTTAATTATTTACTCCATGTGTTCAAACCAGTTGTCTACGAAAACATCTGCCAGTGAAAGTGACGCACAGCAAATATCTGTCTGTGACGTATGCAGATAAATTTTGCTTTTTTATCAGTTTTTTTTTTAATATAATTTTTAAGCGGTTTGGAACTTATTTTTCATAGTAGATGCATTCAGTAGGCGACCCTCATAGGTACCTTCTGGTGCAATCAGAAACGAAATCCGGCAAATATTTTTTGAGTTATGCTTGACGAAAGTTTTTATTGGGTTTTTTTTTTAGTAGGACATGGCCTTAATATCAATCGTAGCTGTAATTTTGCGTTGAGTATTAGCCTTCGCTTCGCTCAGACAATTATTACAAATATCTCGACAACTAATTATCCGATTACCATCATTCTTTATGCAAAATATATGGTTTTTTACTGTCTTTTATATTCACTCCTTATAATGACAAATTTCGAAAAAAATTATATACCTTTTATCAGAATGGATATTTTGAGTCTGAAAAAACAAGTTTCGGATAATCGAGGTTACTGATATACAATAGACTTTTCCCATTATTATATACTAAGTACACACCAAATTTCCAGTCCCTGTCTCAATTTGTTCGCGAGGTAGAGCGATTACAGACACACACACACGCACACACACAGACAGACGAACAGCAACTTTTTTTTTTTTCTAAAAATATCTTTTTCGGAATCTCCTGTGTCTGAAACGTGTAAATATATCAAAATTGTTTTTCGATTTTTAAAACGATAACAAGACTTATCCTATACTACGTACAATGGGTAAGTAATATTAAAGAAAAATTAAAACTCCTTTTTTTTTTTTTTTTTTTTTTCTCCGAGCAGCATTTTAAAAATTAGTAGTGGGCACCCTAGCTCAGCCAATTTTCAATGAATTATTTTGAAAGTTTTAAAAACATTAATGGTTACATACTTTTTAATTAAATAAGGAGGATGTTTTTGAAGTACACACACACACAGAACGATTTGTTATTTTATTAGTATAAGATGTGGAACAATGACGAAAAAAAAATTATATTTTATGTGTTTCCTCATAAACACTTATAGAATGAGAGACTGGAATTTTTATTCAAAAGGTTGAAGTTATTTGAGTATACTATTTAAAATTTTAAATCTGTAGTTGTTTCCACTTTAAATGAAATTTTATAGCAGTAATTAAAAACCATAAAATTAAATAACTTACTAATGAACCGAATAAGCATTACAAAATAAAAAAATCATGTCAGCAATTTATCATTATAATAAATTTTAGTGTCACAAAAATAAATTCGTATAATTTAAAAATCAATGGAAATAGGACAATGAAGCCTTAGTAATTCAGTCAGATCATAAGCAGATATATTTTATAGATAAAATTCAGACGTAATATTTTATCTTTTGTTCGCAAAACATATCAAATCTGAAACATTTCCTAAAAATTAAATAGATTAATAAACAAAAATTGCGAAACATGCATTACATCAAATATTTCATCATGAAACTACTGATAACCTCTGAAAGCTAGATATGATAAATCTTCGTAGTTATCAAATAACGTCTTGGATGCAAAAGTGAATTGTCTGACTTGGCAAGATATAACATAAAAGCCATAAATTTGAAAGGCATTTTTTAATAAAATGAGCAGTAATAAAACAATTGCGATTAAATCCATTTTTTCCCAATATTGACTATGTTGTCATTGAGATGTCTTAATTATTTGTAATGAGAAAAACGATGACGTTTCAGAAATTGCATTGATTAGATTTTGAAATAGATTTTGTAAGATGTATTTCAGGCATGATTTTCGTTTCAGAAAGTATACATATATAGTTAATATAATGTATATTATTAAAATAAAGAGTAAGTCACTCTTTCCGTATGTGTACATTCCTTGCGCTTTGATGGATAAGGCCTAGTTGCTACGGCATTGGTCACGGAGCTTCCCCATGGTATTAGCGAGAACCCGTCGAAGGGATTTAATTTGAAAATTCGATTTAGAGATTTATTAATTAACTCTTTAGATACTTTTACATTAGTATAGATATTTGCGTACCATTCGCATCTTTCTTTTTATATATCGCTCTTTTTTTTTAATTTTTTTTTTTCAGAACAGAACAAAACAGAACAGAAAATATACTTCAAGATAGCGTTTATTTCAAAATTGTAATTAATGAGAATTAATGAGAAGATTATAAATGAGAAAATTACGGACAGTATCTGTTAAGAGTTCTAAAGGTAGGCTTAGCTTAAAATCTAATACTAACCTTCTGATATTCTTCTTGCGAGTTGCATCTACACGATCCTGGGCGTTAATGAATTAGAATCTGGGTTCAAACTCATACAAAGAGCCATTTATAGTATAAAATAATCATTTAATTCTGACAATAAAAACATATTTCATTTTACTTCAAGATAATTCAACAGTTCACATACATTCATGGAATACTCCTATTAACTACACATCATCAATAAATTTACATTACAATATGCCACTAGTTTCATTTCACTACAATTCCTAACATCCTCCCACCTTTGAAACTTGGGGAGCGTTTCAAATACATAACAATTGTTATTAAAAAGATCTAATTTCTTCGGAGCTCTTACACATCTTCCAGAAGAGGTATATTTCTTAATTATGACACTATCAGGAGAAGATACATTTTTATCATTAATACATTCACTAGAACTAGATTTCTCTTCACCCAACTTTTTAAATGCGATTTCATTCGTATCATTTGAATATATTTCCAAATGGAAGATGTGCTGCACCGGACGTAAAACCGTGCCGTGCTGCGTTTTTAACTTAACAGTACGGATTTTACTATCCCGTCCAGGAATCAACTGAATCACTTTCCCTAAGGGCCAAAATAAACGCTTTTTGTTATAATCCCCAATCAAGACTACTTCCCCCAATCGAGTCTCACCTGTGTGTTTTTCAGTATGTTTTTGGACTAATTCACTGAGGTATTCTTTCTAAAGCGTTGCCTAAAATCGGTAAGAAGTTTAGCTCTATTATTCCCCCTTCTCCTTAAACTTCGAGAATCTAATTCAATAATATCTGAATTTCTAAAACATCTGTTTTCAATAAGAAACATAGCGGGTGTAAGAGGAACTAGCTCTAGTGGGTCCTCAGAGATATATGTTAGAGGTCTACAATTTATTACAGATTCACAATCACATGCAAATGTATTCAATTCTTCATAAGTCAATACTGATCTACCAAGAATACGTATTAAAAATTCTTTTACAATACGAAACCAACCTTTTCCACCAGCCTCCCCACCAAGCTGCGGTGGGAGGTATAAATTTCCAAACAATTTTATGCGTCATAGTTTCTCTTAAAATTTTATCCCAATTTAATTTCGAAAGTTCATCGGAAGCTCCCTTAAAATTCGTTCTATTATCACAGTAAATAGTACTAGGTCTTCCGCGTCTAGCTATAAAACGCCTCAGTGCTAGAAGAAATGCATCAGAAGATAGCGAGTTAACTAGTTCAAGGTGAAGTGCACGATAAACTGCACAAGTAAATAACGCTATTCAAACTTTCTCGCCAGTTTTCAGGAATAGAGGCCCTGCTAAGTCCACTCTTATAATTTCAAATACAGGGCAATCCGTCACGCGATCTGGTGGTAAAGGCGTCGGTTCGCTTGACAAGGATTTTGCTTTAAAGCGTTTGCATGGAATACAATCAAATAACACATTTTTTATGGCTCTTCTAGCTCTAATAATCCAAAATCTTTCTCTTATTAAAGACTGCATTATTCTTATTCCCGCATGACAATTCTTTTGGTGTACAGATCTAATCAACAGTTTAGTAAATTCGCACTTATCTGGCAACAATATTGGATACAAATATGATTCTTGATCATTTCATTCAGTTATTTTAGTTTTTACCCTTAAAACTCCATTATTATCTACGAATGTAACAATATCCTGCACAGATATTTTATTGTACAAATAATACCTTTGGACTAAATTGATTAGGTGATTTTCCGAATTCTGAATTTCATTTTGAGAAAGATTCAAATCTTCACATTTGTTAGAAATCTTACGACAATTATTTACAAATCTCAAAACATAAGCAAATACTCTTATCATTTTGTCATAACTAGATATAATATTTAAGAGCCAATGGGGTGCGTCTTTAGCTAGATCAACATTCATAATTCTAACTTTCTTTCTTTCTAAATCTACTTCGCTAGGTTGACAATCAATCGCGCCCATTGGCCAACACCCAGGATTTTCCTTTAACCACTTAGAACCTTCCCACCAACTCGAACTAAGCATTCGTTGTGGAGAGCACCCACGCGATAGTATATCAGCTATGTTTAAACTTCCAGGAACGTGCTTCCAAGATTCCATTCTGGTCAATTGCCGAATCTCTTTAACTCTGTTGCTCACAAAAATCGACCAATTTCCATGTTCTTTTATCCACCAAAGTGCAGCAGTAGAATCTGACCAAAATGTTATTTTCAGATTTGACATATTGATCGCTTTGATGACAGAATTCGTGAGTCGAGCACCTATACAACAAGCCATTAGTTCTAAACGCGGCATGCTCAAAGTTTTGAGAGGAGCAACCCTAGACTTCGCTCTAACAAGTATAACCTTTAGTTCAGAACCAATTATTGATCTAGCGAAGACGCACGCTGCATATGCCCATTTGCTTGCATGAACAAAAACATGGAGTTCAGATAAAGTATTAATCTCCAAGTCTTTTAACACATCGTTATTCTTTAGCCATTTCAAAAATACATTTACAATATTACAAGGCAATTCATGATCCCATGGAATTTTCTGTTTCCATGAATCTTCCAATAATAGTTTTGGAAGCAATGTAGTTAGTGACAATAAGCCGATAGGATCAAAAATCCTTTGTACAATGCTCAAGATTAACCTCTTAGTAATTTTCCTTTCGCACGTTACTGCTTCTAAATCTAAACAATATTTTAAAGAATCATTATTTAAATTCCAAATAATCCCTAAAATAGAAGTATCCCCAGAACTCTTATCGACATTCTTGCAAGCTGCATTGCTTTCAAAACAACGCAAATTAAAACACCCTTTAGACATTAACAATTTTACATTTTCAATAAATGTTTCAGCTTCATCAATGTTAAAAACACCTGATACACAATTATCTACATAAAACAACGCAAATTAAAACACCCTTTAGACATTAACAATTTTACATTTTCAATAAATATTTCAGCTTCATCAATGTTAAAAACACCTGATACACAATTATCTACATAAAACGAACATTTCAATTTTTCAGCAGTTTCTTTATATTCAAAGGGACTATTTTCTAATAGATGCATTATAGATGCACTTAATAAATAAGAACTGGAAGATACACCAAATACAACTCTACAATGTCTATAAATCAATTGCCCTTCATTACATGGCAAATAAAATCTAAGAAAATCTTTATCTCTAGGCATAACAGATAACATTAAATAAGCTTTTTCTATATATGCAGTTATACCGATAGGATATGTTCTAAAACGGTCAAGAATATCAGATATTACTTCAATGAGATTAATTCCTTTATATAGACATTCATTTAAGGAGGGTTTTCCTCTTTCAGAATCAGACGCTTCAAATACAGGGCGTACCTTTGTAGTTTTCTTATCTAACCTGATTACGGGCCTATGTGGTAAATAATGACATTTATTACTTAATTCATTTTCTGGGACACGTTCAATAATATTTAATTTTTCACATTCCCTAAATACTTCCTGATATTCAGCGAAAAATCCCCCGCATTTCAATTTATTAATCATTTTTTCATGTCTCTTCCAAGCTAAAATTTTGTTATCTGTCAAGTTCTTAGAATTACACTTCCATGGAAGCTCTCTGTCATAACTAAATATCTGTCATCGGGAAGAATTTTAAATTTATTTTCAAAATCGCTTAAATCAAAATTTTCTTTCCTTTCAAAACTCGGAATGGGGTCAGAAATTCCTATTGTTTCAAGTTCCCATAATTCATTCAAATGAACATTTCTAACATGCATAGACAATGTTGTCAAAATGTTATGTTTCTTACTAGAAATTTGTTTTCCCATTACAGTCCAACCCAGCTTGGTTTTTATGGCAGTCAGATCGCAATTCAATTTAATTAAATTACCTGTTAATAATCTTCCTATCAAATCTGCCCCTATCAAAACATCAATTTCGGTTTCCTTACAAAAGTGATCCGTTAGATTAATCTGTCTTTTCTTCAGCTCATTTAAAATCCTATAATCTTTAATTTTAGAAACAAATCCGCAAATCTTTCTTTCGGAAAATACTTCACAACTAAACGCGTTATCTCCTTCTAGTTCACTAATTTCTACGGAAAACACATCATGTGGTTTGGGCTTGGTTTCACTCCCCCCGAACAATGCGTGAATAATTGTTTCCTTTCTCAGAGGACGCATTTTTAATAATTTCGTTACTCTCTCGCTAACATAGCTACTTTAGCTCGCAGTATCTAAAAGTGCGCTTACAACCTTTTGGCGACCGTGCGACCGAATACGCACGCCAAGTGTCTGCATAAAAACAACTTCATTACTATTACAATTAGAAAGAGAATTCTCTGTCTTAAGAGTATCATTTTGATCATTTTTTCTAGATTGCTGAGGGCACATTATTTCAAAATGAGGCTTGTTACAAAGGGTACACTTTAACTTAGATTTAATATTACAATTTCTACTTAAATGACCAACTTTTTGTAAGCATGAAAAACAGGCACCTTTTTTTAAACAATAATTTTTGTTTATCACCTAAAGACATTTTTTTAGCGCTAAAGCACCTTTCACTTTGATGAAAATTTTCACAAAAGATACAATTACTTTTTTACCTATATTTTCCATTCTCACTAACGCCGATGCGGTAGCTAAGTCAGATTTCTTTACACCTTCAGATATAGGGTCTCTTTTGCCGACATTCATTTGTCCGAAACCTTTCCTTTCTAGAGAAACGATTTAATTTCCTTGAACTTCTTGGCGAAGAAAGTCCAACCTTTGCTCTAAAGTTGGGGACTTCTTACTGGCAGATGCGTTATGAATTCGGCTTCTTTCCCAAGTTAAAAGAATTTCTTCAGGCAAACAACTTTTAACTAAATGTGTCAGGAAATATCATCTCCGTATTTCTCTTGTGTTCGACCAAGGCTTTCCAAGGATCGGAGTTTACTTTCCAATTCATCATATAAAGAAGCCAAATCAACTTTCATTTTTCCAGCTGTAGCATTTCTCATTACGAGGATTAACAGTTCTCTTACGTAAATCTGAACAAGCAGGTCATCTCGGCCAAATCTTTCTTTTAATTGTTCAATGGCTTTTGGATAGTTTTCAGCAGTTGCCGGATAGCTCTTCACTAATCGCTCTGCCTTTCATTGCGGTTCCATGCATTGCATTTTATCCTCATCAGCAATAGAGGCATCTTCATTTATTTTTTTGAACTGACTCCAGAAAGATAAATATTCTTTTGGTTCGCCATTAAATCTTTTCAACTCAATTTTCGGTAGTTTAAATTTTCTTCTTTCACTTTCACTAGGAGATGAAGATAATTGAATTTTCTCATCAATGTGCGAGAATACTTCTATATATTTCTCTCTATATGCTTCTGCACTTTCAAAGTCTTCCGTGAACAATTTTTCGTCTTCCTCTTGCAATAACATTTCCGAAATTTGACTTTGCCATGTGTCTAACCTCTGAAACTTGTCCACGAGTTGAGTTTTTAAAACTGAGAAATCTTTGAATTCATTTATTTCTTTAGATAATTCAGCCTCAATTTTATTAACTGTGACAGTAAAAGTAGTTCTTACTCCTTTTCTTTGCGTTTTTAAATTATTCAAATTCATCTCTTCATTCAAAAAAATTTCATAGGATTTTCATAGGAGTTAGCTAAACAATAAGCTCTATCCTTGTCCGTATAAGCAGTAATATTTTTAGAAATATGGCGAGGGTTAAGAGTATAGTTATTGTTTAATTTCTTTTTAAAACGCCAAAGAAAATTTCCCTCGCTAGATAATTTTCCAGAAAATTTTGCGAACTTTTTTTTTTTTTTTTTTTTTTTTTTTTTTGAGTAAAACTTTTGATTTTATTTGTAAGAAGAAATACGGCACGTGGCAGGGTATTGTACAAATAGTTCTTCAAAATATACATATTACAAATGCAATAATTTTTTCTGGTAGCTATATGCAATTATTTTGAAAAACGTGTTTGAGACCTTAATTTAGGACAGAAGTGTATAATCAGAGAAAGTCATGTATAAGCTATTCCAAAAACAAACTGAATTAATCGTTCATTTGTTATGTATTCATTATCATTATTTTCAATCTATATATGGAAAATATATTTATCATGTTGACGAGGATTTCATTCAAATTTCCCTTTTTATGTGCGCGTATATAGCCTTCTTATATGATCAGCTATTATATTAGTAAGTAAGATTTATACATTTAATGTCGTACCTAACGACAGTAAAAGAATGAAGATGAAATAAATTATAAAACTGTTCTTCATTATTAGGAATTTACTTTTTTATGGTTGCATTGTAAAAAAAAAATTGATAATCTTACTGTTATTTGAAAAATGTGTAATTATGATTTCCAATTTATGTAATATCCACACTTTTAGAAAACAAATTTCTCACGTAAACACATTTAAGTTTTATTTTTGTGCGGATAAAATTGTTTTAGTAAGAAAATCATAGATCTTCTAGCAGTCTTTGTGTTTTAAACTTAACAAGTCGTAAATTATACATCAAACGTGGCAATTGTGTGCGTTCGTACTATAATTGGTTTTATAATTATACAGATCTTGGTGCAATAGCTGTTGTACTCTTATGAAAATATGCACGAATAGAAAATTTAATGCTGTTATGAATATTAAACTGAATAATACGGAAATAATATAACTCCATTTGAAATAGTCCGTAATCGACATGACAACCTAGAATCATTACTAGTCGTGGGGAATCACTGAATTAATTACGTATACTAAGATTTAATAAGAATGAAGAAATTTTTTATTAATATCTTTTTAAGTTTTGAATCGATTTTCATAAAATTTGAAATGACTCGAAAAAAGTCTGCAACGATTATATATATTCAATTTCTAACTATTGGGTGGGTAGTTTTAGCGCTGTTATAAGCGAACAGACGGACAGACACGACGACTATAAGTTTTACGTATTTATATAATTACGAACGCACCTAAAAACTGAACAGCAGAATTTAATTTTTGTAAGCCAAATTTGATTTATGGAGGGTAATCATTTACATAAAATGAAAGCAAGCTATATCAAAAACCAACAAAACTGATCAAACATATGTTATAGATCCATTATCATTATTTCTATTCTACATATTGAAAGTAGAGATCGTTATCAGATTTATGATCTTTTTATGTTTATTCCCTTTTTTATATGCACATAAATGGTCTCTTTATATCCTCAAAGATTTTATTGGCAAGTAAGATGTATGCATCTAATATCGTACTTATCAACAATGAAAGAATCATTATGAAATGAAATATGATCATGTTATTCAATGTTAAGAAATAAAAATGGTTGTTTTGTTATGCTTGTATTAGATAAAATGTTAGTTTCTTATTTATTATTTGAAGGATGTGCAATAATGATTTTCTATTTTTGTAACATTAACAATTTTTTGTCATTGAAAACGCATTTCACATGGGAACATATTTACGTTTTTGTTATTTTGTGAATTTAATGATTAAACAAAAAAAGAAAAGTATTTATTAATAATTTGTAAACTAAAAAGCTTATAATTAACATTTTATTAGACCTTAGTTACCCGAGCTCTAATCATTCGTATTGTAAAATATTCTGATATATTTAAGGTAAGTGAAAATTTAGACACTATAGAAAAAATTGAAATGCGAATTTTATGTATTCGTTTGTAAACACATAAATTTCTTGGCAATTCAATTTAACACAATATTAAATTATATTTCAGTAGAAATATGGAACCTTTTCAAAAATTTTAAGTCTAGGGTAGCTTGAGGTAATTTTCAGACAGAGGGATGCGGGGTAATTAACAGACAGCAGTAATACTCGCATACTAATCGGAATATGGTCAAAAGAGTTTTCATTTTATTTAAATCAACTCTTTTTCTATTTCACTTAGTATTTTCTTAGTAATTAGCAGCTTACTTTGTGTTGTAGAAAATTGCTTTTCTAAATGCTATAAGAAAATACTGTTTAACTTTTTGCTTCACATATTTCAAATTTCAATTTCTCGGGTTTGGAAACTCTAGCACAAATACTACTTGTTTTTGAATACTAGGATATGTTTCTTTTTGGAAACAACGAAGTAACATTATTTGGATGTCCATCTCGGTAAAAAATGAATTAAAAAAAGTGTAGTTTTTAATAAACACCGGGGTAATTATAATATAGCCTTCAGGTAATTTCAAAACCCTAATATGTGTTACAAAATGTGTTCTGGGTGATCCTACATGGAAAATTAATTGTTTGTAAGTGACTTAAAAAGGGTTGTATATTAAAATATAACTTCCAAAAGCAAGTTAAAAATGTAAGTTAAAATAAAAATACTCGGAGGAGTTTTATCTAAAACGGGATATTTATGATGAAATGAAGAAAGTGAGAAATGCCATTTCAGAATCAAATATGTAAGATAAGCTGTATAGGGTTACTTTAGATGAGATGCCGTGTTGTACAAGATGCTGTATCACGTAGTTTTCATATGCACAGGCAATGTAGGAAAACACTACTCAGTTGTAAGGAAGAGGGTTCCATAGTAATACTTTAATTTTTATTTTTGTTCTTTTTTTAAATTTTTAATTGGTAGTTTTTTATTGTTATTTCGTCTTAAACTTCTGGTAAGTGTTCAAAATCTTTTACGTGACTTGTTTGTTTGAATATATAAGTCTCAGTTGAAATACCAGAGAAATAAATCTGATGTTTTTAGAGAGTACTGGTACCTGGCATTTCTGTAAAGCATAAATAGTGGCCGATTCCTGCTCCTTCACGTCAATGGCAGGCACCGGCGTCTTGCCCAATATTTTGGGGTGAGTCGGCGAAAATTTTTGGGGGTAAGATGACGGTTATTTTGCGTTGCGGTCAAATGCCTAGTTTATTCTTCATTGTTTAAATTACCCGTGGTTATTAACTAACTTATCAACAATTTTAATCTGGTAATTTAAATCAGTGATAAAATCATGATTTTAATCAACTGTTTAAAAAAATCATCGATTAAAATTATAAATTTTCGAAATGTTTTAAATGACATAAAGAAATATTAAAATCTATGATGAACATAATTTGAAAGGTTTCTATGTGTATTCTGCCTTATAAATAAACTTTATTTTCCTTACAAATAATTGTTTAATAATTAACTAGCAGGAATGACCGAGCTAATCTCGGTCAAAATGAGCTTTGTGTTTATCTCGATATATTATTCCCACTAAATCATTCTTGCTGTTTTAGATACAATTAGCTTGACCCTGAGACATAGTGACCCAAAATGACGCACTAATCGAATTTTTTCGAACATGCGATCTAATACAATGCTCTTCTCGAGCCTGAAAACGATGGAATACAAAATTTAGTGAAAATCGTTAGTCATATTCTAGATAAAATAAGCTTGACCCACGTTGATTCAAAAAACCACTAACCGAAATTTATCGAAAGTGTGAGCTATTTCAATGGTATTTTTGTTCTGTTAAACGATATAACAAAAAAAATTGTCAAAATTGTTTGAACATTTTTGAGATGCACGCCGTTAGCTTGACCCCGACCCATTATCCCCAAAATGACCCACTAACAGAATTTTCTTGAGCATGCGACCCAGCCCACTGGTTTTATATTGTCCAGAAACGGTGTAGTACACAGTTTTGTCAAAATCTTTTGAGCCGTTTTTTAGATAAAGTTAGATTGATCCTGATCCATTAGGACCCAAAATGACCCATTCATTGAATTTTCTCGTACATGCGACCCTGCCCAATGGTCTTATCATGCTCGGAAACGGTATTATACAAAATGTCTTCAAAATGTTTTGAAGCACTTTTTAAATACAATTAGCTTGACCCTGACCCATTGTGAGCCAAAATGACCCACTAATCGAATTTCCTTGAACATGCGACCTAGCCCAATGGTCTTCTCGAGCCCGAAAATGATAGAATACGAAATTTACTCAAAATCGTTTAAACTGTTTTTTCGATAAAATTAGCTGGACCCTAACCCATTGTGACCCAAATTGACCCACTAATCGAATTTTCTCGAACATGTGACTTACCCCAATTCTCTTCTCATGCCCAGAAATGGTATAGTATAAAATTTGGTCAAAATGTTTTGAGCATGTTTTTAGATTCAATTAGTTTGACTCTGGCCCATTGTGACCCAAAATGACCCACTAATTGAATTTTCTCGAACATGTGACTTAGCCCAAACGTCATCTCATGACCAGAAACTCCCGTATATTAAAAAAAATTGTGAACATGTCTTCAGCCGTTTTTAGATGTAATTAGCTTGACCCTGACTCATAACGACCCACTAATCGAATTGTCTCAAACACGTGACCCATCCCAATGGTCTTTTTGTGCCCGAAAACAATAGCTTACATAATTTTGTCAAAATAGTAGAGCCGTTATCTAGATAAACTTAGCTGGACTCACGGTTACCCAAAAATGACCCACTAATCGAATTTTCTTCAACACGTTATCCATCCCAATGGTCTTTTTTTGCCCGAAAATTGTTAGATACAAAATTTAGTCAAAATCGATTGAGCCGTTCTCTAGATATAATTAGCTTGACCCTGACCCATTATGACCCAAAATGACCCACTAATCGAATTTTCTCGAACACGAGAGCCATCCCAATGGTTTTTTTCGTGCCTGAAAATGGTTAGATACAAAATTTAGTCAAAATCGATTGAGCCGTTCTCTAGATATAATTAGCTTGACTTCGACCCATTATGACCCAAAATGACCCACTAATCGAATTTTCTCGAACATGAGACCCATCCCAATGGTCTTCTTGTGCCCGAAAATGGTTAGATACAAAATTCAGTCAAAATCGATTGAGCCGTTCTCTAGATATAATTAGCTTTACCCTACACATTATGACCCAAAACGACCCACTAATCGAAGTTTCTCGAACACATGACCTATGCCAATCGTCTTTTCGTGCCCGAAAACAGTAGGGTGCAAAATTTCGTTAAAATCGTTAGAGCCGTTATCTAGATAAACTTAGCTTGACCCACGGTAACCCAAAAATGACCCCCTAATCGACATTTCTCGAACATGTGACTTAGCCCAATGGTCTTCTCGTAATGCAAAACTGTAGAATATAGAGTTTAGTGAAAATCGTTAGAGCCGTTTTTTAGATAAAAATAGCTAGACCCACACTGACCCAAAAATGACCCACAAATCGAAATTTCTCGAACACGTGACCTAGCCCAATAGTCTTCTCGTGCCCGAAAATGGTTGAATACAAAATTTGGTCAAAATCGATTGAGTCGTTCTTTAGATATAATTAGCTAGACGCTGATCCATTATGACTCAAAATCACCCACTAATCTAATTTTCTCGAACACGAGACCCATCTCAATGGTCTTTACGTGCCCGAAAACGGTAGGGTGCAAAATTTAATTAAAATCGTTAGAGCCGTTCTCAAGATAAAATTTACATACACACACACACACACACAATTTTTGCTCGCATTATAGTGTAAGATTATTATAATCATTTTTAAATTTTTTTCGTTCAATACAGTTATAAATAATTTTAATAAATGTAAATGTCGGTAGAATATAATATAGTTTTAGATAACTATGAAATTCTGCCCCCTACGAGCTATACTCTCAAACCTCCGTCCAGGCACCGTATACTCTAATAACACGCTAATTAGATCTGCTTTGAAAATATTAAGGAATATTAAATCGTAATTAAACGACTAGTGGCAATCTCCTATTATTAGGTTTCCATTCATTTTCCTATGGCTGGGGGGTTTTAAGACAGAATCAATTGCTGTCGGGACTGATAACTACTACTTTCGCGATGATTAAATAATATCAAACCAACATTTTAAAGTTAGCTTGTATAAAATGGCTAAGTAAACAATTTTATAAAGACGCTATAAGAGATTTATTTTAAATTAGACATTTTAAATGTATCGTTTTAAAGATGGCGTAATTTTCACCAAAGTTGTTTTTCTCATTTTAATGTTCAAATAAAAATAATTTTAAAGACCTACAAAATACAAACTAAGTCGGTGTGATTATAGCAACTGCGAATTTCCAGGTGTCTTAAGCCTTTCTAAAAGGAATTAGATAAGAAGTCAAAGGGTAGAAAGACAGAATCTTCAACTGACGATGATATTGATGATGATTAAATTCCCTTCTAAGATTCAGAACACAAGGATTCTTTTTGAATGAAGGGCAATGATTTTTCAGAGTATCTAGCAGAGTTGAATAAAACATCGGGAAATTGTGATGGGTTAAAGTAAATTCAGTGAAACTGATTGTTATATAAAAGCAGCTCAAAGTTCCTAATCAAATGTGCAGTTTGTGGCAGACCTGAGATACTTCTAAAAAGAACAAAGGGACATATGAAAAACATTAACAAAAAAGCTTGTCACTAAAGCACTTTATCACAGTGTCTTTACCGTAGTTAAACTTGTTATAATGTTTAAAAATAGGCATAATTAAAAGCCAATATTCTTTTAAATGTTAAGTAGAACATAATATATTAAATAAATATAACACATCCAAACATTATTAATATAACATAAATAATTATATACCAAATAAATATTAGTTTGTTCTTTTATTACATTGCCAACGTTTGTTGCATTCATATTTTTGTAATTTCTTAACATTACGTAAGTAAACAACTTTAGTATGTCTGAAATATTAAAGTTACTTTTATTCGTCCTATTACCCTACACTGCTTCACAAAAATTATTGTTTTCATTAAAACTCCATTAGGAATCTTGCTGAAAGATAGTTGGCAATCTTACCCATACCTATGGGTAAGATGCCGAAATACAAATGTTTATAAAAACAAAATTTTCGATGCTTTGTATAACATCTGTAAAATGAAAAAAGTTTTTAAATCTTATACATGGTGTCCGGTCTCAACGGTGTACAATGGCTAATTCCTAAACCGTTAGTCGCAGACATATAGTTCAAATTACAAAAACGTTTTAAATAAGGTAAAGGAGTATTCTAAAAGCGATTTGGGTCAATAAAAACATTTCTTAAAAAATTACGAAATTTAAATTTTTATACGGTCCCCCGGTCCTATAAGTTATATTTAGTAAAATTTTCCCTTTATACTGACAAATAATACAAAAAAAAGCCCCATTCATATAACACAAAAATTGAGCTAGTTATGAAACTTTAAAAAATGCACGACTTATGCCACTTTTCTGCTCTGAAAACAAATGAGTTCGGCTTGGCTTTGAGGGGCCACATACCAAGTGCTTAAAGTATTCGAAGATCTTATTTCATGTGTATCAGCGCTTTGAAAAAAATTGTACAAGAATTACAATTAAGTTAACATTCATTAAGTTTTAGATTGGCTAAAATAACATGTTTTATTTAGTCAGGATTTGAGACTGTTTCTTTTATGATTTCTTTTAACAAAAATTATGTTATTTTTATAAGTTTTTATGTTACTTCAACGATCATGTATGTTTTTCCAGTTCAAAATTTGTACTTGAACTTTAACTAACTTTCAAATATCCGATCGACATTATATTTTACATACTGGCACAAATTCGATAACAATCTAATATTATTATGATTTTCGGTGGTTACCATTCATACTTATTTTACCGGATAACACAAAAAATTGCGGATAGATTACCGCCTAGAAGTTTAAGAAAAAGTTCTAGATTAGGTAATACAAGTCTGCGATTGTTGGGTTTTTTAACTTTTATGTATTTTTTAGCATTGAATCCAAAACTATCTTAATTTGTAACCATCATGTCAGGATATTTTGTAAATTACAAATTGTCAAAATAAAAGAATAACAAAAATCGGATACTATAAAGTAGAGTAGATGGCTGTGTTTTTTAACTTTCGATAATTGATTTTTAAGTACTTTTTAGCGCTGAATCTGAAAATGACCTTCATACTTAACCATCACGTTAGAATATTTTTGAAAATCGTAAATGTGTAAGATAAATATAGCGAAAATCTCATACTATAAAACATATGTAAAACTTTTTTTATTTTATTTTATGTTATTTTATTCAATAATTTATTCAATGTTTTTGCTTATCCTGGGACTCTTACAGCTAAACAGCTGAGTGGTCCGATGAGTTGGGGGAGGAGGTTCAATTTTAACTTTGAAATTTGCAATTTCGAAAAATCCTGATGTGATGGTTAAAAAGAAGGCCAATTTCGGATTCAGCGGTACATAATACATAAGAATCAATTATCAAAAGTTCAAAACATGACATAACCCAACTTTTGAGGGCTAATGCAATCTAATAATATTTTAAAATACGTATCATTTTGTAAAGAATTGAGGCTGTTAATTTAGCATCCTTTTATTTAACAAAAATTCTGTTTTTTCTTTCTTCTTAAATGTTTATTACAAATTGTATATTTTGCATTAATATGTCAGAATGATTAAAGATTTCAAATTTATATTGCAATGTTAATTTTACTCTCAACGATTTTTTTTAATATATCTGACGAAATAATAATTTCGACTAAATTTGCGAATGACCCACAATCTGCAGCAAAAAATATGCTACAACTTTAAACAGATATTAATCGGTCAATTTTAATCGTAGAATAACCGGACTTTTTTTGTATTACTTGTCAGTGTAAAGGGAATTTTTTTTAAAATATAACTTATAAGACCGGGGGACCGTATAAAAATTTAAATTTCGTAATTTTTTAAGAAATGTTTTTATTGACACAAATTGCTTTTAAAATATTTCTTTACCTGATTTAAAACATTTTTGTAATTGGAACTATATGTTTACGACTAACGGTTTAGGAATGAGCCATTGGACACCGTTGAGACTGGACACCCTGTATAATAGTCTAAACATTAACAGGAAATCAATGAATTATAAATATAAACTACAGGCGATTTTTAAACAATTAAGTCAAAAACTACGGTATCTTCACCCAATCTACCCTATTATGACTAAGCATTCTGTTTGGGACAGGTACAAATGTTATTCTACAATGATGACTGTGAGAAAAATCTGTTGGAATTTTAAATGTAATTTTTAAACTGGCTTGGGGATGGTTGATATTGGTGGCCAAAAAAAAAAGATCAAGTTGAAATTTCGGCCATATCCTTTTTTTCCTGGACCTATTATAACTAAGTCTGTCCATCCTTTCCATGTTAAAACTATTGAAGATGTGAAAGAATTGAAAAATAACGTTAAAAAACTTTACAGTGCCACCTTAACTGTCAAAGAAAAATAAATGACTTCTCGAAATCAGTGCTGTGTAAAAATTTTATTGTAGTGTGAAAAAGTAGGTTAGGGTACTAAAATATTTATTTATTTTTATTAATTTATTTTTTTAACGAAATTGGCGAAACGGTTTTATGTTCTTATTTAATTTTGATTTTTTTATTTAACTATCAGAACTGTTTAAACAGTCTTATTTTATTTATTGATTTACATATTTTTATATAAAACAGATAAAGTTAGAGTAGGTATGTGTGAAAAAGTACCATGTAAATTAATTTTATTCGCAGAAATATAAATGGATTTCACATGTACAGTTACAATTACGTTTTCATGCTTTTTTTCTGTATTAAGAATGGTGTAATAAATACTACTTTTTGGGTTATAACATTTTGCAATGGCGTCTCTTATTTAACGTAGTTGGTGTTCAAATCTGACCTTTAAATAGCCCCACAAATAGGTGCCTGGAAATTACCCCTTAAATGTCCGGGAATTTTGAGACAGTATTTTTAAAATTTATTTTTTATTCTTAATGCTAATATTTCAAAATGCTTCAATATAATTATCAGGCATGTGATGATTTTGCCAAGAGAAAGTTAAAAGAAATAACCATTGATTTCTGCGTAATTACAAAAGTTTCGTTTTTGTCTGACCATTACCCCAGGCTTCCCTACTGAGTTTCAGAATTCTTATATTGTAAATTTAAAGAATACTAATTATTTTAAAAATTGCAAATGGAGTTTATGTTTGAAGAAGATAGTGTTAAATATTGTCAATGCATATTGTGTTAAAACGAGGGTTCGCAAGGCTGGGCCCAGTTCGAAAAAACCCGGTGGGTTTTTTCAGAATGGGCCCACTTGAAAAAGCCCACTGAAAAACCCACAATGTGGGTTTTTTCAATTTTCAGAAATAATTTAAAAATTTAAACAACATATACATTTAATGAATTTAAGTCATTTCAGTTAATTTTGAAAAAAAATTAATATATAAAAGCATTACATACACATCTGAAGTAAAATAAAAATGTATTTCAACACATTGAAATACTTTACTAACATAGAACCTAGTAGGCAACATATATAGTACATAATTATATGTAAAGGTTATATCATGAGAATGTCTTTAAATAAAAAATTCAAATCAACGATATTGATGAAAATAAAAAATATGTATTTTTACTTTCTTCTATCTTTACAAGAAAGTATTGGATTCGTGAAAAATTTCGACTTCCAGTTTATGATGGATTTGTACATTTAAAAAAAGTCCTGAAGACGATTTGATGGTTTTTAGAAAATGTCTGTGTGGGTGCTCCATCTCAAGAACATCAGAATTTCACAAAACTTTAGATTGAGTTAGACCGTGATGTAAACTGGTGCTGATTAGTTTTTGATGTATACTGCCCAACAGGTGGCGCTGCTGTGCTGCATTTATCTCAATTTTTGCAATAGCTTTACCTCAAGAACTAATGCACGGATTTTCATAAAACTTCAGATTGAGATACAAGTTAAATTGTTGCTTATTGAATTTTGGTGCATATCGCCCAACGGGTAGTGCTGCTATGCTGCATTTTTTGAGATTTCAGCAATAACTCTTATCTCAAGAACTAATGTACGGAACTGAATAAAAATTTAGATTCAGTTAGACCTTGATATAAACTGGTGCTGATTAGTTTTTGGTGTATATCGCCCAACAGTGGTGCTGTTGTTCTGCATTTATCTCACTTTTTGCAATAGCTTTATCTCAAGAGCTAATAATGCATGGATTTTCATGAAACTTCAGATTCAATTAGACGTTGACGTAAACTGTTACTGATCCGGTTTTGTTGTAAATTGCACAACATGTGATACTTAAACATCCTTGTTAAATGCATCCAATTCAACAAATCTATATTTTACAATCCTCATGATGGGCATAAATTGTCATTTAATTTTGGCACTGTGATAGCGAATTTTGAATTATTAACATGTATGAGATAGATGAAACTTTTGGGATTGGCACATCTGACTAGTTTACCCCTTTTTTTCTTCCTACTTATATATTTTAAATTTTAATATTCTATTCATTATTTGATTTAAAGAAAATTAACAATTTTATATCTTCGATTATATTTAAAACTAATTTGTGAGAAACACTGACATTTAATTAATTTAAATTCATATAATTTATAGCTTGTAAAATAGCATTACAATTATATTGTATATAAGGGAACAATGTATTTTTTTATGTATAGTGTATATAATATATAGAAAATATAGTATACAATAATGTAATTACGCATACATTATACTTTTGAAAAAAACCGATTTTCCCCGGGGAAAATTGGGTTTTACAGGAAAAATCCATGTGGGTTGGGTTTTTTCAGAAAAACGCGGGTTTTTGCGAACCCTGGTTAAAACTGAAAAATCGATAGATTTACGATTTACGCTTCAACAGGCTTGCCCGAAACGTAAACATTATCGCGCAGCCTTCGAGACATTCCACGGTTTGGCAAATCGATAGCTGCCGACTTTTACGCTTCTTTGCTTCCACTTAAATTTAATAAGGATTTTCACCCTGTTCAATCACGCGATTTCGACGATTAAATAAAACATTATTTACTATAAAATTTTAGTGGTAAGAATTTACATTTGGCTATATTATTGTACCAGGGGCAATGCCAGTAATATTTACATTTGGCCCGACCGATGTACTACGAGCCAGACCCGTCATAATCAGTTTTGTCCAGAATACAAGAGCAAGTGTCTCATGCGCAGTTGTAGATTAAGGGATTTAAACGTTTCTAAATTGTTTAAAGAAAAAATATCTGAACATTTTTATTCTAACTCGATTTTATTCATTACGATTTTTTTTTTTTTTTTTTTTATTCGTAACGATTTTTTTGCCAGTTTATGCAAATATGATTTATGAAACAAAGGTATTTTTAGATAAATTTGTATTTCGCTTAATAAACTTTGTCTTTTGATGTTCCAATTTATCTGGATAGTGAATACCCGGATTGTATCCGAAACACGTTACTCGACAAAACGAACGTTTCACTTGTGTATAAAAATCTATTTAATAAACGTGGTTTATTATTGAAATTACTCTTGAATTCGTTTATATTGACCTGTAATCCAGCGGGAACCCGATTTAAACGAATATAATGAAAAAAAAAACAGTTGGCCTAACTTCATGTTTTACTGAAAGCTTGTAGTATATAGCGAGTAAAAGTGTTATCAGTTTTTTTTTTTTTTTCAAATTTTCCTATGAAAATTTCAGAATTCGTTTTTTTTATTATTATTATTATTTGTAGTTGTATAAGCAGGTATTTGTCGCAATGATTGCACTTTAAGCAGTGATTTCTTATAGATAATTTAGTTTTTTTAAATTTAGTTAACATATACAAAGCAGTTTTATCGCCGTCCTGAGTTCATTACATACCAGATAGCAAATCGAGAAAAGATACTTAATATGAACGAAACTGGAGAAAAACATCTTTAAAAAAATCTTTCGGGTAACTAACAAAATGTTAAGCATGATTCTTTCACATATAATGATTTCACCTTATTCGCAGTATTAACTAACATCCTTTCGCAGAATTTACAGTATTGACTATTATCATTTTACAGTAGATATCCATTTTAAAATCTACTATTTATAAATTTACAATTAAACATTAAAACATTATTTACGTGACTGTCAAGGTGGCATTAGTACTTTAATTATATTTATTGCTTTTGATCTTGCTGTTTAGAAGATATATTAAATTTAGATGGCCACATCTGTATTCAGTAATTCCTTCAATGTGACAGTTTGATTCAAAGAAACTATAATGATTTCAATGTTTATTTTCCACATACAACATTTATATAAGATATTAAAGAAACATATAATAAACAAGGAAAAATTTATATTGACTTTCGAAGCATTTATTGGCAAAATGAATTTAATTATATTTCAATTCTGACGTAAAAATATGAATGCCCGTAAATGTCTTTTAATATTTTACCAAACCTTACTTTTGATTATAGTGATGGCATACCATACAACCCAGCGGCTATTTTTTTTAAATTATACTAGCGCGCTCTGCCCCTTACGAGCTACGCTCGCCAACCCCTGTTCAGATACTAAAAATACGTTTATTTGAACTGCTTTAAAAAGATTACGGAAGATAGAATTATAATTTAAAAAAACTGATGATCTCCCTGTAAACGTGTTTCCATGCCCTTTTACTGGGGGGATTTTAAGGACGAATCAGCTGCTGTTAATTGCTGTTTTCGTGCTTGATAAAATAACATTAGTTAAACATTTGAAAATTAGCTAATATAAAATTAACTAAGTCAACAGAGACTTTGCCTCCCGGTATATTTTAACAACGCTTTCAGAAAGTGATTTTAAATGTAACGTTTTAAATCTGACATAATTTTCACCAATCTTTTCTTTATCTGAAACTTTAACCTGAAAATATTTTTATTGTTATTTTATTTTTGCTCTGTCTTAGAATTAGCAACACTAGAGAAAAAGATCATTTTGAAAATTGAAATAAATCTCTCCTGTAAATATATATATTTTTTAATTTAAATTATTTGGCAATATTATTATTTGGACATTTTAAAAATGGCGTATTTTCTTCCATTTACGAATTTTAATAATATTAATGAAGTTATTATTTTAAATTTTTCTTTCTCTTTTAACATTCACGTGTAAATATAGTTTTTTTATGACGTAATTTCCACTATGTTATTGCTTTTAAAACGTAATCACTTAATTCTAATTTGAAAGTTTATGAAAGCCAAAATTTGAAATAAATCTCCCAAGTTTTTTAATTTAAACTGTTTGGCAATGACATTATTTGGACATTTGAAATAGGACGCCATTTTCTCCATTTATTGCTTTTAACACATATTAAATAATTGATCATTTTATAGTTTTTTCATTTTTAATACGCTTGTGTAAAAACAATTTTTATCACGTAATGTTCAATATTTTTTGCTTTTAAAACGTAATAATTTAATTCTAATTTGAAAATGATTTTCCTGTTTATAATAGTCATGTGTAGAAAAAATAATCTAAAGGAAATATTATTATTTGCGCAGTTTTTGCGCTAACAATAATATAAAACAATAACCATTTCTAAAATATGTAAAAAATATCTCTGGAAATGTTGAAAATGTGAATTTAAAATGAAAATAAACCCTAAAAAATTAGGCAAATAAAAAAATAAATGCAGTCTGCGCACCGGAAGTTTCGATTGAGCATCCTTAGAAAAAATTATTAAATTCCTATGTATAGTTTATGTTCCGATAAAACTTTTTTTAATGGAACGAGTTTGTCCAAATTTAACATTAAGTATCTCTTAAAATAATTATTCTATTTAAAAAATATATCTGCTTCTACGTGTTTATCAAACATTTCTCTATAATAACACCCATTTTCATATTTTTGTATGCAGTAGTCTCCTTAATATTAGGAAAGAAAGACCTCCGGTCACAAAAAAAAAAAAAAAATCCTCGACAGTGGCGGTGACAGCGTTAGATACATTTTTTATAGAATAAAGAGATTTGTACCACTTTTTAAAAAATAATCTCTGCCATAAATTTATATTAGAATATTTTCAAGATTAATCTAGAACATTTCTTTTTTTTTTAAATTTCAGTACGGTTGAATATAAAAATATTAGTCAGTACTGTATCGTAATAATAAGATTAAGAAAAATTTTACCTGCTGACACATTCCAGATATGTTTTGTATAACATCAAGAGTAATTAATAGTCTGAAGACTTACATTATAAAATAACCTTTGCTTGTAGTTATATATTCCCAAGGCTTATGTGGGAAAAGCTAAAATAAACAAAATAGCATTTAAGAACTAAGTTATCAAGAAAGTTACCACTACTAACAGTTTAACTATTGGAGCACATTATTCTGATAGAAGAAGCGCCCTTAGCATTATAAGTGTGGTCCTATATAGTATTCAATTTCGTTTTGAAATGGAAGTTTGAAATTCACATTTTTGAATTTTTTGTCATTCATTAGAAACTTTGACATTATAGGCATACGAATGTTTTCTCTACTGCAAATGATTATTCATTTATGGCAAATGCTTACTTTAAACGAAAATTTTCGATAAAATTAATAGATTAGAAAGGAAGTTTTCCTTCAAATTTATTTTTTTATAATCCACATTGACTTTATATTTTTGTCAGATATTTCCTTCCGTTAGATATTACAAAAATAATATTACCTTCATTTGATAAAAGAGTATAATACCATAAATAATTTCACCAATTTTCGCAAGAATAAAATGATATAATTTGAAAGAAGTAAAGCTAAATTAAACTTTTCTAAAAAAGATCTTAATTATTAAGGCAAATATAATTATTTACCTAACTTTCTTTAATAATATATATCGTTGAGTATTACTGATATTTTGAAATTACATTTCCATTTAGTTAATTTTATTTTAGTTGATATTTTACAGCCGTAATTAACAAAGCGCATTAAAATAAGTAACAAAAATTTAATTATATTAAACACTAGAATTGTTTCATGAAAATAATTTTAAAAGGTTCATAATGCTATTTTACTGCTTCCTAAAATATTTCTTATTTATAGTAGTAAATTGAAAATCAGATATTTGAGCTTTAGTTTTACAATGTGGGAGTTAATTGACTTTTAAATATAAATTCAAAGGTAGAAATATTATATTTCTGTATGGATAGTTCAAAGAGAATAGTAAAATTTTACATTGAATTTCAACTAAGTGTAATTAAAGCTACGTTGCATCGTTCAGTTTTTGAAATACAGTTATTTAATATGATTTGAGGAAAATTTTAAAGCAATATTGTGTGTCGGATCCTTTGAAAATTTCAGACAAATTTTAAAATGCTTGGTACAGGAAGATCAAAGTATCTAAACGAATTTTTAGAAAAATAACTCTAAGAACTCAACTTTGCAAAAATATATTCCCTTATATATGATAGAATAATGAAATGAGAAAAGTTATCCAAAAATGAATAAATAAATAAAATTCATCATGTGAAGATTTTATGCAAAAATAAAGATTCATATTGTTAAGTTATACAGATACTTCTCAAAAACATCATTAATTGGATATGAATTGAATTCACAATTACGTATGTGGAAGGGCGTAACCTCTAAGGAAATATTTCAAACGATGAATAAATAAATTTTGCTTTCCACTTAGGTAAAAGGAGAAGACTACAAAGTGAAAAAATAGGAATATACAAGAATATTGTTGTTAGGCATAATTCTTAATTTAAAAAAAAGGTTTATATAGGCTTGAATTTAAATTTAAAACATTGCTTTTTTAGGGGTGCCAACAACTGATATGTTAAAATTAATATTTTTTTTTGTTGTTGTTGTAACATTGTTTATTTTTATAAAAAATAAATCGCGTGTAACAGTGCTAATCTGTAACAATAATGTCTACAATCGCGTCGCTTTGAAACAACAATTCGAAACAATGGGATGAGAATGGGAAATGTTCTTTCTGAGAATGAAATTTTTTTTATGCACTTCAGTTGCAGCGAATACGACAAGTTAATATGTTTGAATAAACAATTAAATTTAAAAAATCAAAAAACCCGACTGTGTAAAAAGCGAACTAATGAATTATTTCCCATCAATGTGAAACTATTTTTTTTTATTCCTACTATTAGCTCACACTCTCGCTATATATACCTTGTTCAAATTTTCAGACGTTAATAAAATGCTTATTATTCATCCAATCAAGCTCAAATAATTTTTTTAAAACTTGTAGTGGATGATACTTGATGTTAATCCAGTTTTTTTCAAATATTATTTCATTAATTAAATTAAATTAATTAATTTTCAATAATCGAGGGAGCCCCCTTCTTGATGAAGGCATTTTTAGCGCCACTTAAGAGGAAAAAGAGTGGGAGGAAAAAAATTCTCTTATTCACCTAAGTAGGAATTGACTTAAAAAATATTTTATTTTTTGTATTACTTGTTTATATTACTTACCTATTTACTTGTATTGATGACTTTTAAGTTGTGTTTAATTGTTAGTTCATATCTATAAATACTGTTTTGATGCGGTCTATAGATGTCTATGATGGTTAGAGTTGAGAATATTTTAATTAAAAAAAATCGCTTATAACAGTAAAAACCTATAACAAATAAAAATAACTATCTCGTCGACATTAATAATAGACCAGGAATACGACAAGTTATTTTTTACAATGAAACATTCTGATGCACTTTAGCAAGAGCAAGCCTTATGTATTTTAAAGTATTTATTCATTTCAGTTATACTTATGTTAAAGATAACTCAAAGATATGTCTCCACCTGAATTTCAGAAGGACAGTTATGAATTGATCTGGAAGTTTATTATATCTGTACATATTTATAAAAATGTGAATTTCAAAATGCATATTTGTTAGTTTTTCCAGACAAATTATGATGTAATCAGGAGTTTTGCGTGGAAAAAAGTTCCAAATGAGGATGAAAACGACGATCGTAATATCAAAAATCAGGAGATCGCAAGTATGTTGAACATGAGTATATTTCTTATTGGAATTAAACTAAATTATTCAACGTTGAATTTATAATTTATTTATAATTTAAATTTATGATTTATATATATATATATATATTTGTTATTTCAGGTTAACATATACCTAATAAACCGGGTTAAAAGATCTTTCCTCCAAAAATTGAGAGAAATATGTCACGCCATGTGATGACGTAATCTAAAAACATATTACAGGTATGCACATTTTTAAAAAGATGCATTAAAAACATGTATCCCTGTAAATTTTACAAGAAAATTTACGTAATCTGAAATGTGAGAGAAGAAAAGTTTCCTGTCGGAATGTAGGCAATGCCAACAACGTGAAGAAACAGGAGGACACACGGATATAGAAGGTATGTATATTTTCAAAGGGTAAAAACTATTTTTTATTGCTTGAATTTTTAATTTAAAATATTTCTTTATTTTAGGTATACGTATGTATGAAAAGCTAGCTTAATACATATTCCTCCGAATTTGATAAAAAAAATAGTGACTTAATCTGTATGTTTATTACAGGACTACATATTTTAGAAAATATGTATTAAAATATTTAATCCTGTATGTATGAGAAAAAAATAAAGTAATCCTAACGGTAAGAGAAGAAAATTTTCATGTGAGAATGCATGCGATACCAGCAGTATGAAGTGTCAGGAGGAACCACGAATATCTATTGTATGCATATTTTTTAAGGGTAATAATATTTTGTGCATAAATTTATAATTTACTAAATATTTCTTTATTTCATATAACATATCTTTAAAAAGATGAATTAAATATGTTTCCATCCGAATTCTAGAAGTGAACTAATGTCATAATTTAACCAATGACTACTTAATTACAAGGATACATATTTTCAAAAGACGCATTAAAACATGAATCCCTGGAAATTGTAAAAGAAGAACGAATTCATTTGAAGAAAAAAAAGTTTTATGAAACGATATAGGCAATACCAACAATGAGATCGATCAGGAAACACGAATATTGGAGGAATATATTTTTGTAAAGGTTAATAAACTGAAACGCTTTTGTTCTAGAATTTTTCATTTTAAATAATTCTTTATTTCAGATATACACTGCTCAAAACAATTAAAGGATAATGCAGTTTTAGGTGGATTTTGTATCTGGTAAACTGTTTAGCTGATTGATACATGGTCGACAGACATTTTAGGTTATATGAGAATAAATTACACATGTTTGGCAGAAAAAAATGCATTTTATTGCGCATTTGTGTACTAAAGGAAAAAAACACAATTTGTGCATATGAGAAAAAAAGAATAAGAAAAGGTGTTTTCGTCAAAGAAAATCATTTTCAGTAGGGGGTATGGTTTCCACGGGCGGCCAGCAACGCTGAACACCTTTCAGGCATGGACTCAATGAGGCTATTAATGACGAGTTGGGGTATTCCGCCCCACTCTTCCAGAAGAGCTCTTTCCAGTTCTTGGAGAGTTTGTGGGGGTTGTTGGCGGCCAGAAACTCGTCTTCCTAGAGCGTCCCAAACGTGCTCGATTGGATTCATGTCTGGAGGACACGCTGGCCATTCCATTCGAACGATTCCTTCCTCGAAAAGGAAATCCTCCACCAGGTTTGCACGATGTGGCCTGCAGTTATCGTCCATTAAAATGAAGTTATCTCCGATTGCTGCAGCGTAAGGGACTACAATAGGTCTGAGGATCTCATCCCTATATCGGCGACCAGTCAGAGCTCCATCTCGAATGATGTAGAGGTCAGTGCGCCCGTCAATGGAGATGCCACCATACACCAACACTCCTCCACCGCCAAATCTGACACTTTCGTGCACGAACGCAGGATTATTCCTACTGCCACGGTCCCTCCAGATGAAAATACGCCTATTATCCGGATTCACAGAAAAACGGGACTCGTCAGAAAACTGAATATTGCTCCATTCATTTCTCCTCCAGTTGACATGCTCGGTTGCCCACTCGCTGCGGTCGCGACGATGCCTTGATGTTAATCTAACACATACCATCGGTCGGCGAGCATACAGACCTACAGCATGGAGCCGGTTTCGGACAGTCTGAGTTGAAATCGTGGTGCCTGTAGCCGAGCGAAGATGTTGTTGGAGAAGAGTAGCGTTCATGGTTCGGTGTCTCCGAGCTGTTAACGCTAAATACCGATCTTCATTGGGCGTTGTTGCCCGTCTACGACCTTGCCCTGGTCTTCGGCCTGCACATCCACTCTCCAAAAAACGGTTCCAGATCCTGGAAATGACACTTTGTGACACTCCAATGGCTTGCGCTACTTCGGCTTGAGTTTGTCCCCCTTCTAACCTACCAACAATTCTCAAAGCTTCTGAATCTGTCAAATGACTTCGCTGAGACATCGTACTCATCGAAACAAAGCAATCACTGAATGCCGATCATCCTTGTCTTCATTCTCTTTTATCCAGTTGAAAGTCAAATTTCATTCGCTGCCGCTGAAGCGAAGTTTTTGACGTCGAACTCAAAATTTGCATACACCACAGTTTGAAAACCAGAAAAATTTGCATTTGTGATTCTCTTCTTCTATTTTCGGCAAAAAAAATTCGTTTATATCTTTATTTTATATAAAACTTCAAATATCCTTTAATTGTTTTGAGCAGTGTATATATATATATATATATATGTGTGTGTGTGTTTCAAATTGGGTTATACTCCTAATGGAATTTTTATTTTTTAATTGCTGAAACGTCAGTGAATGCTTACTGTGGAGACACGAAAAGCTTTTGGTTTCGGATTGTTTGTTTGTTTGCTTGTTTGTTAGTCTGTCTGTTACGCGATAACTGCCACAAAAAGCATCCGATTAGCTTGAAATTATGTAGCCATGTTAATGTGGTAACCTGAATTAGCTGTATAGTTTTTGGTTACATTTGTTTAATTCATTCGAAAAATATGGAACATTTTCTTTTAAGCTATAATGCTTTTCTAGGGAGCTTCAGACGATTTTAAAATTTTATCATTTTTAAATGTATGATGTCAATAAATCAACTTTTCTAACTTTACATTAAAATAGCGCGGTTTGTTATTTAACAGTGAAAAGAAAAATTAAAAGTACGTGCACTAACAAATGAAGAAAGGCAGGCATTGAAAAATCTTCCGTAAGTTTTTTGTGCTAGAAAACTCTAAAAAAATTCAGTGTATCATAGCTCAATAAGAATTTAACGTAGAATAATAAAATTGTTCAAATAATCAAATTATGGAAAATTTTATTTTTCAATGTATAATTTATAGGAGGCCGTACAAAAATTTAAAAATTAAATTTCTTATATATTTTTTTACAAATTAGAATTTATTAAAAATCATATCTAATAAAGTTACTGTTTATTATTACATTATTTTTTGTCTCTGAATATGTTATAGCCATTTTTATTTTTAGACTGGGCAAAATGCTATTTACCCCCTTGTGTAGCATGAAAGTCTCATTACTTTTTCGTTCATTTCTTCCAATGATTCACTTTAATCAAGGAGAAACAAATTAATAAATCCCCAAATACTTACAAAATATTCGCTGAGGAGAAATGTGATTTATTATGTTGGTTCGAGAAAATTAATCTAAAGCTAAGTATTGCCTTAGGAAGCATCTCAACCAGCTGATGATAAACAAATAGTATAGTGCATAAAATTTAAATGCAGAGAATGTGAAAAGAATTTGATGAGAAAAAATAAATTAAACAGAAAATATTTAACAAAAAAAAAATATAGATGAGGAAGTCAATGAATAATTCTTATGTAATATGTTAAAATAAATATTTAATAAATCTAAAGTAAAAATGAATGTTTGTCCGTATTTATAACATTTGAATGTACGCAATTATGTCCAACTGTACAGAAAACAAAGCCAAAATTTGCTTAAATAACTCCGACATTTTTTTAGCAATAAATTCCGCGTTCTTTAATATATGCAAAGTGTACGTGTGCTGTATAAATCAATAAGCATACCTGCTTTGAAAGAAAGCAGTACTATAGTTGATGGCAAACAATTAATAAAGCCCATAGAATTTCAAATTACAGTAGTCAAAAAATACTTAAAAAGAAAATTACATTAATTATCAAATATTTAAATGAAAAAATTATATGTAAGAAAAGATTTATGCATTTTTAAAAATGGTCATATTAAAATCGAATATTTAATAAATTGTAAAATAAAAAAATTATATTTTCCCCATTATCACATTTAAAAACTCGAAATAACAATATATACAAAACTGTTTATTTTTTTTAAATATAATTTGATACAAAGAAAACATTAACAACTGTAGAAATGACTCTTGGAAGATATAAATGTGTGAAATCTGAAATTACTTTATTACGATTCCTTCTTTTAGTTTTTAAAAAGTGATTACTCCTTATTAACTACTTATGCTGCAAATAACAGTTAAAGATGTGACTGGTCCAAAAAATTAATATAATGTCTGCTAATTTATGCCATACTTAAAATTTGCTTAAGTGTCGCTTACATCAAGAAGCTGAACAAAACATGAAAATTTTCAGTAGTAATACATAATTTTGACATCTGATTTGGATTTACGGTAAATGTTATTTTTGAAAGCAAGCGAGAAGCGAATCGTTCAAATAGTATGTGATGTCCACGAGATGAACCCTGATTTTAATGAATTAATAAAATGCTCAGTAGCAGACGAAGCTTATTGAGATTAAATTATCTCTGTAACGTGTTAATTTCAAGTTATCCGCTTCAAATGATTAGTTCTCATTAGTTATAATAAAAACCTAAGAGCCATAATTCTCTCACAAAGTGTGAGGAATAACTGTTCGTCTCACTTGTGAAAAAGTTTGTGATCCTTCATTGTATTACTAAATCCTCCCCATCTTCCTCTGCCTTCTTTGTTACAAGTGCAGTTGTTTTCTGAACTCTTATCTTTTGGTTCAGGAATTCAATACACCTGTTTAGGGTTTAAGGCACATAAAAAAAATGGCCTTTATGAGGGGTAGGCGCGGCCCCTAATGGAAGTAAATTTACAATTCTATCTATGAAAAAGTCTTTCGTTCCTAAAAATATTGGACGTTAATGGAGGCGGTCCTTGAATAAGGATGCCCTTTAAGCGAAGTTTCAATGTATTTTATGAACTTCTTGCGTCTGGTGGAAGGTAAAAAAATATTTGTTTGTGTAATTAAAAAATCATATTTTAACTTTCAAAATTTAAATTTTTATTAATTTTTATGAAAAAATGCGATTTTTGGAATCGTTTTTCGTTGATTTTGCTCACCGTGTAGATATTTGTTTTTATCGATATTTATCTGATTGCTTTAAACAGGGTTGCCACAGGCAACTATTTATATATTCTGTTTACACCATTATTTTTAACATATATCTTTTGTAATATTTGCAAATGTTGTCAAAGCGTATGTAAAAGAATTATTTTATTTTTGAAAAAGTGGTGCGAAACTTAATAATAATAAAAAAAAATAGTCGCATGTGGCAGTCCTGTTAAAACTGAAACCGATACAAATCAATAACCATGCATGTTTAAATATGCATAATCATCCGGTCCTTGCTCGACTTTTTTTATTATTTTGCAATTAAAACTAAATAGTGGATTATAAATCTTAATGTTTCAGTTGCAAGATGTCTACTTTATTTCGACTTATATGGCAAACGAATTAAAAATGAAAAAATAAAGTTTCATGGACTATGAAAAATAAATAAGCTGTTTTGTTGCCTTTGGGGAATTCATGATTGTCCGTTGACGAAAATTTTACGATTCCGAGAAATACTTCCGATTTAAAACTCTCTTTAGCGGACTAAAAAACGCTTTTAAATTTTTTCAATCAATGTCACATGATGTGCTCTGCAAAAATCTCTAATTTTCTGCCTAATAATATTTTTTAATGTGATTTCAAGAGAATATTTGTAAAAAAGCGCACATTCAGATTTGAAAAGAAAAATGTTTCTTTTGATGACTCTTTAATTACACTTTCTTATTCGTGCTCAATAATATAAGAACAGTTCCTTTAAAATACATCGTGAAATATATAAAGAAGTATATTTTTTAATGTAAATTGAATTTTAAATTTTCAACGAATGTTTAATTTTTACTCACGATTTCATCGCCCATATTTTAGTACCGTTGGTATAAAAAAAAAATCAAAATTTTCAAAATGTACATTTTTTATATTGTTGTTCAAATCAAAATTATCATGGGCTTTGTATTCTTTGTATATTGACACCTATGAAAATCATTTACAAATTAAGGAGGAAAAACGATGATCGGCACAGTTCTTTAAATTATATTTATTAATCAAGAAAACTAAAAGTGTAGTATAACCTTTTTCGAGTTACCAATGACATTGGAAATCGAATATTTAACTTCAAACCCTTCAGAAACCAATAGCCTTTGGAAAGATAAAGAAACTTTTCAGAATCAAAAGCTTATTTTTTCCTTCCGTAAATTTCGAAAACGATTACGAATACAATTTGCAATGTATTAGTTTTTGCAACCCGTAGTATTGATTTTTTTATTTCTCAAATATCAAATAAACATTTTCATGTTCCACAGAGAAACATGCTAAACTAACATTTCAAAATTAATATTATTTTCTTACTCTTGCATGTATAAATTATATTATGAAGTGCAAATCATTCTCTTGAGAATTCATAACATCGAAAAAACCGACAATCTAGGTTTTGTGGGTTCAGAAACACACTAATATATTGTAAAAAGTATTCGGAAACATTTCTAAAACTTTTTGAAGGAGACAAAAAATGTTTCAGAAATAATTTAATAAATCTCGGAAGTCTGCTACTTTATGGTGTTTTTAAGGGTATAGCAATGCTTTTCGGAATAGTGGATAACTCGAAAGAGATTATAGTATATTTATGCAAACTTTCTTGTCTTTATCTGTCTTCTTTGACAGTGCACAGTCATTTGAAATTTCACGCAGATTATCTCTATGTTTTTACCGCAGGCTCTGCATATGTTTTTATAAATTATTATGCTAAGAAAATTTTGATTTTTGTGCATAAACATATAATACTATTAAAATTACGTGACTTTCATCGACTGAAAAAATTTATTTACTACTGTCTATAATTTTTACTCATATAGTATATATTCATACTCATATACACAGAGTATTTAAATGGAATATTTTTATCTATTGAGTATCCATGGCATAAATAAATAATTATTTTTTTTTGTTTTGCTAACAAACTTATTATAGAGAATAGATAACAGATAATACTGTTTCTCATAGCAAATGTTTCAAATACGAGTTTTGTATTAATTTCATTATATGCATAAAATACAAATTATCCAATGTATCAATATAAATAAGAAGTGTTTTGAACACACAATAATTATAATTAAAGAGAAATAACCTGAAATAAGAAATAAGAAAAAAAATAACGAAATGAAATTATGACACCTCAAAAATCATAATTTTTTTTTTTTTTCTTTAGATAATTAGTTAAATTCGCAGATTGTTGATTATCGATGACATGTCAATATACTGACAATTTTGAAAACATATACTTTGCTACGTACCATAATGATTCTGTAGTAACAAAATACGAGACCAAATTATTATCGCTCATAGCGAATATTTTATTCGTCGTCTTTGTTTGCATTATAATGAAATCTATGAAATACAATTGCTTCGATATAGAACTATATAAAAGAAATATTAATTTAATGTGCATTAAAAATAAAATTTAATGTAAGTGTAATAAACTCCATTATTTATTATTGAACTACTTTTAATAATTTTATAAAACTTTCTTTATAATTTTGGAAATTATATAAATCCCTTAATTTACAATTTTTTTTTATTCATTTGAAAAGCTAAACACATTAAAATGATTAAAAAATGATTTTAGGTTTTACAATGAAACTTTTGATGTGAATGTGACTAGATATATATTATAATGGTTTGTAACATTTTCACGGTCTGTTAAATATATGGAGCAAAGTGTCCAATTATTCAACCATTTTCATAGAAAAAGGTTTCGTAACAGTATATTTATATGTATTATGACTAATGAGCACGCTTTATAATATGGACAAGAAACCGTTATCTATAAAAATAGTTTAATAACTGAACTGTTTGCAGCAGATTGTTAACAGTGCATAATATTTAAAAACATTTAAAATATTTTTATTTATGTGGTTTATTTAACATGATAAGCACGGTTTTCCTCAACAATTCCATTTTTGATAGAAGTGAAAAGAAATCCTCATTCATTCCCTCCCTTTATATCAATTTTTTATATCACAACATATTGAAAAAAATATTCTTTAATATTTTTAGCTATCAGCCATACATTAATTTATATTAATTTTCTTTTTCCTTTTTGTGAGTGACAAACTACGAACTTATACTCAATATTTTAATTTAACATTTAGAGGTCCAATGTTTTGAACATTTACAA
This sequence comes from Maratus speciosus, assembly GCA_963932465.1. Lineage (NCBI taxonomy): Eukaryota > Metazoa > Arthropoda > Arachnida > Araneae > Salticidae > Maratus > Maratus speciosus. Next base: position 337,193,583 of record OZ010794.1, read on the forward strand.
AATCCAATATATTTTTTTGTTGTTGTTGTTTAATATGTTTAAGTTTTTCACAAGTAATGAACCACACTTCTTAAAAGTAATTTTATTTGAAAAATTGAACATAAAGCTGTATAATATAATGATTTTGACAATTTATTGCAAACTTTCACTTACTCGTGCATTTGTAGGAAATTTAGAATTCATGGAATATATAAGCAGCTGTGAAATGGTGAGATTTACATGATTTGACAATATATGGAGATTTGGAAAGCCAAACACAAACTCTTATAAATCGGAAATAAAAGCTAAATCCTAAAACAAGAATGATATCGCTATGAATTTAAATTTAAAAGAAATTAGGCGGAAACCAAACCTTTGAACTTCTTCTTCTGAATATATGATACATTTTAGTGCGCGTTAAAAACAAATAAATTTTGGTTAAAAAAAAGAATTAAATGATTAATTGTTAAATGCCAGCTTTTCTGTTTCCTCTTATTACTATGATTTAATAAGAAATGCTCTCTTAATAAACACGCGAAATATGCGATAAATATAGTAAAACATGCCTTTTAAATTGATTTCGTTATTAATCTTTTAATATTGTCAAAATATTTGCATTGAAGTAAACAGTACTTTCAGAATCTCTTATACATAAAGGTGTTTAAAAAAGACTGAAGCAAGCATTATTTTTTTACCTATCTTGGATAAGTAGTAGTTAATAAGAAAGAAGTATTAGGCGCTTTAAATTACAAAAGTGTTTCAATTAAGGTAGATAGTATTAAGGGAATTTGGTACACTTTGAACATTGTGTATAGTATTTTAAGTATTTAGTTCTGAGAAAAAAAAACTGTGAAAAATTAAAAAAAAAAAAACATAAGAACATTTAAAACAACTCCGTCTGTAATGCTATGAATAAAGTTTCAAAAGAGTTAACAAGGTTAAGAAAAAATAAGTAAAATGTTTGTCACGTTTAAAAATCCAATAAAAATGTATATTTACTTAATTTTTTATAAAAGAAAAGCTATTTATATAGTTGAAAGTCTTATCCCTAATTTTATAAAATTCTCTTTAAAAATTTTGAAGAATTAAATAATGAATTAAAAAAGTATATGTTAAAGTTTTAGCATTTTGATCATTCTTTGAAAAATCAAAATATTACTAAAATTAATAAAGATTGGAACACTGAATCCTTTAAAGGAAAATTAATGCAATTAAAAGAATTTTTTAAATTTTTATTGCTATCGTATATTTACGTTACTTCGAAAGAGTATGGTAAAGATGTCTAAATAAATTTAAGACATAAATAGTAAAATTTATATTTCGCCAATTTTTACAAAGCGGAGGATACTATAAAATTACTGTGTGATATTCATTGGTTACACTGACAACATGAAAGCGGAAAATCACTTCACACCGAAAAAAAAAACCATTTTTTCAATCGCTCATGTCTCGCATATCTCATTGTATCTGTATAGTATTGAAATAAGGAATCTTTGTCCAAGTAGCTGCCTCCAGAAAAAAATTTCTTCAGCGAAGAAAGTTATACGATACAACTTTCTTCTAATAACGCAGAAAACATTTGATTTACTTGAAAAATTTTGAAAAACCATATTTTGAGGATTTTTTTTCAAATTATATAGCAAATGTATGATTAAAATATAAGTACTTTTAAGTTTTCTGAAACAGTAGAATGGTTGCATTCGAATAATAACCGATTAAGATAGCATTTGTTGATATTTTGAACATTCTAGATTAAAATATTGTAAAGTGATTCAATGGCAGGTGCACATACAATAAAACATGTTGGATTGAAAACATTTTTAGTCACCCTTATGCATTTTATCTGAATAATTGTAATATCTTTATATGATTTTTCATGAGTGTAATGTGTTTTATTCAAAGTCCTCGCAATTGAAAAGTTACAAAAATACGACATACTGTACATCCCGTGGTGCAATTTAAAATTATGTTCAGATGCCAAATGGCAATAAGCGATAAAAATGTTACGCTGCGTACGCACTATGCACTAAAAAATAATAACAAAAAAAGAAAATTTTGCAAAAGAAAAAAATGAACATCCTTCTGTATTATATTAAAATATCATGTCGATGTCTTATCTTTCAACGAAATTATTTTCATTTGTTTCTTTAGCAATTCTAATCTCTCTATATTTCTGCAACAAAAACAAAAACAAGAAAATAGTAGACGAATTATGTGTACCTAATTGTTATTTTTTGTTCCAGATCTGATTATTTCTGTCTCTATTCCGCATATTTCAAAGTCACCTACACAACTTACATTTTTAACAATTGTAACAAAAGTGTTATTTTGATTAAATTTTAATTATCTGAGATCAGGAAACATTTTTTCGTTCTTTCATTGAACTAGAAATTTAATTTACTAGATTGTTATTGAAATCTAACTTCACATACTTAAAGTCCAAAGTTACTCAGCTTATTAATATTTAGAATAAACCTGTAACAAAAGTCTTTCTTGACCCTAGTAACGAGTATTGTAACTAACTAAAAACATACAACAACCAATTTTTTGTGTTACAAAAGTTCAATAATGATATCAAAGGAATTATACATAGTTTCTTTTTAACTTTTAAAAGAATATTTGTTTCGTGTTTAATGAGAATTTGAATTTCATATTTAAGATTAGACATTCGTAATAAAATTTCTAAAGAGAAAGTATTGGTTGAAGTGTACATATATATATATATATATATATATATATATATATTAAGGTAGGAGTATTCACGCACGTCAAATTTATTAATGAAATAGCTTTTTTTCCATGGAATTATAAAAGTCAAATACCTTATATTGTTCTCTATTAAAATAAAATGGCTTTACACGATACGGAAATAAAGTATATAATATTTATTTATTAAATGATGCGCATCTTAGACGAAGTACATTCTAGAATTATGCAAAAAAGAAACACACAGGTAACTAGGAAATACATGAATTTTTAAAATTTTAAATTTTAGCAATCATTATATTGTTATACTTCAATTTACTTTGTTGCTTTCTAAATTTCTAGAAATTTTTTTGACATAATGTTACACGATGCTTTGCAACCACAGTTTTAGGGATAGGGCGCAACATACCATTTTCCTTATTGAAAATATCGTGTTTAACATGTCTTTTTGGTAAGAAATATTTTAGCCATTAGAAAATTTTCGAGTTGTTTTACTGTGATTTTAGTGGATTTTAAGGGCTCAAGTAATTTTGGTCTCTATACTGAAAAGGATAAATATTAAAGACATTTTTTATATACGTTTAAATAAAAAGGCGGTAATACATAGCTAATTTAAAAAAAATGAATTTTAGCGAATCATGTCTTTTAACATGTAAGATTCCTGGCATTTATATTTAAATTTAATACATTTTGCGTACATATTCAGTCACTTATTATCGTTTGTTGTTATATTGTAAATATTTAAATCATTAGCTGATAAACGCCTTTTTATTTTACAGCAATGCGTAAACTATATAAATTTTAATTTACTTGTAAGACACGAGAATGAATTTAGATGCGCCAATATATTCTATGCATTAAATGTCGAAATCATTTTTTTATTGTTCAAAACTACCTAAATTGAATATACATAAGAGGATTAAAAAAGTAATTTATTAAACACAATATATAAGTTTATTAAAAGATCACAACTATGCTCAAACTTAAAAGGACTTTTATTAAAATGCTTAATCTAATGCTTACTACAAATTCTTACTAACATAATCAAACCACATTAAACGTAAGACATTTGGAGAAACGACAGAAATTTGTTCAACTAACGATCGTAGCACGCGGAAATCATTCCCTAAAATTTCACTTAAAACAACTTTTTGTAATTTATTAAACACAATATATAAGTTTATTAAAAAATCACAACTATACTCAAACTTAAAAGGACTTTTATTAAAATGCTTAATCTAATGCTTACTACAAATTCTTACTAACATAATCAAACCACATTAAACGTAAGAGATTTGGAGAAACGACAGAAATTTGTTCAACTAACGATCGTAGCACGCGGAAGTCATTCCCTAAAATTTCACCTAAAACAACTTTTTGTAATTTATTAAACACAATATATAAGTTTATTAAAAAATCACAACTATACTCAAACTTAAAAGGACTTTTATTAAAATGCTTAATCTAATGCTTACTACAAATTCTTACTAACATAATCAAACCACATAAAACGTAAGACATTTGGAGAAACGACAGAAATTTGTTCAACTAACGATCGTAGCACGCGGAAGTCATTCCCTAAAATTTCACCTAAAACAACTTTTTGGTCATCGGATACGCTATTTTTGTTAGCCAACGTAACCGGTGCCAGACCCAAAATGTTGTTCATTCCTTTAAGGGGATGTTGGACGTTAAAAAAAAATCTTTTAATTTTCATAACAGAGGTTTGAAATTTTGTGCAAATATACATTTCACCATATGTATATAGAACACCTTAAAAGAAATTTCCAATCTTATTATAAATTTAATATGTTTAAAAAATAGCATGTTAAAACGAAATTTTAAAACGCTTCTTGCGTCTTAATTTTTTATATATTCCCTCGATTTTAATTTTAATCACGTAAAACTCTGTTGCAAACTATCCGTGTATCGATTTTTTAATCCCTTAAACAGTTATTTTTTTTTTAAATATTTTTCTGAATTCCATATTGATTTCCATCAAAATTCTGCCTTATAATAAGTTAAATATCAAATTTAACTGTCTTAATGAAGTCGAATGTTAAAAAGGATACACAGTTTCTTTTTAAGATATCTGTATTAAATATCTGGATTCTTCCTAATTAGGAGATAGCTAAAAAAACCTTCACATCTGGCAACCAACGCGCCACTTTGGATTCAGATAGTATATGGATAGATGAGTCTAAAAAAACCGGGACACAAATTTTCCTAGCCCTCTAGCGGCGTTGATGACATAACCAATATGGCCGCCGAAGTTTTGTGACGCGCTTCTATATTTCTCTATATAACTCGGGTTAATATCTTAATATTAACCTATATTGTTAGTGATTATTAATCCGGAGAAAGCGCGCTTTCCAACTCTATGTTTGACATCATTGTTTAGGTTCATAATACCACAAATATTTATAACTATTTAAAAATCTTGGAATCTGTTGCATGTAACTTGAAACGTGTCGCATATCTTTTGTTCGTCAGAAAATTACCTTTCAAACGGTATATATGACTGTGACCAACCATGTGACTGTGACCGTCATTACATGTGACCAACCAGTATATGCTATTGGGAAGCAACTGTAATGGAGATTTCTTAACAAGTATGGCGAGGATCGCATCATACTCATGATGAGTGGCCTTCACATAGAAATGATGGTTATTAACTTACTTGGCAAGTGGTTAACTGAACTGGCAGTGGATGGACTTAATTAGTGACAACCTCTGGTATTGCAGAATCCTGCCTAACATCGTCGCATGTAAAAAGATCTCGGTACGCACATGAAGTTACTTTAACTGTTCCACATTGTCTACAGGTAAAAGCATTCAACAAAGCATGTGAAACCAATTCCAGCATCAGTAGCGAAGACATTGAGCTGTGGATTTTATCGAAAACATCTGAATGTCCTCAGTTACAATATTGGAACACAGTCATCAAACTGGAGTCCCTTCTAGTATAACCTGTATTTATTCACACATCTAACTTTACAATGTACGTCGATACTTTGGCTCAGTTATGTCCGTGAACATTTGCGTTGAACGCAGTCTACTATTCTCGTTGGTTACCAGCATTCGTGCGGACACTACAGGACCTTCCAGAAAAACATTCAGATATACATGCTGAATTTTTTCGTGGCAAAATTACGAGCAGCAAAACTGCTACGCCGTTTTCTGCAATATCTGACGGTCAACTTCATAAACACAATAACAAAGTTATAAAGGGTGAAGGTGGTGCTATTGGAATCCTTGATAGTGAAAATCCTCTGCTTAAGTAGATGGTAGCAGACCCTATTATCAGTTCTTTAATTGAGGAATTTGAAGAAAAATCAAATTTAAAAGATGACAAAAACGTGGGAGCAAAGCGTCATGAAGATAACAATGCTCATGAAAAAAGGTTCTTGGCCCATGCCAAAGAAATGATTAAAGTTTTATCCGAACAAGGAAATCCATTTGAAGAAACTGATTTAATGTCAATAGGGAACTCCAAAATAATTCGAAGTTTCGAAGCTATCAAGTGTGTTACGGAAGTATTTACTGTAGGACTAAAACAATATGATGATTATGTCGTGTCCCATCTCGATCAAATTCAAAATTCGATTTATGAAATTCCTCGAACCAATATTCACATCTTCAAGAGTATAACAAGAAAAACAGATAAGGTTAAGTCGAAGATTTCTTACTTGCGTAAAGACTCCAACTTATTCTTCAGATTGTATATTGCATTTGAAGCACGGAATTGCAACACAGATGATTTCTTTTCGCATGAAAACCAAAAGTACCCACCCTCTATTTCACATGATGGAAAACTCCGAAAACCAACCAACAAGTCGGATATTATTGACTGCATTCAAACAAAATATGACATTAACTTTAACCACAGCCAACCGAATGTAACAGCTAAAATATTTCATGGAGCAGCCATAATACACATGCTGAATCCTGGTATTGCGACAACATTTTCCGGATACTATGAACATGTTTTCAAACCATATTTCATTAATCAACTGAAGAACGGTTCACGACTAGATATTGTATTCGACAGTTATATTAGTAACAGTTTGAATGCACATACCCGAGAAACAAGAGGAAGTGGCATAAGTATTAAAGTCTCAGACTCAACTGCAATTCAAAAAAAAATTCAGCAATTCCTATGTGTCAACGAAAACAAGACCCAATTGTTCCAGTTGCTAGCTAAGAAAATGGTGGTGGACGAGTATCCAGGAAAACATGTTGTCTGTACTTATGATGACCGAGTCCTCGCGTCAACATCTATGGATGTATCAAGCATTTCTCCCGTCTCACACGAAGAAGCAGATGGCCGTCTACTTCTCCATGTTAAGCATGTAGTAGAAAGTGGACATACTCACATCTCAATACGAACTGTGGACTCAGATGTAGTTGTTATTTCAATATCACTGTTCCCACAAATACAACATATTGAGGAACTATGGATTGAGTACGGTTGTGGGAAATACAGGAAATTCATTTCAATTCATGAGATCTGTGCTAAACTTTCACCTAAATTTGTTGGCTTTTCATTCTGTAACTGGTTGCGACACAGTTTCCACATTTTGTGGCATTGGAAAGAAGACAGCTTGGAAGGTCTGGATGTCATTTCGTGAAATTGATTGTGTATGGCATCAGCTCTGTACAGTCACATCTGATATTGACAATGAATGTCATGATCTGTTACAGCGATTTGTTGTACTACTTTATGATCAATCATCATATCTTCAGAGCATCAATGACTGCAGACTAGTGTTTTCAAGAAAGAAACGAGCCATCGAAAACATATCTCCTACAGCAGATGCTTTGACAAAACACATCAAACGAGCTACTCTCCAAGCAAGAATTTGGAACAACAGCCTTGTTACACATTACACAATATCTTCGCCAATTAAGTGGGGTTGGACAATAAATTCAGGAGGATGATACCGACCTGTGTGGACAATAATTCCAGAAACGTCAAAACAATGTGAACAACTTACGTCCTGTACTTTTCCGCAAGCGATGCACATCTTGTAAATGTGTTAAAATGGGAATACGATGTACGAAGCTTTGTGTATGTGAAGGGCAGTGTTCCGACAGTGATCAGTAATCACAAGTGAATTTACAAGAATCATTTGGATATTATTGCATACGACAGCAAGATTTTATGTTATTTAGATATTATGGCTTCCATTAGTGTATTTGACAATCTATAGGATATGATTAAATTTGGATATTAAATTTGAATAATATTGTATTGTACATTCTTTGTTCCTCATTCGTGTACTTATAAATGGCTGAAACTTATCTTAAAGTTATGCCCAAGCCTCCAGTGTACCTCATGTCATTGATTTTAAAACGGATACGAAAGTTTCATGCCCTAAAAATACTAGAATTTATTTACATATATATCAAAAATTACAATAATTACGTTGCTAGTTAAACAGTTATAAAACCTCAGTATTAATTTTCGGAACCCATATAAATTACATTGTTGCCATAACGGCTCTCTGTGCAACGCTACTCTGTTTTCAAATTTTCAGGAAATATTTGTGATAAAATAGAAGTAATATATACCGTTCGAAAGGTAATTTTCTGACAAACAAAAAGTATATTACACGTTTTCAGCTCCATGCAACGGATTCCAAGTTATTTCGCAAACTGTTTTGAAAAAAAAAAATTAATAAATTTTTAAATATTTGTGGTATTATGAACCTAAACAATGATGTCAAATATACCTTTGGAAAGCGCGTTTTCTCCGGATTAATAATCAATAACAATATAGGTTAATACTAGATTAATATTAACACAATTATTCCAATTGGTAAACAAATCATATTAGATGTAAATTTCCAACTGGGCGAAAAATGTCCGGACCAGGATTCGGACCCTTGATCTCCTGGCTGGAGCCGCCAGTGCTCTGCCATCTCAGCTATCCCGGACGATTCTGGTCGAAATTTTTCACCCAGCTAACCTCGATGATTACAGCATCTGGTCTGAAACCTGGTTCAGCTGCCAAAACCAGCCAGTGCTGAACCAGGTTTCAGACCAGATGCTGTAATCATCAAGATTAGCTGGGTGAAAAATTTCGACCAGAATCGTCCGGGATAGCTCAGATGGCAGAGCACTGGCGGCTCCAGCCAGGAGATCCCGGGTCCGAATCCTGGTCCGGACATTTTTCGCCCAGTTGGAAATTTACATCTAATATAGGTTAATATTAAAATATTAATCCGAGTTATATACAGAAATGTAGAAGCGTGTTGCAAAACTTTAGAGGCCATATTGATTACGTCATCAGCGCCGCTAGAGGGCCAAGGAAATTTATGTCCTAGCTTTTTAGACCCGTCTATCCATTTACTATCTGAATCCAAAGTGGCGCATTGGTTGCCAGATGTGAAATATTTTGGTATAATTTTGAGCTATCGCACCCCACTAAATCAGTTTCGTTAATTTTGATCAAAAATGAAGTAGCAAGAGCATTTCAAAAAATAAAGAAAAAAGTTGATTCATATATATTAAAATGCCAAAAGATTGATTGTGAACAAAATTAAAACACGTGTAACTTTGCGTTATATCATATATGCCGGTTTCCACGAATGTCTTAGTACAAATTGAAGAAAAATAATACACACAAAAAGAAATTTCGATTTTGGGGTCGATTTTTTGCTCAAATGAATGTCCACGATCACCTTAATTCTGTTGATTCTTCCCCAAATGAATTAATCATGAGAAAGATTAGAAATATGTCCGCACTTATCCAGTAACCGTTCAAATACATGCGTAGATAATTCTAGAAAATCTGTTTCTTCAGATTCTATATCTTTCGGAAAAAGTAGGACAAACATGTATGAAAAATTTTTGTTTATTATATATCCGCTGATATAGTTTTTCAATATTGATTTAGAAAAATAAAAAAAATATATGTTTAATATTTCCTCAGAACAGTTTATTAATTTGTGTTGAAAGTTTGAATTATTTTAAGTATTGAGGCAACTAATACATTTTAAGATTTAAGGTCAATTAGTATTATGATTCCTTTTATAGCATGTCTACATTTATTTCGACGAACCTTTCAAAATAATATATTCTTCTCATAAAGACACTATTGATCATTAAACGAAAGTGTTGTATCGTTTATTTAATACAAATAGTGATTTTTTTTTTTAAGTTGAAAAAAAAAATAGTAAAAGAAACACTATCATAAGTAATAAGAAAATACACAAAAGTCCTTCCGGCCAGTTCCGGGAGTAAGAGGTAGCTTTCATATTCCTTATTTTTTAAAAGCCACCTTATATTATTCAAACACACAGAGCTCAAATTAGTGGACACGATTATGAAGATTAAATACTAATTTTTGTCAATATTGAATGTAATGAGAATTTCTCGAAATTAGGCAGTGTTAACAAAGCTGGTTTTATTAAAGTGATTTATATTTTGTCGCCAAATTCGGTGATATCCCGAATTATATTAATAATTATATTAACCCGAATTATCGGTGATAACCCGCCATTTTAAAATAACATAATGGGTACAACAAACCTCACCAATGAACTTGGTTGACACCTTAGTAATTCCTGTGCACATGTTCACTCATATCTAAATCGGTTGATATATACGAGTGCTGTTGCAGGCAAAAAATCAAATTTTGCAAAATGTCACACACATTCGAAATTCAAACTGCTATATCTCGGCCTTTTTTTTAGATAAAGGCAAAAAAAAAAATGATCCGGAATTTTTGTAACAAGCTGAAACACATAAGAAAAAAATCTTTTTCATTTTCTAATTTTTTTGTACCTCATTTTAAATTAATTTTTTTTTAATTTTTAAATGGCCACCATTCTGAAAAAAGATGACGGATGAAGTTAGCAAACGAACTCGGCTGAGAGATTGCTATGTACTATGCACATGCATTGTCACATCCTAATCGGTTTATAAATACGCGTGTTATCGCGTGACAAAAATCAGATCGTTTCAAAATGTCAGCCATGCTAGAAATTCAAAGTGCTATAACTCAGCCATTTTTTAAGATATAATCAAAACGAAAAATGCTCCGAAATCTTTGTATCAAGGTCAAACACATAAAAAAAAAATCTTTTTCGATTTATAATTTTTTTGTACTTCATTTTAAATTTTATTTTTGTTTAATTTTTAAATGGCCGCATTTTGAAACAAGATGGCGGATGAAACTTGCCAACGAACTCGACCAAGACATTGCTATGTACTATGCACATTCCTTGTCACATCCAAAACGGTTCATAAATACGTGTATAATCGCGTGACAAAAATCAGATCGTTTCAAAATGTCAGCCATGCTAGAAATTAAAAGTGCTATAACTCATCCATTTTTTAAGATATAGACGAAACTAAAAATACTCCAGGATCTTTGTATCAAGCCCAAACACATAAGAAAAAAATCTTTTTCAATGTCTAATTTTTTTGTGCCTCATTTTAAATTTTAAATTAAAAAAAAAATTTAAATGGATGCCATTTTGAAACAAGAGGGCGGATGAGGCTGGCCAACGAACTGGGTTGAAACATTGTTATGTACTATGTACATTCCTTGTCATATCCAAATCGGTTGATAAATACGTGTATTATCGCGTGACAAAAATCGGATCGTTTCAAAATGTCAGTCATGCTAGAAATTCAAAGTGCTGTAACTCAGCCATTTTTTAAGATATAGACGAAACTAAAAATGCTCCAGAATCTTTGTATGAAACCCAAACACATAAGAAAAAAAATCTTTTTCAATGTCTAATTTTTTGGTGCCTCATTTTAAATTTTAAATTAAAAAAAATTTAAATGGATGCCATTTTGAAACAAGAGGGCGGATGAAGCTGGCCAACGAACTCGGTCGAGACATTGGTATGTACTATATACACACGAAATTTTATCCAAATCGGATTATAAATACGAGAGTTACAGTATGACAAAGATCATATATATATATATATATATCAATTTTGAACGGAGGGTCATTTCGGAGTCTAGGGGTCATGATCGGTGAAAGTATACCAAAATTTTATGGAATCGGTTTCCTCCGAACGGCTGCAATAGGTGACTTTTTGTAATGAAAGCTACCTAAAAATACTTGATATAGAAATAGAATATAATGCTATCATATTTTGAAAAGTAACTATTTTATGCTATAAAATTACCCAGAAATAAAATGAAGTTTAACATTACTTCGAAGTTATTTATTGTTTTTCTTTGAGATGTTTAATTATCTAAAATATTGAGACATTCATACCTTTCGCGATTTATGATATTAGTCTTGCTATTTCTTTCTAAGCTTTCTATATTTATTCCGACAAAATTTGCTAAAGAATTTATTTTTGTTGGAAAGAAATTTTATGTACTTTAGGCTACATATTGAACAAAAGTGATATTGAACAAAATATTAAAGATATTTTTATATACGCCTGAAATGTGGTTCATCGAACTCAGGTGCCTTTTTCATTTATTTAATACCGAAAGTCAATTTATTTCTCAAATTTCATTTCAAAAGACTATTGTAAATAAAAGAAACAAGGTATGTTGTACCATGGAGTGATATAAAATAGCTTAATATAGAAAAATAAAATTCAATTAGATTTCAAAAGAAGTATTTCTCATCTTTATTCTTTTTTTTTCAGGCATAATTTTTTGTCTCTTCTTTACAAAACAATTCAAAGCTGAAACATCTCCTAAGAAATAAATAAATGAATAAAAAACCTTGAGAAACATGCATTGCATCAAATATTTCATCATGAAAGTACTGATACCCTCTGAAATCTAGATATGACAAATCTTCGAAGTTGTGAAATATCGTCTTGTATGAAAAAGTGAATTGTTCGATGTAGAACGATACAACATGAAAGTTATAGATTAGAAAAGATTTGTTATAAAATGAGTAGTATGAGTAGTAATAAAATAATTGCTATTAAATTCAGTTTTTTTTTCTCCAGATTTACTATGTTGTCATTCAGATGTATTATCATGTAGTAGTAGTATCATTTAGTGTTACGTATGTAGCAGTAAAGAGAAAAACAATGAAGCTTCAGACTTATCCTTTATATTAGAATAGATTTTGTACGATGAATTTCAGGATTTTCGTTTTAAAAAGTATACTTTTATAATTAATATAATATTCATCAATAAAATAAAGAGTACATCAGCATAACTTTATGTGTACGTTCTTACGCTTTCATGGTGAAGACCAGATGCTTCTACATTGGTGATGGAGGTGCCCCATAGTATTCCCGTAAACTCTTCGAAGAGATTTTAAAAAAAATTAATTCGATTCAGACAATTATTAATTACCCTTTTAGAGATTTTTACACTAATATATAATATATATATATATATATATATATATGTTACATTATTAGATCTAATTCCGCGATTTCCTTATCTTATTCTAAATTATTACTTTATATTCACTAAATCATTATCCTTAAATAATCTCTATCGTCAACTCTGTTAAATTCCCTTTAATTTAATGTCTCACTTGTCTTAATCGCTGAAAAATTACGCTTTTAGTATTCTTAAATTAAATGTTCCATTCCCGCGCTTTTTTCTTTCGAGATTATTCTTTTAGCTTCCAATTTTACTTTCCCGCGCATTTCCGATATTATCCTTTTTTCCTCCAATTTCATCCGCTAGTTCTGTTCGCACTCTTTATATCACGTGACATTCTTAATTATTCATTGGTTGAGAGTGCGACACTACGTCATATTTGTACCCTTACAGGTGAGGAACAAAAAGTTGATACTCGCTGTGTTTCAGCAGATTTGAGTCGTATTTCCAGTTTTCATCCATCCCCTGGTCACCGTCCTGTTATTCGATTATCTGGAACTTTGTTTAAACCTAATTACTACTACGGAGCGATGGCTAATTATCATGGTGGAAACTGCACTTTTTGCAAGATATTCTAATAAAGTGATTAGATGATATTATGAGTTGTTTCAATTTCTTCTGGGGAAACTTCACGGAACGATGCATTCCATTGTTTTCACTCGACAACTGCATTTCAGCAATTGGTTCTGCTAACATAACAGATTCGAATTATCTGTCCTGACCACTTCTTTTACGCCATTATCGCTGCATGTGATCCACAGCTACTATCGTGACAGCCAGTACGGCAATTTCAACGATAAAGCCAATCCAATGTTGCTAGAATGCAATATATATATATATATATATATTTACCATTCGCGTCTTTGTTCCTGCATATCGTATATATTCAGTGTTTTTAGACTAGAAAAGAAAATTTTATTTCAAGAAACATTTATTTCAAAACTTTAATGTAAATTGTGAATTATATTAATTAATTTAAGAAGATTTTAATAAAAAAAATTATAAACACATATATTTTTTGTTTTTTACTTCAATAAATGTCAACTTCTAACAATTATTTGGTTTCTTTCCGGCGCTGTACAACTAATACTGCTACATTATTATTATTATTATTATTATTTTTTTTTTTTTTGTGGTAAAAATAAAAAAAATACCCAAAATATAAGCGTCATTTTGTTCCTTATAGTAAGGTTTTTGAGAATTAGGGGAATCATTTTCTCACACCTGTAGGTAATATGAATTAAATTCATATAAGAAATGTAAGTTTTCGTAATGGCACCGTTTCAAGGACGGATTATTGCCATTTAACACGTTTGATATTTTCACTGCTTGACTTATGCATGAAAACTTAAAAAAATATTTTTGTGATATTTGACTTAGATATTAGCGAATTATGACAATAAAATTCAAAAGAACATCTTCTCTGAACAATCGATGTAATACATTTCGTTTATGAAATTGACGATAGGGGAGACCGGGGCTAGTAGGCACAGTTTTTAGTTATTGATTTTTATTAATTTTTTGTTTACGTTTTTTTATGAAAATTTAACTGCACTTTTAAAGAACAGGCATTGGGCTATAAATATCAGGAGTTTTGAGTTTGTAGCTTTTGTAGTTTATGTTTAGCGGAAGCCTAAAGTAACAGGAAAATTTTGCGCCAACCTACCCCGTCACGGGGCAAGTTGCCTATACCTATGGGGTAAGTTGGCACACGCTTTATAAAAATTTAAATGAAGCTCAAATAAGACACATAGTTAAGCGAAATCAATTTCATTATTACCAGTAAGTTTAAACAAAGGCGTTATAGCCGTACAATGTAAATTATAAATTATACAGGCATAAAAATAAATAAAACATTAACATTGAGTAACTTCTATCCTACTCTATATCATCATCAGAGTTACAGTTGTCACAAATAAAAAATCGAGTGTCTCCGTTTGGGCAAGCCTCGTGTTCCCAAAATCTTGCATTGCAACCACTTTTCTCATTGTTTGCTGTTTTTCAAGCTACCAGCACACACCAAACACCGAACCAACTTTCCCCGTGTTCAATGCGCCTACTAGCCCCATAATAAACTTCTTCACAAAAGGGACACGTAATCATCTAAGCATAAATAATACAAGTAAATCACATATGGGGTAAGTACAGTTAATCATACACTAAGGAAAACTGCACAAGTTAAATCGCAATTGTTAAGATAAGTATTAGAAATTAGAAAAAGAATGAAGCAACAAAAAATTACTTAAGTGTGCAAAAAACAGAAAAATCGTAATAAATGCCCACTGCACGTTGGTAACGCAGCATAACTACAATGAGGATTGTAAAAAGCAACAAGAAAGGTACTCTGTGACTGGTTGCGCAATCTATCCATAAATTATAGGCGATTTATGAGGACTGCGTCTACTTACCCCTGCAGCCAACTAGACTCGGTCTCCCCTATACTTTTATGTAAGTCAAATCCATCAACTAAAGCGTTACGTCTTTCCATTTTTCTGTTGCCAAGATCGTTTCTTTTATTGTTTCCGCGCAAAGAATGGGTTTACCTCTAGTTATAAAATAATTGTAAATGCATGTAAAATAACTGTATAAAATAACTGACTTATTTATAGTGATAATTTATAAAATTTTGCATCGATATTACAGTATATTATTCATTCTCCGTATAAATTTAACTTTGCATAAACTCTATCGTGTTTAAAGAATAAATATGCCAATTTTAAATCATTTTCTCAAACATTTCATTTCCCTGTATATGTATATCAATATGTTAACATTTACCTCTTAACTTCTTTAGCTTCTTTATAGTGGATTTAAGTATTTTTAAACCTGAATGTTTGTATCACTCTATTTAATTTTATTTGAAATCAGATCATATAATTTAGTTTTAATTTAAAAGGTTTATTAAGATCACTATTATTATTCACATTCCTAAATAACAATGTAAAATTATGCATTGTATTTTTTTTTTGCAATCATAACTTATCTAAATTAGTAAACCTATTTAAATTGTATCACACCTGTTCGGACCTTGTGCGCATGCCGAACGAGCTCCGTAGCTTTGCGGTCATGTGACCCAGTTCAGTTGTGGCTTAGCTGCCATTGCGGCACGTTGTGTATTCGAGCGGGTCTTATCCCCAAGTATATAGTTGTTCTTTAGCTGCCATTGCGGCACGTTGTGTATTCTAGCGGGTCTTATCCCCAATTATTCTGTTGCTTATAGCGGGAGTATTCCCCAAAAGATGTTTTACGAACGCCACTTGTTCTAACAGCGGGTTATTACCCCAAAGTCACCTTCATCATTCTACATGTTTTTCAGTGTTTGTGATTGTTTGTAACATTTGTGTGCTGTGTGATATAAAAATGTGAAAAAGAAACCTATTTGTCTTCAATCTTAAAGTTACACACAGTATTCACATCCATAGTTGTGGTCCGTCGATTTCGCAGCGAAATAGCTGCTATGGAAAAATTAAATAGAACAAAAGGTGCTCTAAAAGGTGCTATAACGAAATTAGAAAATTTCGTAAAAGATAATACAGACGAAATTAATTACTCGAGTACCGAGCTCGAAATAAAGATTCGAAAATTACCCGAGCTTCAAGCCAAAGTATCGGAAATACGGGATAAATATTATGATATCCCTGAGATTAAGGACTTACCAGAAATCGAAAACGAGTTAGATGAACTCGAAGATCGTCTCGAGAAATTTGAGGTAAGTCTCAACCTATTTCTTAAAAATCTTAAAGTTTCTGAAATAAATGTGCATGCTGATAGTATTGAATCTATGAGTTTGAATAATATTAAAGTTAAGTTACCTGAAATCCCACTACCAACATTCAATGGTAAATATGAAGAGTGGTCAATCTTTAAAGTACAATTTACAAATTTAATTATCAATAATGCTCAGTTAAATGACGCTCAGAAGCTGTTTTATTTGCGAGCATCGCTAAAAAATGAAGCAAAACAGCTAGAGAGCCCAGACGATTCCTTTCAGTCATTGTTTACAGCACTTACTGAAAGATTCGAAAATCAACGTTTGCTCATTGGCACTCATTTATCGGCCATAATTAATTATGGAAAAATACATTACGAGTCTTCTAAAGAATTGAGATCCTTTATTGATTGTGTAAATAAAAATTTGAGGGCCTTAAAAGTATTACAATATGAACAAAACAATCTGTCTGATGCTATCCTTATCAATATTATATTGCAAAAGGTAGATAAGGAATCTCGAAAATTATTTGAATATTCGATAAAAAAATCAGAATACCCGCAATTTAATGAATTAATGTCATTTTTGGAAAACCGCAGTTCTACGTTAGAAAGCGTAAATAGATACTCTGCTTCAAAACCCTTAAACAAAAACATTCCTCTTTCGAACAAACAAAAAAATTTCATGCTAAATTCGAATGATAAATCGAATGGAAAAACTTGTATTCTGTGTAAATTGGCTTTTCATAATTTGAACAAATGTTCTCAGTTTCGAAAAATGAATGTTTCTGAACGATACGATTTTGTGAAGAAAAATAAGCTGTGTATTAATTGTTTGAATAATTCTCATTGCGTAAATTCTTGCATTTCAAAATATAATTGTAATACCTGTGGATTGCGACACAGCTCATCGCTTCATCGAGAAAAAGAAAATAAATCCAAAAATGAATTGGCTTCCCCCTAAATTTCCTCCCCTCTTGCAGGTGCGGTAAATAGAGAAATGAAAAACATTTCGGTAAATAATGACGAATCTTTAAAGACCTTGAATAATATAAGTAAAGAAAGAAAATCAATTTTATTGAGTACATGCTTTGTTTTTATAGAAGATAATTTCGGAAATAAACGAAGGTTTAGAGTCATTTTGGATAATGCTAGCAATGTCAATATTTTAACTAAGGATTGCGCTGACATGCTGAAATTTAAAAAAAGGATAATTAATGTACCCGTTACAGGATTAAACGGTTATACTTATAATGTAAAAAATAAAATTTCGAGTGTAATTACAAACGAAGATGGCTCTTTCAGGGAGAATATAGATTTCTTAATTGTTCCCAAAATCACGGATGTAATTCCATCAAAGCAATTAAATGTATCGGACATTAATTTACCGAATATTGTGGAATTGGCAGACCCCACATTTTTCAAACCGGGAAAAGTTCACGCATTGGTTGGCGCTGAATTATTTTATAGAATTTTAAAGCATAATTCAATTAAGATAAATGATAAACTTTTTCTGCAAGACACTGTTTTTGGATGGATCCCAACTGGGGCGCTAGAGGAGAACACGCAAACAAACAATATTACTATGTGCAATTTCGTTAGAGATTTCGATGAAATAAATGATAATTTAAAACAATTTTGGGAGCTTGAGTCTATAGGCATAAAACATGATGATCCAAAAATATCGGAAACTGATCAAGCACAACAAATATTCGATAAAACTGTCAAATTTGTAGGCGATCGTTATGAAGTTCAGTTACCGTGGAAAAAAGACTGGAAGGATTTAAATGATAATTTTAATGTTGCGAAACAGCGTTTGGAAGGTCTAAAAAGAAAATTTTATCGAAACCCAGAGCTTTTTCGACAATATTCTGAAATAATCACGGAATATCTAAAGCAAGGAATTATAGAGCAGGTACAAGAAAATGAACCTGTTTTAGACAGGGCAGTTTATTATTTGCCCCATCATGCGGTCTGTAAAGAAGATAAACTTACTACAAAGGTCCGAATCGTCTTCGATGCCAGCTCTCATGATAACAATGATTTGTCCCTTAATGATTGTTTATGGCCCGGCACCAACTTAAATCCACTTCTATTTGATATTTTAATCCACTTCAGATTATACGAAATTGCCTTTTCTTCTGATATCGAGAAGGCGTTCCTTCAAATCTCACTAGCTGAAAAAGATCGGGATTCTGTCCGTTTTCTGTGGTATGATGATGGTTTAAAATCTTTCAAGGTTTTCAGATTCAAACGTGTTATTTTTGGAGTCAATGCCTCTCCATTCCTCCTATCTGCTACCATAAAGGAGCACATCAAGCGGTTTACGAACCTACACCCAAGAACTGTTCACCTACTCGATAAATATATTTATGTGGACGATTTTATATCTGGCGAAGATACGCTGCAAGAAGCTCTTGATGTTTCCCTGAATGCTAACAAAATAATGTCTGAAGCAGGAATGATTCTTCGAAAATGGATAACAAATGATGAAGCGTTACTGCAGTGCTGGCAAAAGGAAGGTTTAAATATTCAAGCAGAACATGCTGCAATAAGCCTAGGAAGCAATCTAAGCAAGGTATTAGGAATGTTCTGGAAAACAGAAGAAGATTGTCTGACATTCGAAGTCAAAAGTTTAATAGAATTCTTGTCATCGCAAAAAAGCTCAAAACGTCTACTATTGCAAGCAGTTGGTAAAATCTTCGATCCGTTAGGCATGCTGACGCCATTCACCATTAGAATAAAATGCCTGTTCCAAGAACTATGGCTAAAGAAGACAGCATGGGATGAACAGTTACCAACTAATGTGCACGAAAAATGGTTAAAGTGGATCGAAGAACTTCCAAATTTAGCAGAATTAAAAATTTCGAGGAAAACTCTTGGTTGCTTGAATCAAGTAATAGCTGTAGAAATACACGCCTTTTCTGATGCTAGTAAAATAGCGTATGGATCTGCAATTTATCTGAGAATAAAAAGAGAGAGTGGTGTGGAAGTCAATCTCGTGACTTCAAAGAGTCGTGTTGCACCGATAAAGGAGATAACTCTGCCTCGGCTAGAACTTCTCGGAGCCTTACTAAGTGCAAGACTGACCAATAAAGTAAAACCCATCCTAGATCAAAAAATCACATCGAAGGTGTACTATTGGACAGATTCCAAAATAACCTTATTCTGGATCAAAGGATCATCAAAGCGATGGAAGCAGTTTGTGGCAAACCGTGTCATAGAGATTAATGCACTTTCAGATTCGAACTCTTGGTATCACTGCTCTAGCAAGGACAATCCTGCCGATCTCTTGACCAGAGGTGCGAGTGTTAATTCTCTTGTAGAGAATCCAATGTGGTTTAGGGGACCAAAATTCCTAGCAGCTGATGACTTAGTGACTGAGCAAGAAACTATTTCTGTGCCAGAAACAGATTATTTTCCCGAGACTAAATCAAAATATAAAAATAACTGTAATGATTTCAATTCTAATATTTCTCTTTCTCTTTTCAGGAATCCTGAAGAAGTAAATTTTTTTCTCAACATAAGTGGTAAATACTATAGTATTCTTCGCAGACTGGCATATGTTTATAGGTTTTTTCACAATTGCAAGTGTAAGTTAGCAGACCGGCACAGAGGCAGCCTCACAACCCCAGAAATAAAAAATTCAGAAGTTTCTCTAATTAGATTAGTACAAAATGCAGAATTTCAGGAAGAGATTAAGGGTTTAAAACGGGAATCAAGGGTTCCCCCTTCCAGTAAAATTAAATGTTTATCCCCCTTTTTGGATGAAGATAATATCTTAAGAGTTGGCGGTAGGTTGGAAAATTCAGATTTAAACTTTGATAAGAAGCATCAAATCATTTTGCCGAAAGGCCATAAGCTCACAAAACTCATATTTGAGCATTTTCACAGGAAGTATTTTCATATTGGTCCCCAAACTTTAATCCATTACGTACGAATGCGGTTTTGGCCCGTAAGTGGAAAAAATTTAGCGCGAAAAGTAGTGCATGATTGCATTGTCTGTTTTAGGAACAACCCAGTTACTGCTAAACAAATCATGGGTGACCTCCCATCGGAAAGAGTAACTCCAAATTTTACGTTTAACCATACAGGAGCCGATTTTTGCGGCCCTTTTGAGATTAAATATAAAAATCAAAGAAAAGGGATTTTTCATAAGGTTTATGTCGCGATTTTCGTTTGCTTAGTAACAAAGGCTATTCATTTAGAAATAGTAACGGATCTAACTTCTGATGCGTTTATCGCCGCACTTAAACGCTTTGTTTCAAGGCGAGGAAAATGCGCTTCTATTATGACAGACAATGCTACGAATTTTAGGGGTGCTAAATCAGAATTGCACAAACTTCATGAGTTAGTCCGTAGACCGGATGAAAAATTAGCTAATTACCTTACTTCAGAAGCTATTGAATGGAAGTTCATTCCTCCTAGATCGCCCAACTTTGGTGGTTTATGGGAGGCTGGTGTAAAATCTTTCAAGTATTATCTTAAACGAACATTAAAAGGTGCTAGATTGACTATGGAAGAATTCCAAACAGTCACCACCCAAATCGAAGGGGTACTAAATTCGCGTCCCTTAACTCCGTTATCGACCGATATAAATGATTTTAATGCATTGACACCAGGCCATTTCCTAATTGGTCGGCCTATCGATGCCATTCCAGAACCTCAGTTGATTGATATCACAGAATCGAGATTATCTAGGTGGCAGAGAATCACTAAATTCGTCCAATTAATTTGGAGAAATTGGCAATTAAATTACTTGAGTCATCTCCAAAATCGTTCAAAATGGCAGGTAAAAGGGAAAACATCAAACCAGGGGCGATGGTAGTCATAAAGGAGGACAATTTACCTCCCTGTAAGTGGATGCTAGGACGAATCTTAGAGGTTATACCAGGAAAGGATGGTAATGTTAGGGTTGCAAAGGTTAAAACAGCCTCAAATATCTTTCTTAGATCTATATCTAGATTGTGTGTCTTGCCCATTAATGAAACCTAATGTACATACCTTTTCTCATTGTCTACTTATTTTAAAGTGCACCTAAGATTTACATGTTATTTTACATTCAACTTTTCTTAAGAATACATCGAACTATTTTTAGAAAAGAGCTTAAATTTTGTAACAAAGAATTTAATTTTATTGTATTGTATAGTCCTTGTTATTGCAACTTATTATTATTGTATTTGTATTGTAATATTATTTTATGGTATTGGTATTTTATTTAGTTCTTGTATTTATAGTTTATTTTAATATTTTGAATGTGCTACGCACATTGCAACGCGGGGCGGCATGTTCGGACCTTGTGCGCATGCCGAACGAGCTCCGTAGCTTTGCGGTCATGTGACCCAGTTCAGTTGTGGCTTAGCTGCCATTGCGGCACGTTGTGTATTCGAGCGGGTCTTATCCCCAAGTATATAGTTGTTCTTTAGCTGCCATTGCGGCACATTGTGTATTCAAGCGGGTCTTATCACCAAGTAAAGAGTATGTTGTTCTTTAGCTGCCATTGCGGCACGTTGTGTATTCTAGCGGGTCTTATCCCCAATTATTCTGTTGCTTATAGCGGGAGTATTCCCCAAAAGATGTTTTACGAACGCCACTTGTTCTAACAGCGGGTTATTACCCCAAAGTCACCTTCATCATTCTACATGTTTTTCAGTGTTTGTGATTGTTTGTAACATTTGTGTGCTGTGTGATATAAAAATGTGAAAAAGAAACCTATTTGTCTTCAATCTTAAAGTTACACACAGTATTCACATCCAACACCTTTCATAATTTATGTAATGTATTTAAACTACCTTTTAATACATTCATTTAAAGTCTTCTTTCAATGTACACATTTACATAATATACATATGTAATCAAGCACATATTTACATAATATATGCCAAAACCAAGCTGATTAAATGTAAAATGATCGTACATTTCATGCCAATTCATTCTATATATTGAAAGTAGATTTTTTTTTCCATATTTATGGGGCTTTCATGTCTATTTCCCTTTTTATGTGCACATAAATACCTTTTATGTCACCAAAGATTACATTAGCAAATAAGATTTATGAATTTATATTCCCTACCTATTGACAGTCAAAGAGTGAACATTAAATACATTATAATAATGTTTTTTAATACCAGGAAATTATTTTACTATTCTTTACTTGTAAAAATTGCGATAATCTTATTGTTTTAAAATGTGTAATTTTGATTTCCTATTTATGTAATATAAACAATTTTAGAAATTCCAATTTTCTAAAAATATTGCATTGGAAATTTAAAAACTGAAAAGCAGAATTTCATTTTTGTATGGCAAATTTGATTTATGGAGGGTATATATATCAGTTATATATAAAATTAACGCAAGCTATATCAAAATACAAAATAGCTGATCAAACACATGTAATAGATCCATTATCATTATTCCCATCCTACATATTGAAATTAGAGATCTTTATCAGATTTATGATCCATTTACTTGTATTACTATTTTTATTATGTGCACATAAATGTTCTCTTTATATCAACAAAGATTTTATTGGCAAATAAGATTTATGCATCTAATAACATACTTATGGAAAATGGAGGAATGATTATGAAATGAAAAATGATCATGTTCTTCAATGTTGAACAAAAATAAAAATGGCTGTTTTATTAGGTTCGTATTATACAACATATAAGTTTAATATTATTTGTTATTTGTTGGAGGCGCGATAATGATTTTGCATTTATGTAACCATTTTTTGTCATGTTAAATTAATTTCGTATGTGAACATAATTAAAATTTTGTTATTTTGTAAATTATGTGTTTAAACAAAAGAAGATAATTCTTTATTAATAATCAATAAACTAAAAAAGTGTAATTAACATTTAATTAGACTCTAGCTATCCGAACTATAATCATTCGCCTCATCATCTATAATCATCTATAATTATTCGTATTGTCAAATATTCTGATAGATTTAAGGTAAGAGAAAATTTACACACTATATAAAAGAATTGAAATGAGAATCTTAGGTATTCATTTGTGAAAACATAGTTTTCTTGACATTTCTATTTAGCACAAAAGAAAAATTATGTTTCGTTTGAAATTTCGAAGCATTTCAATAATTTTACATCGCTGAATTTTTGAATTATTATATTGTAATAGAATTTAAACAATATTCTAATTATTTTAGAATTTTCAAACTGATTTTGTTTGAGAAGAAGATAGTGTTAAATATTATCATTGAATATTGTGTTACAAGTTATAAAATTAACAGATTTATTTTTTATTCAGATAAACTTTTTTTTTTTTTTTTGGCTAGGTAATTCTTAATATGACTTATTAAAAAAAGCGTTTGTAGATAAATTGTATTTCACACCGTAGCATTTCTTATGATGGTCCCAATTATCTGGAAACTAAACCCTGGATTACAACCGAATTACGATAGTCGGGAAAAATGACGTTTCACTGATATATAAAAATCTTTTTAATAAATGTGGTGTATTATTGAAATTACTCTCGAATCCGTTTACAGTGACCTCTGATTTAGCGAGAACCCGATGATTTAAACGAACATCATGAAAAAATTAATAAAAATAAAAATAAACAGCTGGACTAACTTCATGTGTTGAAAAGCTTTTATAAGGCGATGGAAAATGTTGCCAGTTTTTAATTTTTCCTATTACAATTTGACAATTTTTTTTAATTATTATTTGTAATTATGTCATTCATTACATTCGAACTTTTCGGCAACTTCTTACAAAACGTTTCTCAAATGATGATTTAATTTTTCGTTTTAAGAAGTTTTCAATAAATTATGAACTAACTTTGACTTCTAATTTACGTTGAGAATGTTTCAGCTTAAACAGGTTTATAAGTGAGGATATTTTGTTTACTTTTCGCTATGCCCAAGGAAGTTTTTCGTAAATTTAAGATTCTTTCATATATAGGATGCGTTTTAACACACTTTATTGTATAAACATTGCATCATTAAAAATGAAATTTCAAAAAATAAATCGATTATTCTATTTTTTCTATCATATGTAACACCATTTTACACTTTCTTTTAACACAATCAAACAGATTGGTAAAGTTAACCTCTACCATCATAGTTTAAATTAACATCCACTGTAATTCTCAAATTCACCTATGAAGAAGAGATAGGATATTATGTGCATTCTTCTTATGTCTCAAATCTTATGCTTACACATCTATCATGATAAGCGAAATATGCTCACCTGAGCGAAATATGCTCTTCGGTTGGCGCCCAGTTAGCTTAAACGATAGAGCATTGGCCCTGTAAGCCAAGGATCTGGGTTCGATTTCAGGACTGGGCTTTGTTTCGCTTAGTTGGAAATATTCATTTTGTATGATAATTTTACACTTTGTCATATGAATAATATATTATATAAATATTGGTTATATAAATAGTATATGGTTTACAAAACAATAGCGCCAAATTTTAAAAATTCCAATGCGAAAAATATATGACTACAAAACGTTAGACGAAAATGTCAAAATTAACTTACTAAAAATAGCTATGATGTGTTTGATTATATTTTTCAGCTATTTCAACACATGTAATAATATTTTTAATTTAGCTTTCACATTATTTACTAAAGTATAGTTTTGTATGTGCTTTCTTTTAATTTAACTCAGTTGTTTTATGTATTTGATAAAACAGAAAACAAACTAAATCAAAGGTTAAAACGTATGCAATGTTATGATGCAAATAGAACTTGCATTATTCAAAAACCTTAGGTAGACAAATTTCTTTTTCGCCTTTGGGGTTGCTTAACTGTTTATGCAATTTATCATTTCTCAGACTTCTTCCTTCGTATTTCTCATAGGAACAAAATATATTCAACTCAATATGTGTATATTAGGATTTACGTCTATCTTTTCTTTTTTGATTGGGGGGGTGGGGGATGTTTCGTATCAATTTTTTTATAGAAAAAGCACATTTTTATATAAAAATAGATACATAACATTATATTGTTATATTTATCGTTAAATAATGTCATTGACATTATATAAACTCAATACCATTTGATAATAAGATAATTAAGCGAACAAATGCACTTGGGAAGGAAAAGTAAAAATACAAATCTGTTTAATGTATAAAGTAAGACAAAATATTTTTTTTTTCCTTTTATCCGACAGCTAAGAAGTGTCATGTGTGTTTCATGGGTATCTGGGTATGTGGATTTTTTTATACCCTCGAAACATACCAACGACTGGGTGAATTTTAATGAATGAGGTCTCTATCGATTCGTTTTAACCGCCCGATAGTTATAGGCTAGTGTTGTGTTTTTATAAATTCAAAATGGCGGCCGTAAAAGGCCGCCATTTTGAATCCATTTTGAAAATCGCGTAGAGACGAAAAACATTTTTTACGCACCATATTGAGTAGCATATCATTGGATAGGTCTTTCAAAATGAAGACGATCAATGTTTCATTGACTATTTTACAGTCAGAAGCTCCGTTTGAATATTACACAACCTGGGAGTTGTGTAGGTAGGATCTCTAGCTTTACTGCAACTCTAACCTTCATAGATATTTTTAGGCCTCATCAAAACAGTGTTTATAGATAGGAACTAACAATTAAACACACATAAAAGTCTTGAATACAAGTAAATAAATAAAAAAAAGATAAAAAATATAAAAAATTGTTCCACATTGATGAGAAATAATTAATTAGTTCGCTTTTTACGCAGTCGGCTTTTTTTTATTTTTTAACTTTAATTTTTACTTGTTTGAATCTTTTGTTACAGATTAAGACTTGTTTAAATTTTTTTTAAGATCATAAAACGTAAGAAAGAAAAGCCATTCCCCATTTTTCTATTAAGAAACGATTTTCAACACTTCCAGAATCTACGAAACCTCGTCAAGACATACGGCATAAGGAAATATCTAAATAAATAAATTAGGAAACACATAAAATTATTGAACACACATTATCAGCATTTACCACCAATAAGACTATAATATATTTGAAACACTATGTGCATAGTGCTTATTTATTTATGCGTTATTGCGGGAAATATTTGCATAACACTTGTGTTGTATAGAAATTTATACAACATGGTTTGTTATTAATTTAACCAATTAAACATATTTATGCACGATCCAATTATAATAAAAAAAATAATTAAATTGATTGAATAATTAATTAATACATAAAATTAAAAATAAAAAAAAATACTCCAAATAACAGTACATTTAAATTTAAAAATATTATATGTATAAATAAATATATATATATATATATATATATATATATATATATATATATATATATATGTATGTATGTATGCTGTTTGGTATTGGTATGTTTGAAAAAAAAATAAGGATCAAGAATTTTGTATTTATTTTATAACAATATTGAAATTTAAAATTGTAAATATTTATATGTGTAAAATAAAACAGTGTAATATAAATAGAAATAATAGGCAATTAGAGGCAATTAGAGGTAACGTAAACAACTCTGACGCCATAGTATGACAGAGGAAGTATAATAAACGAAGACAAAATTTACGACATGGAGCAATAAAAATATCACATACGAAGGATAATTTATGACACTCAAAGTGGGTGGCATGAGAAGTCAGAAACAAGGGGCAATAAAAGTAATGCCATGCAATGGAGAAAAAATAGGCACGCCCAATGTACGGCGAATTACGAAGTACCAATAAGGAAGCAGGAGTAATATCCAATAGGAGAGATAGCCCTGTGTTCGAGTAAGCCCTCCCAAAAAATTGGGGCTTTAAAAAAAAGCAGAGCTGATTATTAAGCCCTGCAACACTCCTCCATGAAGGTCGAAAATTTTTAAGACTCATCTTCTCTATGCCCGAACATGAGACTCCGCAAAGCTCCACAAGCACCTTAGCAACATATAATTTTCACCAGAATGAATCTGACGGAGATAGCAGGGATCTGAAATACCCTTGTCATGAGCGGATGTTTGATTCACCCTTTTCATGAATAATTAATCTGTTCTCGTGCATAGCTTACTATGATAAGAAGAAAAGTGACGGAAAAGTCCGAACGATTGGCTAATATCGCAACTGAGGATCTAACTTTATAAAATGTGCGTTTCCCATCAGCTCACTGCGAAACAACGTAATCGTGGTGAATGATCTCTATAAAACTTTGTGTGATTCAGCAGCTTCCCAAGGAAATTACGGATTGTGATGCCTCTGAACTTATATATATATATATATATAACTATAGTGCATCTAATGAACTCAACGTGCTCTGAACTTATGGAAAAAAACTTCAGTGCATCTAATGAACTCTACGTGCCTCTGAACTTATAAAAAATAACTATAGTACATCGAATTAACTCTACGTGTCTATGAACTTATGAAAAAAAAAACTTTAGTGCATCTGGTGATTAAAGAACCGCTCAAACAGATATTTGGGTGAGAAACTCTTTACATATTTACATTCATTATTTTTATGGCTATTGATTTAATATTTTTATGGTGTGTGTAAATTATTCTTGCAAAACTTGTTTTGTAGTCAAAAATTTGATTGCAGTTAACATTATTATCACATTATATATTTTAATTAATTATTTTATACATTTTAATGAAAATAGGAATAGTAATATACCATTAAGAATTTGTTCGAAATTGTGGCCAAAAGCCTCTTATTTATTTGGATCGGTGCTGTGAGTAAATAAAATCACGAGAATAGGATGAATAAATTAAGATAAAATAAAATAAATATTGAAAGAAAATATCTAGTAAAAAAAAATGTTACTGTTCCAATGAAAATTGAATATTATTTTAGAAACACTAAAAATCTGAATGTTTACTCTGAAATGTATATTGTAATAAACAAAATTTATGAAACACGAATTTTGTGTGATTGTAAATAAAATTGTGTGTATATGTATACTTCTCTGTCCTTTTCTTTGATTTCTCTCTTTATTTTTATTTCAGCAAATGTTAAAATTAAGTGTTTTAAGATTTAATAATTTAGCAATAATTTAAATTAGACGTTTCTTTATGCAACCTACAAGTTCGATGTTTCCATTTCTACGTTAAGTAAGTCGACTCTGAGTATTGACGTATATTTTTATTCAAAATTTAATCTCCTCCTATTTTATTAATTAATATTACCCTCTTTTGATCTTTCACAACGCGGATCGGGTAATATTTCTATTAATTGTAGTAACCACTTTATTGTCGCGTGACCCTGTGTGTTATGGCGTCCAAATTGTCACAACATACTAAAATTTAATGGTGCTAATACCAGGTGGAGGGAATTTAGGACTTAAAATTAAATGGTTGCAATAATTTAACTTATAAGAAATTTATTATTATTTTCCTCTTGTTTTTATTTTTATTCTCACTTACTAACAAAATTATTTTCTTATATTATGTGAAAAAAAAATATTTATTTGTATAACAAAAAGAAAAACAAAAGAAAACTTGTAGTTGATTCACAGTACATTATTTTATCGAAAGTATCAATCATAATTATTATAATTTAGGATGATGAAAAACAAATATTTAAAAAATATTATGATTCTGTATTTATATATGTACATGGGATAAAGATTTGTGTGATGCGAGTTAAAACCGAGGAAAAATTTATTTTGCAAAATATACATAAAATAAAAAAATAAAAAAAAATACTCCAAATAACAGTACATTTAAATTATTAAATATTACATGAATATAAAAAATATATATATGTATGTAGTTTGGTATTGGTATGTTTGAAAAAAAAAATAAGGAACAAGAATTTTGTATTTATTTTATAACAATATTGAAATTTAAAATTGTAAATATTTATATGTGTAAAATAAAACAGTGTAATAAAAATAGAAATAAGACAGACTGAAAATAGGCAATTAGAGGTAACGTAAAGAACACTGACGCCATAGTATGACAGAGGGAGTATAATAAACGAAGACAAAATTTACGACATGGAGCAATAAAAATATCACATACGAAGAATAATTTATGACACCCAAAGTGGGTGGCATGAGAAGTCAGAAACAAGGGGTAATAAAAGTAATGCTATGCAATGGAGAAAAAATAGGCACGCCCAATGTACGGCGAATTACGAAGTACCAATAAGGAAGCAGGAGTAATATCCAATAGGAGAGATAGCCCTGTGTTCGAGTAAGCCCTCCCAAAAATTGGGGCTTTTTAAAAAAAAAGCAGAGCTGATTATTAAGTCCTGCAACACTCCTCCATGAAGGTCGAAAATTTTTAAGACTCACCTTCTCTACGCCCATGAGACTCCGCAAATCTCCACAAGCACCTTAGCAATATATAATTTTCACCAGAATGAATCTGACGGAGATAGCAGGGATCTGAAACACCCTTGTCATGAGCGGATGTTTGATTCACCCTTTTTATGAAGAATTAATCTGTTCTCGTGCATAGCTTACTATGATAAGAAGAAAAGTGACGGAAAAGTCCGAACGATTGGCTAATATCGCAACTGAGGATCGAACTTTATAAAATGTGCGTTTCCCATCAGCTCACTACGAAACTACATAATCGTGAAGAATGATCTCCATAAAACTTTGTGTGATTCAGCAGCTTCCCAAGGAAATTACGGATTGTGATGCCTCTGAACTTATATATATAAAAAAAAACTATAGTGCATCTAATGAACTCAACGTGCCTCTGAACTTATAGAAAATAACTATAGTGCATCGAATGAACTCTACGTGCCTATGAACTTATGAAAAAAAATTTTAGTGCATCTGATGATTAAAGAACCGGTCAAACAGATATTTGGGTGGGAAACTATTTACATATTTACTTCCATTATTTTTATATCTATTGGTTTAATATTTTTATGGTGTGTGATTATTCTTCCAAAACTTGTTTTGTAGTCAAAACTTTAATTGCAGTTAACATTATTATCACATTATATATTTTAATTAATTATTTTATACATTTTAATGAAAATAGGAATAGTAATATACCATTAAGAATTTGTTCGAAATTGTGGCCAAAAGCCTCTTATTTATTTGGATCGGTGCTGTGAGTAAATAAAATCACGAGAATAGGATGAATAAATTAAGATAAAATAAAATAAATATTAAAAGAAAATATCTAGTAAAAAAAATGTTACTGTTCCAATGAGAATTGAATATCATTTTAGAAAAACTGAAAATTTGAATGTTTACTCTGAAATCTATATTGTAATAAACAAAATTTATGAAACACGAATTTTATGTGATTGTAAATAAAATTGTGTATATATGTATACTTCTCTGTCCTTTTCTTTGATTTCTCTCTTTATTTTTATTTCAGCAAATGTTAAAATTAAGTGTTTTAAGAATTAATAATTCAGCAATAATATAAATTAGACGTTTCTTTATGCAACCTACAAGTTCGATGTTTCCATTTCCACGTTAAATAAGTCGACTCTGAGTATTGACGTATATTTTTATTCAAAGTTTAATCTCCTCCTATTTTATTAATTAATATTACCCTCTTTTGATCTTTCACAACGCGGATCGGGTAATATTTCTATTAATTGTACTAACCATTTTATTGTCGCGTGACCCTGTGTGTTATGGCGTCCAAATCGTCACAACAACTTGCGTTTTTATTTTGATATTATTATGGGGTATGCATACGAAACATTCTGTTACGTGCAGAAACGCAAAATTTTAATTTGTGTCATTAAGCTCTTGAAGGGCGGTGGGATATATTTTAACCAACCTAATTTTAATCAAGAATTGCATCCGAAACTTACAGTTATTTTTTTCTTTTTTAACTTTGCTGGGAAAAAATTGTGAAATCGCTTTTCCTTATTTAAAAATAAATTACTTTCGAAAATTCCGTTGTGGATTCAACATTACAGGAAAAACATTGCTTGCCACTAAAAGGGTTGAAGCATCTTTGTTTGGATAATATTAGTCTATTTACAATCAAAATATCTAATATTCAGTCGTAATATGAAATCGCTCTTCAATCTATGAGAGTAACTCGTAAGAAGCTTAAAGCTCATATTTAAATTATGGCTATCAGATACCCAAGAAATGCAGCACAATGGGATGCTTCGTTCTTACTTCATCAATTAAAAACTGTGGCACAGCATTCATAGACAAAGTGAATACTTTAGTGAGGTATATTTCGCTAACCACCTGTTACTATTTTGGTAACAAGTTATCTAGATTATATTATTTCTGAAATTCATACGATCGTATTAAATTAACGAGTTGATGCTAAAATGTAATATTTTAGATATTTTTTCTGGTAACAATATATCTTGTAATACAAATAAAATTTTTTGTTACTCCTTTATTTCATTTCTTTATTGTATCAGCGAAATGAAGATTAATTTACAGCAGATTATACACATTAATATACTATACATACCTACGGTAGATAGTAAAACATCTCGTTAAGCATAAATCAAAAAGTATCTTTCAGATTTCGTTCGAATTTTCGGAGAAGGTTCCTATAAGGGTGACATCGAGAACCTCCTATTACCAAAAATAAATTCAAATTGTTTGGAAATGATGTTAAAAAATAGATTAAAATGCTCAATTAAATTACTTACGTCTCGAAATTGAATGTGGACGTCATTTTCAATGGAAAAAAATTTCGTAGACGCACGGATTAGAGCACACAGAGCAAACAATTACACGCACACTAACATTAGTGTGCAATAAGACATATTTAAATTTAATCAAAATGGAAAATATTTTTTTTTTATCTTTTTCTAAGAAAAAACCCCTAAATAACTCGGTACTAGAGATTTGGTGCAAATCTCGGCAATAGCATTTTTTTAAACAACAATAACAGATTTTATATTTCACTTTTGTAAATTAGAAACAATTCTTCAAAGTTTAAATAAAATGTTTTCTTTATAATAATTTTCCTTCTTTTTTTATTTGGTATTTTAAATGAAATTCGAGAAAGGTAGGTATTTTTAATGAAATGAATAAATTGAACATTTTAAAAGTATGTATGTTAAAATAATGAGTGAAAAGTTCATATTTTAAATTAAATGAATGCAATATGAATATGTTCGAATAATAAAGAACAATTTTCATCCTGCGCGCGACTAACATAAAAGTACGAATATTACAAAAGATATGTGGTGTGCGATGCTAGCAACCATATTGTTTTTAATGTATGAGGACTTCTAATAATGGCATTAAAGGATCCAGTCTTTTTTGGAATCAATTAGGAAAATTTCTCCTAGAAAACAACCAGAGAAAGTGTTTTTTACATTTGTTTCAATTGAAGCTTTTTTAAGAGGATACTAATTATACAAACAACAGATAGATAAACACGCAGGGAAAAGTTTAAATTCTAAGAAAATTTAAATTTTATCTTTGCAACCAGTCAAAAAATATTACAGCAATGAAACTAAATTAGCATTAAGCCACGCCTTCTAAAATACTCGGTTAACTGGTAACTCGATTACGGAAATTTCTTGAAAGTATTATCCGTTGAAGAAACATAGACCGAGAAAAAGTTTGAAAATCGCGGGCTGTGTTTGTCGAGAAAAATCGCAAATCCTGTTCAAAATGATAATTTAATATACATTTATTACATACATAAAATCATTAAAAATAATAAATGTCATGAAAGAAATCTAAACTAATACAAAAGAGTTATTTAGTATACATCCATGAAATGCATGAAAATAATATAAATATTTTTTTTAACGTAACTATACTGTATTAAAGAATCAAAAGTAATATTATAAATAGATAAAGTTTTTGTGTTTATGTGTTTGTTTATTCCTGGATGGGTATTCTCTGGAGCTACCAAAACGATTTCAAAAGTAATGGTAGCAAATTGATGGTAACAATCCCTGTTCCAACATAGACTATATTTTATGTCGATTGCAGAACCCCTAACGTTCTGTAGCAGCAAAAAACGTTCTAAAAATGCGAATTTTGTGTTACGTAATGGCCAAGGAACTTAAATTTTTGCATGGTAGTTATTTATATGATATAAATGGATTCTAAGAAAAGTTTCTAAAAATAATCGAAATTTAAAAGTGGTGAAAATGGACCAAATATACCAAAAAACTTTCTAAATTACAATTCCAATGCAATCTCACGAATTACCAGACCGATTTCATCTATACTAATTTTATAAAGATATAATGTTTGTGTTATTGTGTGCTTGTTTATTTGTAGGGGTAATCTCTGGAAAAATAAACCGATTTCAAAAGTAATGGTAGCAAATTGATTGTGACAATACCTGTTCCAACATAGACAATATTTTATGTAGATTCCACCACCCCTAAGAGAGTGCAACAACAAAAACTTTCTAAATATACGAATATGCGATTTTTGAATTAAGCGACAAGAAACTTCAATTTTAGTATGGTAGTTTCTTATACGATATAATTACACTCTAAGAACAATTTCTAAAAAAATTCAAATTAAAAAGGGGTGAAAATGGATGAAAAGCCTTTTAAAAACATTCTAAATTACAATCTCCATGCAATTTCATGAAATACGAAACCGATTTTAAAAACAATGGTACACTATAAAAAAAAAGCCCAAGTAGGTTTAATAATGCACTTTTATCGTGTTTACACAGAATTAAGTGTCATCAAACATTCGAAACGATCTTTCAAAGGAATCATACATTAAAAATGGTGTAGCTGAACTCCTTAATAGAATTTTTGCAAGCTAGACTAATATGTGCGTAAACAATTTACTCGCGATTTGCTTCGTGTTGGGATATCGAATTGCCGACCTCAGCAGACGACGAGAATGAACGCTATTTCATTCTAAGAGAAATAATGATTATCACATTAGATTAACGTTTAAAATAATAGATACAGGATGAAGACGCAAATATAAGGTATGCAAAGTAATTATTCTTTATAGATTTTTTTAAAAAATGGACTAGTGTTTGTATAGTGTATTTAAAAAATAAAGTCATGCTTTTAAGCACATTGCTATTCTAAAAATAATGGCGGCTGAATTTTCTTGTGAGATAATGCCTTTTATAGACTGTTGCAGACAATTTTTTAATGCAATTTTATTTATTTCTTAGATATGCTATGTAGCATAATTTTTAAATAAGTTTATTTTGCTAATTTTTCATTTAAATCATTCTCTTTTGAAAACTAGAACTTTCAAAAGCTTATATTATTAAGAAAATATGATTATTTATTATTGATGCAAGTGTGAAAGTTGTCATTGGAAGGAAAGTGCGATTTTTGTTTAAAAATAATAGGCCTGTAAGAAGATGCTACGTGTACAATTTACATTAACAATTTTATTAAAAGGAAAACATTTTTGTTCTTTAAGGCACATCTGGTCAATATAACAAATACGTAGAGCTTTGTGTGTTTCTATTTTTAGTTTAGTTTATTTTTATTTACTTAAAACTCTTTCACTATAATGGCGTCCTTTATCAAGGAGATACTTTTTAGAACATTTTTAAGAAGTGTATTTTAATTTAAAAGAATTCTAGGAATTTTTTCTGCATTTTAAAAAATATTTCTGTACATTAAAAGTACAAATATTAAGAAATCAACCAATATCGGAGAATATTTTGAAGAAAGGAAACCGATGCCCCCGTCAGACAAGAGTTATTAAAATTACATAATTCTGATGTAATTTAATGTCATAAATGGCTAAGTATATTGATAGTTTCGTTAAGAAAACTAGAAATTTTGATTTACACTTATCGTGACAGTTATAAGTAATTATGATTTTGTTATAGAATTGTTTTAAAACGTTTGTCTATGACATTTTTCCGTTCTCTAACAGAAAAATATTTTCATTAAGATTTTTTAATTAGATGTTTTTTAGCTTACTGGGCGCATTATTAACAACATGTGAAAATTTCATAATTTTTATTTTATTTTTTGATGATTTTATTTTTTATTTATTATTTGATTTTTATATGCTGAAGAATAGAACAATGTTTTTAAATTTCCTGTAAAAGGTGCATACCTCTATCTTTAATCGAATCTTTCCGCATAACAATCTATTATGCGAGACCCTTAAAATCAGATTAAATTAAAAATTTGATTCCGTTATCGGACAGATTCGATGCTTTTTTAGAAAAATAGGATAACACTGCTCGATTGCTTTCTATCAGAATAACAGTACACTGCAATTATATCCACTTACAAATGAAGGTGACTTCGTAAATATGCAGAGCAAAGCTTTCTCATGGGCAGTGTCCATGGCACAAAATAAAAAGAAAATTCGTTAACGTGAATTTTGAACTCCTACGCTATAGCAGACAAAAAAAAAAATATCAAACAAACAAAATATGAAGCCCGTGCTCGTTGGTTAAAAACAGAAAATATTCTTAAATATTCTATATAATATTGCAAATATCACTTAATAGTAAATTACGATTGCTGTTATCCCTTCGATTGATCGAAAGAGCATTAAAATGATTTGAAATAGAATATAATAAGTAATTCTGAAGGACACCATGTTTTATTTTTCTATACATGAATAAATAAAATTTTGAATGAAGACAGATTGAGCTCGAGTCAGTCCAAGCCCAAAAACTAATATAAAACTGAGTCCATTTTATCTCCATCTCCTACGTGTGCGACACATTACGTCACATATAAGTGTTTTGATAAAAAGTAATGCAAAAACTTGGAGATGGAAAGGAAAGGAAAGAGTAATTTAGGCTTCGGTTTTTCGGAAGCGCTATTGCACTGTGTCCCGGAGCCCTGTATTTATGAGCTTCGGTGAATTCCTACCAATATTTAAGTATTTACTAAAAACCGAGAAGTATCGGAGCTGTGCTCCGTCGAAAATTAGGCATTGGATTAGCTTCTTCTACAAAACAATGCAAATTGGAGGCGCCAGCTGTTACAAATATGCTTCAGAATGCCTGGAGGGAATTGGTCATCTGCAAGCTGCCTGTGTGAATTATGAAAGTCACATAAAAATAATAAAATGCGCATCTTTCCAATTATTATTTGCTGATATGAATATAATTTAAAAACTCAATTCAATATTTTGGGGGAGAACATCTTATGAAGAACTTCAGTAACATATATAGATGTCGCCTAAGTTAAAATAAGAAAGGATATTATTTAAACATTGCACAGAATTACTGCATCGAAAAAAATATATGGTTCAATAAATAACTACAAATCTTATTAATAATATTTTCAATAGGGAACATTCTACGTTGCACCCCTGTTCATTAAACTGTTGTCGCAAAGCATTGTGTAACATTATAACAAATATCTTTCTAAAATGTAGAAAACAACAAAGTAAATTAAAACGTAACGATTTCACCATTTGTAAAAATTTTAATTTGAAAAATACAGAAAGTATTTTGTTTTTCAGTGCTTTTTTTTTACATAATTCTAGAATGTACTTACGTGTAATATAATATAATAAAATACGCGTCACTTAATAAATAATTTTTAAATTCTTTATTTCCATATCGTGTAAGACAATTTTATTTTAATAAAGATGTGTAGAAGATATTTGTCTTAACGTGTTATAATTTCATGAGAAAATAACATTTCTTTAATAAACATGATTTACATGAATGCCCCCATTAAAATATACATATACTATATTTACTATTCGTCCAATACTTTGTCTTTAAACATTTCATTAGAAATTTCTCCTCTGCAAACATGAAATTTAAATTCTTATTAAACATGAAACAAATATTCCTTTTAAAGTTAAAAAGAAACTATGTATAAGTCCTTTGAAATTGTTATTAAACTTTTATAACACAGGAATTTTAAAAATCGGTCCTTATATATTTCTTGCTTTTAATAAAACTCATTACAAGTTAAAAGAAAGACTTTTGTTACAAGTTTATTTTAAATATTTACAAGCTAAGTAACTTTAGATTTTAAGTATCTGAAGTTAGATTTCAATAACAGGCTACTGAATTAAATTTCTTGTTCAGTCCAAGAAAAAAAAAATATTTTCTGTTCTCTGATAATTATAATTTAATTAAAATTACACTTTTGTTACAACTGTTAAAGATGAATGCTGTGTCGGAAATTTTGAATTATGTGGAATTGAGCGAGAATCAATTGGATTAGGAACAGTCAATAACAATATTGTATACATAAACATTCTATTTTTTATTGTTATTGTAGTAAAACAGATTGATTAAAATTACTAAAAACGCAAATGAAAATAATGAAAAAAGATATCAAGATTATATTTTAATATAATATAAAAGGAAGGTCACTTTTTTCAAGATTCTCTTTTATATGTCATTATTCTTTATTATAAAGTGCATTCACAGTGTCACATTTTTGTCATTAATTCAAATTTGGCATGTGAACAAAATTTTATATTGCACAGTGTGATGAACAATATGACATTTTCTTTTTTTAACTTATCCATTGCGAGGATTTAATATTACGTACTTTACACTCATAAAACAAAAATCCCAAAAACAGATCAAGCAGGACGGTCGTTCTGCCAAGCCAAGCTGAAAAAAAAATGCTAACCTCGCCAAACAAACAAACGCCAAGAATAAAACGCAAGACACCGTAACTGCTTATTATACTGATGACAACTTCTCCATGTAAAATCAACCAAACATGCCAGCGTAAAATTTCCCATATCAAAAGAACCAATCATCGCAGAAAAATAAAACCAAAACCAGAAGGACCCAATGGAAAATATCTTCAATTTGAGACCAAATGCATCCTCATAAATTAATTATAAACAGAGATATAGATTTTTTAAAATAACGTCGAGATACTGAAAATGATCGATTTATTTTCTTCGTCACAATTTATGGTTCAATCAAGGTAGAGACTTAAATAATGGACATAAAAAAGTAAGGATTGCATTTTTGGACAGATATTTACTCAATCTACGTGCTTTTGTAAAATTCAGCTTTAAAAACACAAATTTTCTATTCTTAATTAGCGAAAAACTGTTAATTAATTTTAAAGTTTATAAATTATGCCAAACAGCGATAAACCCGCCAAATCATTTTAGAAGTCTTTTAAAATTTTTTATATTATCCTTTTGCATTGATTTCATCGAAGAAAACTATGGCCGAGATCCAGATAGATTTTTCGCTGTTAGCGAAATGAGTTTGACCAATCAGAAGTCAGAATGTTTGAGAATTTTTGCTGCTTCTGGATCCCGGCCTATGTCATAAAAGTTTTGAGTCATTTTCTTAGTGCCATGGATGAAGTGCAATGTTTACAGAAATTTAGGCTGGGATCCAGATGGATTTTTCGCTGTTAGCGAAACGAGATTCACCAATCAATAGCCTGCATTGCTGCAAACAGCGAAAAGTTCGCAAAAGTGCAAGCTTCTGATTAATGAATCTCGTTTCGCTAACAGCGAAAAATCTATCTAGATTGCGGCCAATTATGTTGAACACAATTTTGCATTTCCACATCCAGGAAGGGTATTGATGTCATAACAACAGTGCGTATTCGAAACTATTTAAGGCATTGATTCTGAACTCCTTTGCTATACATTTCAATATTAAAGAAGTTGTTGTTTCAATAGTTTTAGTACTTTTCTCTATTGCTCACTCTAAAACACGAATATAGAAATTTAACCAACAGCGCTCAGAAACTATAGCGCCTAGAATATATAGTGTTGAAATCGGCTAACCATGTAATACTTAAAAAAGCGCTAAAATATTGTATCCCTTAAATGTGCAATGATACTGCTGTAATATGCAGATCGCAGCGGCATCTGCAGGATATTTTCTACAACTGCAAGAAATTGCTAGTCTATACAATGTAATAATAGTAATACGAAAATCCCACAGATGTCGCTGCGATCGACACTTGAAATTTTAGCAGTATCGTCGCACATTTAAGGGATACAAATTTTTAGAACTGTTTGGATAGCATATTTCCACACTAGGTATTCTAGGCGCTGTATCAGAAACAACACCATAACAGAGAGCCTTTATACATAAGAGTGGTGATATATGCACAGGAGACATGCTCATTTCAAGCTTTTGTCGAAAGTACGGCAATCCGCTTTCTTGAATAGAGGATATTCAATCTACGTTATGATCACATGGTCAAGGCAAGAACGTCTAACGTAAAGAAGGGAAGGCTCCGTCTACGTAATGTAAATCCCCGCTAGCCAAGGAAACAGTTCATGGGAGAAAGCAGTAGTACACTGTTAAAAATATCGTGAAAAATTACCTCTGTTTTTAAAGGCTATCTGTATTCT
Organism: Maratus speciosus; assembly: GCA_963932465.1. Classification (NCBI taxonomy): domain Eukaryota; kingdom Metazoa; phylum Arthropoda; class Arachnida; order Araneae; family Salticidae; genus Maratus; species Maratus speciosus. The sequence goes on from OZ010794.1 coordinate 337,233,425, forward strand.
GACCAATGAGAACGCTTCATAGGCGTTTATGTAGCGTTCTCATTGGTCAGAAAATAGAGAACCTGTAAGAACCGAGGTAATTTTTCACGATATTTTTAACAGTGTAGTTTCCTGTTTCCCTTCTATCAGTTAGAAATTCTTTGGGTAAATTACCGGTACCACGTGACTTTTTCAGCCTCGAACCCATATTTAGAATATCCTCCATTAGAAGATACGCGCATGGACGATCTCTATTAGACTAGGGAAATAATTCAGCATGCATTAACCTGGCGATAATGGCATGCTCGTAAAGAACTTTAACGATTTTTTTTTATCACTTTTACCAATAAACACTTATTGGCCGTATGTCGCTACTTCGTTATAGAGACACACTTGTTCCTAATTAGATCCCGGCCTTAATGTATCAAAATACAGAGTTTGCTTTCTGTACTATTCCTGAGCTCAGTTATAGCGTCTAGAAATATAGGCCGGTATCCAGGTACAATTTTGCAAACAGTGAAAAGTTAGCAAAAATTCTGGCTTCTGATTGGTCAATCTCGTTACGATAACACAGAAAAATCTACCTAGATCACGGTCACAGTGTGAAAACCGACTATTCCAGTAATTCTTTAAAAAGTGCTAAAAATTGAATCCCATAAATATTGAAAAATACTGAATGACAAATGTCGATGGGAGCAACATTTTCTAGATCTTCTCTGAGCGAAACATTTTCTTTTGAAATAGTTATGTTGGAATTACCATATGTCGCTGTAATCGACATTCGTCGTTCAGCCCCGTTCAACATTTATGGGATACAATTTTTAGCACTTTTTTAATAAGCCGATTTTTAAACTATATCTTCTAGAAACTATAGCTCCGTTATAGCGTCTAGATTATATGTTGTAGAAATCGACTATCCCGGCAATACTTAAAAAAGCGCGAAAGTATTGAATCCCTTAAATGTACAACGATGTCGAATTCCAAACAGTCATTTGCATCGACATCTGCAGGATATTTTTTAAAGAAGAAAGAGACATGTGTAATGCACCGCTACAGCGTCTAGAATACATAATGTGGAAATTTGCTATCCAAGAACCGCTAAAAAGTGTATCCCTTAAATGTGCACTGACGCTGAAATCCAGGGAGATTATCGCAGCGACATCTGCTACATATTTTCAAATTTCAAAGTAAACATCGTATTATTACAGCGGGTTTGACGCCAAGCACACAGGTCAAATGTAAGTTAATAAAACGTTTAAAAAAAATGTTACAGCGTCTAGACCAAATTGTCTTGGAGTTTTGGGAAATATCCTGCAGATATCGCTGTGATCGACTGATTGGATTTCCACACTATATATTCTAGACGCTGTAGCGCCGCGGTAGCCTGTCCTTTTTCGTTTGCCTCGAAGTAGATGACGTCATTTGAAGCTGTTCCTAAGTGTGGAGTTGATTATCTGTACACTGCAATGGACACAAAAAAAATCGGCGCACCGCTTTGTACTAATCATCGTGTAAAGATGATCCAACTCCGTGTGACTTTTAAACGTCATAAACTGGCCTATTATGTCATTGGTCACGCTAACACCCTCCCCCTTGCGTCCGCCATATATAGCTGCATCTTGCTATGGAGACTGCTAAATGGGCTGCTATCGGTCAAAATCAAGAGAGAAAAGGGCAGAAGAGGGGGAAAGAACTCGTTTTCTTTATGTAGTTTTTCACACGGGAAGATTGACATGCCTGCTCCTCTCCTTTCATAGCTTCATGGTGGTGAAATAAACAAACGCCCCTTAAATATTTGAGAAAGTCTTGACACGCGTCACAAAAACATCACACAAAGCAGGCAAAGCAAAGGAACAAAATCATTCATTCGCTCGTGGATATGAACGAGCCAATGAATGATTTTTCTTCTTTGTTTTGCCTGCTTTGTGTGATATTTTCCTGACTTGTCAAGGCTTTCTCGAATATTTAAAGGACGTTGAATAGACCGGGATCAAGATAGATTTCACGCTATTAGCGCGATGAGATTGATCAATCAAAAGCCTGCATTTTTGAAAACTTTTTTTATGTTTGCAGTAAACACTCTGGATCCCGGACATTAACTCTGGTTGGTTAAGACGATTTTGAATAAAATCAAATCAGAAAGCAAATGTTTTTAAACTTTTTTGGTTAGTTTAATCGAAATCTTCCACGTCTATTAATGAAAACTGAGTTACTGTACTTTGGACAAAAACTTGAATATGAGTACACGACTTGTGCATATGTGTCACCACTCTTACATATAAATGTACTCTGTTATGAGCATGATTCTAAGCGCAGCTGGTTAAATTTGAGTATCTGGGTATTAGATAAAGCAATAGTGGCCCACCGTGGCTGAGGATAAGACACCACGCCGCTAATCGCTTGAGAACGTAGGTGGGGGCGGGTTCAAATACCTCCGTGATCCTCACGTGATCTGATATATATGTGTTCAATAAAACAAACAAACAAACAAGCAATAGTGAAAGGTACAGTTGCCATGGAAACAACGACTTCTTTAATTCGTATAGAAAATTAATGAATAGTTGTAAATAATTTAAGTTTAAAATGTAGGCAAATGCTCTGAAAGTATCAATGGCTCCCATCTAGTATTTTACAAAAGTAATTTAAGATATTCACATGATGTATAAGTTGATGCAACTCTTACCTAATGAAAATTCTGCAACAAGACTTACGTAGGCAGATCTTTTCAATGATTAATTCAGAATTCTAAGAACAAAACGAAGTTCTTAAGCGCCCTTCCTCACCCCTACCCCCACTCAAAAAAAGAAATACGATAGAAAGGTATAAGTATTTGGATAATTTCAGTATTTCTGTGATCTTTGGTCAGAGTTTAGAAAAGGTGTCTGGGTATTAAAAAAAACATATAACAAATTTGACGAATGATAAGACTATAGATTTCAAGCAATTTTTAACTGCAAAAAAAATTTATTCTAATGTTTATGCGGCTTTAATAATAGACTATTAAATATAATCAATTTACGGGAATTTTTGTACGAAATTATATTCTCACATTTATGCAAATAGGTATGGATAAACAGACTTGAGTAAAATTACATATTTATTCTTTCTTCTCTATAACACGATCTAAATGAAGATGAAGTTATATGTACAGTTTATATCTTTAAATTTTTAGATTTTTTTTTATCAAAAATGTTTCATCATCATGTCTAGAATTGCTAGATTTACTTCTTTAGGCAGATCTTCGATTCTTTGGATGCCTGCGGGGCTTCATTCTCGGATTTTCCGTAGCTATTTGTAAAGATAAATTTATTTTGCAAAACCGTCAGCAAAAAAAAGTTAGAACAAACAATTAACTGACAGACTAACTGTAAATATATATTTTATTTTGACTCTATTTGATTTTTACTAAATTTTCATCCTTCATAGAAAATTTTAAGGCGATATAAATTGAGAAAGACTGATACTTTGAAAGAAGAAATTGACTTTCCTTACTTTTAAATTATTAATTACTCTAAAAAATGAATGATAGGTAAACAAAGTGTATACTATTGTGTTTGTTCCCTACTTATAAAGGCTATACCAGGACTAATTTTAGCGAGTAGAATTATTTCAATTATATATAATCTGTTTAAAAAAAAGAACTGATATCTACTAAAAAACAACTTTTCAAAAATAAAAATAAAAAAAAAAAAAAAAAAAAAAAAAGAAAAAAGGGGAAAGTTGTGGCTAAAAAATAGTGTGATATCAAATTTCCAAGCTAATATTATGGTACTTATTTAACATTTTTTATTAAAAATTTACCATATGTAAGTCGAGTACCTAAGTATGCGTTGATAGAAAGCCTTTTCTCCTTTACTAAATACATCATAAGTGTTTCTGAAAATTAATTTTTTTTAATTATGCATGATGGGCTTGGCGGCCATCTTTCCATATTTTACACAAATTTCTAAGCAGACAAGCTCGTAATATGTTTGCATTATTAAGAATTTTGAACTTCTAGTTTTGGCTACAGACAGATAAATTAAGAAAGTCTTTTATTTTGAAGAAAAAAAACAAATTGATTTTTACTGCTTTAACTAATTAATTAACCCCCTCCGAAAAAAGAGAATCATAAGATAAAACCTGAAGTTACTTCAACTTTATTTTAAGACACAAATTTCTAGGCACTCATTTCCATAAATTAAAAGCATAAAATGTTTGCTTTAGCAACAATTTCGAATTTCCGATCTTAACAATGTACTTGTGTGCTTAGAAAATTGTGTAAAATATGGAAAGATGGCCGCCAAGCCCATCATGCATAATTAAAAAAAATTAATTTTCAGAAACACTTATGATGTATTTAGTAAAGGAGAAAAGGCTTTCTATCAACGCATACTTAGGTACTCGACTTACATATGGTAAATTTTTAATAAAAAATGTTAAATAAGTACCATAATATTGGCTTGGAAATTTGATATCACACTATTTTTTAGCCACAACTTTCCCCTTTTTTCTTTTCTTTTCTTTTTTTTTTTTTTTTTTTTTTTTTTTTTTTTGCTTGGCTTTTTCTTTACTTTTGAAAAGTTGTTTTTTAGTAGATTACAATTACTGGCATAAAATGCATAACGGAGACTAGAAATTGTTTTAAGTCCAACATAATTTTCTATTTGTGTAAATTGAATTACTTTACAACATTTTATTTTAATCTATAAAGTTCAAAATATCAACAAGTGTTGTTTTAATCTGTTTTTATCCGCATATAAACTTTCCATTGTTCACACATTTATAAAAGTACTTGTGTTTTAAGCAAATTATTACTAAATAATTCGAAATAAGCATAACACTATATTATTCGAAAGTTATTTTTCAATTATAATCAATGCTTTTTGCGCTATTAAAAATAAGTTGCATAGTACAACGTTCATCGTCCCGGAAATTGTTACAGGCCGCATCTATTAGGACATATTATATATACCTACGACTTCTTATTTCAATACTATATTGATTCAATGACATATGCGCGACATGAGTGAGTGAAAACATGATCTATCCAGTGTTGCCAGATTGGGGATTTTGTCCCCATTTTGGGGAATTTTGAACCTCTAGGGGAATGTTTTGGGGACAAGTAGTTTGTGGAGAAATTTTGGGGGACTACAAAAATTTGGGGGAAAAGCTTGGGGATTTTTTTTACTATTTTCCGTAAAGAGTTTTTTTTAGTCCTGGATCTGTCTCGAACTGAATTTTAATTTGAAAAACGAACATACAATCCAGAAAGCGGAAATGTCAGTCATTATTCTCTTGGATGTGGTCATGGTCGTTGTTTACTACATTACAGTTTACACATATTACATATGCATGAGATTCTAAAGTCTTAAGCAGCTTAAACCTGCGCGTGACTAAATCTGCAGGACTCTAACGAAAAATTCCTTCGCCGTACTTAAAAAAAAAATATTGTAATTAAATATGTGGAAAGCAGATATTTTTCTCTTTTATGTTTTATGATATAGAAAAGTATATCGATTGATACAGCGAAAATACTTTGCATTATGATTATGTACTTCAGTATAGGGATGACAAAAAATTAAAACAGCGTGCCATCTTGGATTCATTCAAATCCCAACTGATAAAACAGTAGTCCAACATTGTTTGACAATACTTTTAAAAACAAAGGTAAAATAACTTGTCACTCCAAAATATAACTCTCATTCTCTTAATGTAGCTACAGAATATGCATTCAGCCCAGTTTAAAAGTTTGTTTTTTGTAAATGGGGAATTTTTTCAAAAGAAGGCTTGATTTGGGGAAAAATTTTGAGCTTAAATTACTTAAATATTTTTATAGTGGTAAATTGAAAATTTAAAAATTCCCTTTTTGAGTAAAAACTGAGTTGGGGACTTTTGCGGAAAAAAACACTGATTTGGGGAAAATTTCAGAAATTTTGTGGAAATTCACTTTGACTATCTGGCAACACTGGATCTATCTAATGAAAATGAATTTCTGATTTCAAGTTGTCAGTGTGGCAAAGGGAAATCACAAAGTAAACTTATAGTATCCTCCACATTGTAAAAAATGACGTAATAAATGACATTGTATAAAATGTATTAATACATGGAAATTATTCCAGAGAGAAACATTCGCCTTGCATACAATATTCCAAATGAAAATCAAATTTCAAAGTCCAACATAGTGAAAAAGATTCCATGTCGGGACTCGCACCCGTCATTGCGCTATTCTGAAGGCCCGGGTTCGAGTCCCGGCATGAAATCTTTTTCACTATGTTCGTGCCTCTTCAGCAATTACTTTGAAATTTGATTTTCATTTGAAATATAGTATAAAATGTATTTAGACATATTTACCATATTCTTTCCAAGTAACGTAAATATCTGATACTTATAAATATGAGAAAAATGGTTTTAATTGCATTAATTTTCAATTAAATGATTCATGTTTGCAATCTTTATTCATTTTTATCAAAATGTGATTTTTCAATGTATGACGAAAATGCTAAAACTTCAACATATGCTTTTTTAAATCATTCTTTAATTCTTTGACGATTCTTATAGTCAATTTTATAGAATTGGGGATACGATTTTCAACTATATAAATAACTTTTCTTTTTATAAAATGTTAAGTAAGCAGACATTTCTTCTGCATTTTTACATATTTCATACATTTTACTTATTTTATGCATAACCTCTTTTGAAATTTTAGTGATAGCGTTATAGAACAGACAAGTTTTAAACTTCTCATCTTTTTTTGTTTCCACAAGCATTGCATTTTTTTCTTCCTTATATCATTTGCTTCATAAAATCATTTAAAGACTTTCAAAACACTTAAAATACTAAAAACCCTGGTCAATGTGTACCTAAGTTAATTGACACAATCTACATTAACTGAAACGCTTTTGTATTTTAAAATGCCCACTACTTTTTATGTTTAGCTACTGCCTATCTCCAATCGAAATTTAACGCCCACTTCAGCGTTTTTAGAAAACCTTTATATATAACAGAATCTAAAAGTACTTTTTACCTCAATTCAGATCTTTTGACAATAAAATATAAAAAAAAAATCACTAAAATTTAAAAAGAATTTTTTACTGCATTAATCGCAGATTTCGCCGGTTAATTTAGTGTGCATTTCTTATAAAATCTTAATAGTAATAGAAAAAAAGTAAAACTAGCAGTTATGCATAACAAAGTTCAACAGGTCTGTGTTGATAATTATATTTTAAACTATCAAAGATATAGTATTTGATGCATATACCGTACATTAGAAAATTGTGTATTAATGCAATTTCATGCAAAAAGCGTAACACACATTTATATTCTATGTTGCAATTCCCTAACTTCCGTTACTAATTACACATGAACGACTCTATCCACCATTCTCTGAGGATGAATCTTCCTTTACCATCATTACCAATGGTAATGTAGCTGTTGCAGAAGAATATGCAACATTTGTAGACCATAATTTCTCTTAAGCATTTCACTTCCTTAAACTCTCATATAATTCCTTTGGATTTATAGCTCTTTAGATATACAACAAAATTACTGAAAGAAGTTACGATTTTGCTGCTGCATCATATTGATGCTAGATCTTTCAAGGGTTAAATGTACACTAAAATCTATTAAAAAAAAAAAACTGAGTTAAGATACTTTTAATTTTCTGAACTTTTGGAACTTTTCAGCACTAAAGAATCGTCTCTAAATTTTTAGTGCTGAAAAGCTTTGAAACATCATTAAAGTATTATACAGGGTGTCCAGCCTCAACGGTGTCCAATGGCTAATTCCTAAACTGTTAGTCATAGACATATATTTCCAATTACAAAAATTTTTTAAATCGGGTAAAAAAAATATTTTTAAAGCGATTTGGGTCAATAAAAACATTTGTTAAAAATTTACGAAATTTAAATTTTTATACGGTCCCTTGGTCCTATAAGTTATATTTAGTAAAATTTTCCTATTACACTGACAAGTAAGACAAAATAAGTCCCATTCAAATGGCACTAAAATTGAGCGAGTTATGAAACTTTAAAAATGCATGACTTATGCCACTTTTCTGCTCTGAAAACAAATGAGTTCGGCTTGGCTTTGAGGGATCACATACCAAGTGCTTAAAGTATTCGAAGATCTTATTTCATGTGTATCTGCGCTTAGAAAAAAAATCGTACAAGTATTACAATTAAGTTAACATTTATTAAGTTTCAGATTGGCTAAAATAACATATGTTTTATTTTGTCAGGATTTGAGACTGTTTCTTTTAACAAAAATTATGTTATTTTTGTAACTTCTTATGTTACTTCAACTATCGTATGTATGTTTTTCCAGTTAAAAATTTGTAATCGAACTTTAACTCACTTTCAAATATCCGATCGAGATTACATTTTACATACTACCGCAAATCTGATAACAATCTAATATTATTATGATTTTTGGTGGTTACCATTTATACTTATTTTACAGGATAACACAAAAAAATTCGGAAAGATTACCGCCAAGAAGTTTAAGAAAGATTTTAGATTAGATAATACAAGACTGCGATTGTTGAGTTTTTTAACTTTTATGTATTTTTTAGCACTGAATCCGAAAATTACCTTAATTTTTAACCATCATGTCAGGATATTTCGCAAATCATAAATTGTCAAATTTAAAGAATAACAAAAATCGGATACTATAAAGTAGAGGAAATGGTTGTGTTTTTTAACTTTTTATAATTGATTTTTACGTACTTTTTAGCTCTGAATCTGAAAATGACCTTCATTTTTAACCGTAACGTCATAATTTTTTTTGCAAATCGTAAATGTGTAAGTAAAAATATAGCGAAAATCTCATACTATAAAACATATGCAAAACTTTTTTTATTTTATTTTATTTTATTTTATTCAATAATTTAGTCGATATTTTTGCTTATCCTGGGATTCTTACAGCTAAACAGCTGAGTGGTCCGATGAGATGTGGGGGGGGGGGGGATTCAATTTTAACTTTGAAATTTGCAATTTGCGATAAATCCTGATGTGATGGTTTTAAATGAAGGTCAATTTCGGATTCAGCGGTACAGAATACATAAGAATCAATTATCAAAAGCTAAAAAACATGACATAATCCAACTTTTGCTAACTAGTTCAATCTAATAATATGTTAAAATACGCATCATTATGTAAAGAATTGAGGCCGTTAATTTAGCATCATTTTATTTAACAAAAATTCTGTTTTTTCTTTCTCTTAAATGTTTATTACAAATTGTATGTTTTGCATTACTATGTCAGAATGATTAAAGATTTCAAATTTATATTGCAATGTTAATTTTACTCTCAACCATTTTTTAATATATCTGACGAAATTATATTTCGACTAAATTTATGAATGATCCCCAATTTGCAGCAAAAAATATGCTCCAATTTTAAACAGCTATTACTCGGCCAGTGGTAATCGTAGAATAACGGGACTTTTTTTTTTATTACTTGTCACTGTAAAAGGAAAATTTTACTAAATATAACTTATAGGACCGGGGGACCATATAAAAATTTAAATTTCGTAATTTTTTAAGAAATGTTTTTATTGAGCCAAATCGCTTTTAAAATATTTCTTTACCTGATTTAAAACATTTTTGTAATTGGAACTATATGTCTATGACTAACGGTTTAGAAATTAGCCATTGAACACCGTTGAGACCGGACACCCTGTATATCGCTGTGGTTTGTTTATAGAATAAGAAAAAGAAATACTATTGTACTTCTCGGAATGTGGGATAAAACTTTCGGGATACAACTTATGAATAATATAAAAATATTAAAATGATATTCTTTTGAAAATAATTGGTAGGAAATTTTCATCAAAGTAGCATGTTTATAGAGTCCGAACGAGGGTGGTCGAGCGTAGCTGATAGGGGACGCCTAGTTGTTTAGAAGCCTTGAATCCGTATTTGTTTCGCTAAACAGTGATATAATTCGGTACTCGGAATATCTCTTCAACGAAAGAACTGTAATCATCTTTCCATAAAAGCTTATTTGTTTTTCTTAGTCTTTTGATCAGCGCCTTTTGAACACTTCCTGACTTACTTGGAAGTGTTTATAAATTCGTTCTGTCTGTCTGTGTGGCCTTGATCTAATTTGTGTAAATATACTCGGATTTCCATTGTAATTCATATACGTTAGGTAAGTTTACCTTAGTATGTAATGCATAGAAAATGAAGACTGTTGCACCTATAATTCGTTTACAAGGGCACTCAAAATAATTCTGTTATATTATGGTGTGCGAGAAAAATCGTTTGTAGTGTACTTTAACGATGCGACACTTCAAACACATGGAAATTGGTATGCATCCATTAGGTGCACTGCACGATGTGTACTATAGAATTTGATGTACATAGCATTTATAGTTTATATACACTAACAAAAAATAAGAATTGCGGTACTTCTCTGTGTATGAACAATATTTTATAAAAGTGCATTTCCAATTGTGTATGCATTTTTAAGTTTAACTAATGCTTTACCTACTGCTCGGTGCCTTTAAATTCTAGCTAACGTACACAGTTATACACAACTGAATTCGAATACAGTTCCCAGTTATTGATGGAAATTGCAGTAGGAGAATTATTTACTGCATTATGCGTTTCCTGATACAACTAAATACTAACATACTATGTAGTATATATGCAAAAAGTAATGCTTAAAATATGTGTTTTTATGTATAAAATAAATAATTTTTACCTCCGCTTTAGACTCAAAAAAAAAAAAAAAAAAAAAAAAAAAAAGCTGATAGATTATTTTTATTTCTGAAATTCAAACATTCATTAGTTCCTTTAAATATATTATAAATTTCACTTATGTAATATGTATAACACATTATTAAAAAATAAATCCGTAAATTCACAGTAAAACAACTGGCTGCAAAGTGACCGGGCTTTTTCCGTTTTGGGAGATAAAAATAGGGAACACTCCGTTTCATGAAGTGGTAACTTTTCTTTATAATGTTGGTATTTCTCCGTTATTTTCTACTGACCGAATTGTAATTTTACAGATTTTTAATATAACAAGAAGGGCATATTTCCGTTTTTTATCAACATTTTGCAGGATATTGTCCGTTAAAAATGTGTTTATTAATTTATAAATAAGTTTTTATACTAAAATGTTGTATTGTTAGCGGAAATATACATGTGTACACAATTTTGTTATATACTTTACAAGGATGTGAATGAAAATTGGTTTACAAATTTCATTGTTACATACATGAACTTGTTTAAATAAAATTAAAAAAAATGTAAAGCAAAATCTCCATAAATACCAGCTCATCTGAAATATTAAGTATACTTCAGCAAAAAATTTTTTGAGAAATTAATGCAATTTAAAAAAATCTACACATTCTGAGCCTTTTCATACAAATATCATTAAAAATCCCTCTTTTTATCATTTATTTCAACATATTTACATATGCAAAATTAACAATAATTCTTTAAAACATATTATTAATGATTTCTTTTCAAATTTAAAATCTTTGTATAAGCTTTAAGAAATAAAATAAGAACTCCATTATGCTTTTTTTAAGAAACATAATTACAATAATTACAGGATTTTGTTAAAAAATTACTTTTAGATAATTTAATCATGGCTTAGTAATGTTTTTAAATAATTTCGAAAATGTAGTTTTCTTTTTGATTGTAAAATTACATTATCGATTCAATGGTTAATTAAAACAGTATGAAACTGTTGCAAGATATTTAGACTATTATTTGTAAAGTAACTCTGAACTATTTTAAGTGTGGATATTTTTATAAATATTTTAAAAAACATTAATTACAATACTTCAGTGGCATTCTATAAATTAACTACTGGAATTCTTTATTTTGAATTCTGTATAATGTCTTACATTAAAAAAAATATTCTTTTGTTATTTACTGATTTTTATACGAAACGACTTAGAGAAATTAGTTTTAGATTCAAATCACATTGTTCTTGTATTGAAACTTCAAATCATTATTTCCTTAAAATATGAAATATGTAATAAGAAATAACTTAACCTCTTGAGAGCTGAAGTTAAAATAATGCTTCATCTACGGATTCATTGTTTTGCAGAAACAAAATGATAGCATAGATTACAGAAAGAGACTTTTTTTCTGAAATGGATAACTTAAGTCACGGATAATTTACGGTCATAAATATGGATCTATAAATACCACAAGCCCCCTTAAAATGTCAATAATCCTATATCAATATGTTTAATTAACAATAACTTAAATGCACGCAATAGCGAATTTATATATTTTTTAAAAATGACTTACATACAAATCCTCATATCTTTTTAATGTAAAGGGTTTAAGTTCAATAATTATGAAAACTACCTACTTTCTTGGCATCACTGCCTTGGAGAAATTTTGCAAACTAAGATGAAAATAACATTCATTTCATGAGAAAAGAACCATCCGTATGCCCTTTCTTGGTTTTGTTTCAAAGGAAAAACATTCCGCTATATGTAGAAGTAAAGTAAAATTGTGAAAAAATCAAACGGTTAACTTTTTATGAGGAAAAGAATAGAGGTCCACATTTCTGCCTCTCAGGTCTGGTAAAGATTAAATAAATACATGGTTATCATACATATTACCTACTTCAGGCGAATTGAGTATGCATTCCAGCGATTCAAATACGATGAAATTTAAATTATAAATAGTTTTGAAGTGTATTGGTATTTATTACTAACAAAATTAATTACTAACAATTGGTAGTAATTACTAAAAAAATTAACATTTTATCATTTGTGTAAATTTAATGATTTTATTTTGTATATATAACTGTTAAAATTAAAACTTTTAAATTTTGGGACAAAATATTTTAGATTTTAAAGAATTTTTAAGAAAACAGTATATGAAGAAATAAAATAATTGGTTTCTGTAAGACACTATTTATCTAAATTTTATGTCAAGTTTAAACTTTTAAAATGGACACAAACTTAAAAAAAAAAAAAAAAAAGAAATTCTAACTTTGCTATGTTCTAAAATAATGGATACCCTTATGTTCTTACAGTAAAAAAATGGATTAAAAAATTCACTAAAATAAGTGTAATTATTTACATTCTTACCTGTAACGTTAGTATTTCAGTCATTTTACCATTAGTATAAAAACTTTTTTTTAATTAGACGTTAAAAATATATTACTGGATAAACTGAAAGTTAGAAAATGTTTTAAGCGTTATCTTCTTCTAAAACATTTGCATAACTTATAGGAAATGTATGCAAATTTTAAAACGCTCTAAACTCTTTGGAGTAATAAGCAATATTAAAATGGTTTTTTAAACGTGATTTATCTTTTTAATTTCTTAATTTTGTTCGTGAGAGTATTCTAAACTACACAGTAACATTTGTAATTGAAAATCTTTGAATGCCGTTATAAAAAGAGTCAAAATTAAGATTTGTAAGCATATTTTTAAAGAAGTATTTAATTACTCTCAAAAGCAAGTGAAAGCGATGAAAGTTTCTTTAATGAGCCATTGGCCGTAATGTAAGGGAATAATTTTGACTATCCGTGTAACTGAACTATACATCCGATATACAGGGTGGTTATAATTAAACTTCCCTATAAACGGCATCCTACAGCGCAAACGGGTGAATGGAATGCAACGAAATTTGGTATATCATGGAAGACAGTAGTATTCCGAGTGACGCAGCCTTAAACCTAAAATCGTATCGTATCGTATCGTTAAAATCGTATCGTATCGTATCATAGAATTCGTAGATGGCGGAACTCAAATATACAGCTAACTCGAGATCAAAGAAAACGCGAAAAGCCGCCTTTTAATAACTCAGAAGATATAGGTCTTATTGTTCTGAATTTTCTAGAACAGTCTTATATCTGCAGTCTAATCGTATACTGAAATTTTTACATTTCTACGTGCAGTATATTTTGAGATCTAAATAGCCATTTTTAAAGTGAAAACGTTGGTATGATATCGAGGAAGTTCCTAATTTGAAAATCTCGAAAACGGTTCTAACGATTATCTTTAAATTGATACATAATATAAATGTGATTAAGGCGAGGTGAATAACACTTTTTTTTTTCTGGGAAAACTCTCGTTCGTTAAATAATTCGATTTTTTTTCTCTCGAAAATGACACGGGCGATTTTTAAAAAATCAAATAAATATGTTTCAGATGAACCAAATAACAATTTACTTGTTTCCAGCAAGACTCTTGTTCGTTTTATAATGCGCATGAAAAATCGGACTATATTTCTTCGCCATTCTATGGAAATTTCACCGAAAATGCATGACACTGTATTCATACACATGCTTTCTTTTTAACCACTTTTGGGGAGAAAAATTTTGTCTTCCCACTGGCTGAGTGGTTAAGGGCCATCGTCTACTGATCTTAAGATAGGCAGTTCGATACTCACTGGTACTTGTTTTCGCATGTGAATGTGTTTGTTTTCTTTTAAAGTCTGTTAGTTGACCATTATTCTCAGTTCCTTTGTAATTTTTTAATTGCTATTAAGTTAAATAAAATTACAATTATAATGACGCCAATTTGTGATGATTATTTCTTGGCAATTTTTCAACAATAAAAATATTACCATAAATTTTATAAATATATTTAATTTCAATCACTTTACAAAAAATATACATTAATAATTATTATTTGAATATAAATCACACGATCAGAAACGTAAAAAAATAATTCATTTCAGCTCTTCTTTTTATAATATCATTTTTTATTATTATAACGGTCAATCAATATATAATCACTGACATCGATAATATTATTATTATTATAATTATTATTTTCCTTGCATAAAAACTATTGTGATGTAATAATTCTTTTATAATAAATAATTTAGTTGAAATGTTTTATTTATAAATAACAATGAAGTTTGATAACCCCGAGACAATTGTTTTTATTTAACTTTGCAATATTTACAGTTTACATAATAAGCATATCAGAAATCTGGTGTCGCCATCTTTTGACGCAATTGCGTACTACATTTTGTCTCTTATTCGGAAAAAAAAACTACCGCTCTTCGCCGCTTTGAAAGAATCTCTTGTGACTAGAGGTCTATTTCGCAAATATTAAAAAAATTACAGCATACAAAAATATTAAAATGAGTAGTATAATAGAGAAATGTTTGATAAAAACGTTGAATTAGACAGTTTTTAAATCGAAGAATTATTTTAAGAGATATTTAATGTTAAATCTGGATAAAATTGTCTCATTAAAAAAGTCTCATAGGAGAAAAATATACATGGGAATTTAATCATTTTCATTCAATTTAATCATTCAATAGAAACTCGAAGTTTGCAGAGTGCATTTATTATTTTTAACTTGCCTAATTTTTTTGACGGTTTATTTCAATTTTAAATTAAAATTTTCAGAATTTCCAGAGATATTTTTTACATATTTTAGAAACGGTTATTTTAAATTGTTGCCAATTGTTAAAACAGCGCAAAGAATAATATATCCTTTAAATTAAAAATTTATTCACACGTGACTATTATAAACAGAAAAAAAATCCTTTTAAATTAGAATTAAATGATAACGTGTTAAAAGCAGGAAAATAGTAAAGATTACGTCATACAAATTGTTTTTACACATGCTTACTTAAAATGAAAGAAAATTATAAAATAATCAATTATTTTCAAATTAGAATTAAATGATTACGTATTAAAAGCAGGAAAACATTGAAAATTACGTCATAAAAATTATATTTACATGTGAATATTAAAAGAAAAAGAAAATTTTTAAATAATAAATTCATTGATATGTGTTAAAAGTCGTAAATGGAGGAAATTACGTCATATTGGCGAAAGTGGCCAAATAATAATATTGCAAAACAGTTTAAATTAAAAAATATATTTATATGAGAGATTTATTTCAAATTTCGAGGTGATATTTTTAACTATAGTTGCCAATTTTAAGGTAGCGCAAATAATAATATTATCTTTCTAATAGTAAAAATATTTTCAGTTGAATGTTACAAAGAGAAAGGAAAGTTTGGTGAAAATTATGTCAGATTTAAAACGTTACATTTAAAATCTCTTATTTAAAATCATTTTCTTATAGCGTTGTTAAAAAATACCATAAAGCAAAGACTCTGTTGACTTAGTTCCTTTTATATTTGGCAATTTTCAAATGTTTAACTAATCTTATTTAATCAAGCACGGAAACAGCAACTAACATCAGCTGATTCGGTCTTGAAATCCCTCAGTAAAAGGGAAACCCGTTTACAGTAAGATCGCCATTGATTTTTTAATTATACAGAGCAGCCTCGATTATCCGAGCTAATTGGGACTGTTAGTAAATCGGAATCGGAAATCTCGGTTAATAGAAACTGTGTGTAAAAACTCGCCGTGCTTGCGAATCTAACATCTCTTTTAAAAAAATATATAGAACGTTTTTTAAATAACAAAAATAAATATATGTAAAGTTCTGTTTCACAGCTTAACAAATTTAAAAAGAAAATAAACTACCAGTAGTAAATTTTAAAATGCAAATTGAAAAATTTACGAAAGTTCACACAGCCACTGGAAACAAAGCATTGTTCGCTATTGATTTCTCAGGGTCCAATGTTTCTTTGGAGTTGAGTGCTTTTGGGAGCTGAAGGGCCTGTATAGCACGGACAGTGAGCTAAAGAGTGAGGTTATTTTTAATTCTCATTCAAAAGGGAAAAAAAAATCAGACTTTGTAATCGGCTCGGTTAACAGAAACCTCGGTTAATCGAAGCTCGGTTAATCCAGGTTCTACTATAATTCAATCTTCCGTAATCTTTTTAAAGCAGATCAAATTAATGGACTTTAGCACAAAGTCACATAGCTGATAACTGCCATGCTTGTTGGCCACCTTTTTTTCAAAAAGTTTGCTTCGCCTTATTCAATTAATGAGATATCTCCGATAAAATAAGTCACATTTTCCCGTTCTAAAATACTGGTATCCAAAAATCGTAGCATGTAACTGACACTACAAGTACTCATGGAACTAGACTATTTTAAGTCTAATTTTTATTATAGACTTTTTTAAAATTATTAAAAATATATATTATGATAGGAACTAGTGGGCTTCGTCCGCTATTTACGTTACGGATATAAAAATCATGTTTTTTTTTTTTTTTTTTTTAGGGAAAAAGAAATAAAAACCTATTTGACGATAGGTTTATAAAGACACATTTTGTATTTGTTATATTTCCGGGGATGAGGAGGGGGGGGGGGCTATTTTGATTAAATATCGCAATTAGTCCACATGGCAGATATAATTATGATAGACACTAGCGGGCTTCGCCCCTCTATGGCGCCTTATGGGTCCAGCTTCCATAACTCAGAAACTACCTTTCGGACATCAATGCAACAGATTCCAAACGTTATAATTAACTTAATAATCACCCTATATAGCATTAAAGTAAATTTATGAGTACTGCATACTATTTTTTATCGTAATTTCTGAAGAGAAAAAATTATTTCGGTTCCATTCTTAGGTACTGGTCTGAAAATTTTTGAAAAAGGGGGGAAGGAGGGTACATGAGACTGCTGTTTGTCAAACAACACAACGGGGTCTGGCTTATTCAACTTGGTTTTTGATGACTTCAATTGGAAGGTGGTTTGTTTAAAAGAGTGCGTTCTCTACCCCATGAAAATTGGAACTATTGGTGTACCATCTATGTAAAGATTTAATAATTATAAATTAACATTTTGGATTTATTAATTTAAGGATAAAATGTTTTTAAAGGCATGTCAAATGAAACCCTCTGTGCGATCTGCGATTATACTTACCCACTTGTTTTTATATACAAACTGCTGTAAGAAAATAGTAATAAAATAGTAAAAATTAAATCTGCATTAAATCCCATAAGTATCTTTTTTTTAATCATTTTATCACTAACCTCAAAAAAGTAATGTTATCAATGCAAAAACTCTTGACGGGTTAAAAGTTTCTGACGCAGCACTTTATCTTATGCTCTAAGAATTTTAAATATGGAACTTAAAAATACTGATATCAAATTTTGAGTGACGTTATGCTATTTCTTAAAAAATATATTTGTATTTATTTCATCATTTTATTTTTGTTTTATTTATAATCGCATGTGCAAAAGTTATGTTCAACATAAAAAGCTGCATAAAATTTTATTCGCTGTTGCTTTATCATTTACATCTCTCATAAATTCAAAATATGAGTTTTAAAAGATATGATATAAATTTTAAGTGACGCCTTTATGTGACTTTAAAAGGTTTGTTTTAAAATTCAATTTAAATTATTTTTGACTTGGTTAAAATATTTTTTTACATCTACACAATACTTTTAACTTTCCAATTCACTGTTAAATATATCACTTTCATTGAATCTATACTATGCATTGAAATGGATTTATTTCAATAAATTGATTTATCTTTTGTGTCACGCTATTCAAAATTGTGAGTAAGATTTATGTAAATGGTTTCTTTGCGTCATTGGGTCCAAACTACATTAAATGTGTGAAAAGGGATAGTTTGACGCAAATAAACCATTTACATAAATCTTACTCACAATTTTGAATAGCGTGACACAGCGAAAACAGCTTATCAAAACGGAATGAAAAAAGACCACTCCGCAAGATGGATGAAATTCACTCCTGTAGGATAAGTGCATTTTCAATACTGAAAAGGGGTGAAAATACACTCAGTCGGAGTTTAAATCGCTGATTTTTTTAAAGAGAATAATAAACAAAAATTAACGGCAATTTTGATACAATAATTTTTATCCTTTTTTGGTTGTCGGCACGTCATGATCACGTAAAACCTCTTTTGAAAAAAATTTGGCACGCGGTTGTAAAAAGGTTCGCCGACCCTGCTATATAAGAAATTTCATTGCATTCCATTCACCCATTTGCGCTGGAGGATGCTGTTTATAGGAGAAATTTAATTATAACCACACTGTACAAAAAATTTGAAATGATTCGACGAAATTCTGCAACAATTATATAATTAAAATTTCAAACCATTCGGTTGGGTTGTTTTTACGATGTTATGTCCGGATGGACAGACAGGCAGCCGGACGAATGGACCAGACGACGACTGTAGGTGCTATGTATTTATATAACAACGAACGCCTCTAAAAATGGAATCTAATGTGAGAGTAACGGAAAAATAAAACTTTATACATTGATAGCTGTGCTAACAAAGATATATCCTTACTAATTCGTAGTCCTTAGGCTAATACTTCGGCTGCCGAAAATGTTTTTCTATCCAGTAATTCCATACAGTTCTGGCAACTCAGATGCGCAGTATTTAGAATGCCTGAACCGATTTCGAGTTACAGAAAAAGTAGTGTTTCTATTTCGTTAGTTCATTTTCCTTTTGAAAATGTGCAATATAATTTAATATTTTTACAATACGTGGTAATAGCTAAGTAGGATGTTAATGAGTACTAAATTGAGTAAAAATATGACTTTAAACTGTTACTTTTTCTCATAAGTGTGAAATAAATAAAGTAAACCCGGTTCGTTTATGTATTTAAATACATAAACGAACCGGGTTTACTTTATTAACTTTAAATTATACTATATATTATTACTTTAAATAATAAATATATTTATTATTTATGAAATAAACTATTTCTAAACCCTTTTCATTGTTATAAGGCGCAAAGAAAGAAATTTTTCCATTTTGATATTTTTTCTGAAATATGTTCCAATGGAAATGTTTTAAATGTAATAAAGATGTATTATGAGGTTAGAGCGGAAATCTAATAAAACATTCGTTAGCCGAATGAGGAAAAAAAACTCGAAACGTTTTTACCGAATCATTCCTAATCAGAAGCAATCATTATTCGAGTTATCACTCTATTTGTTATTTATATTCTTACGTCCTGTGTACTCAATCAATAACATGTCATTATAACAATAACTTTTGTAAATAGGAATAAATACATCACACACTCTGAGAAATTGCGTCCAAAGGAAAATTTAATGCTCTTTGGATATGGTGTTCGCCTTTTCTGATATTTCTGCAAAAAAATAAGTTTTAAAATTAATTATGGATAAAACAATATTTTATGAGATTATAGAGATACATTTTGGCTTACTTTTAATATGAGGATTTTTCTACACAATGCCAATATTTTCTTGGAATTGTGTGCTATCCAAGATTTGAAAACTTCTAGGATCCCTAAAAAGTCTGGTACCAATTTTTAAAAAAACAAAGTATCTACTAAATATTTTAAAAGAAGATTTACAGTCGCATTGGATTTTCTAAGAAGCCACTATTTGAGATAACAACATCTCTATTAATTACTTCAAAAGCCGAATTCGAAATGGACGAGTTAAATCGGATGATTTGTAATAATTTATAGTAATGCTATTTAAACATATAGGCAACTTACAGTACGTACATACCTTGGAATCCCTGAGGAGTCTGGTAGCACTATTTAAGTTACCAAAATATCTATTACGTATTTCAATAGAATCATCAGTCACAGTGTTTCATCGCGGTATTTGTAGTACTTTATAGCAATATTTTTTAAATATGAATTCAATACAATTTGTTTATACTCCTTGGAATTCTTGAGGTGTCTCTCACCACCGTTTTAGTTAACAAAATAAATGTTATATATTTCATGTTATATATTTCCTAAATGTTATATATTGATATATAAATGTTATATTTTTACACGAAACTTTCAAAGGTTTGAACTACTCATAAAAGCAATTCAAATACAGCAAACCGCATAAAATTCCAATAATTACACATCGCTGTAGTCCTGTCAACAATTTTTGGTCTAAACAAGAATCTAAAAAGTGCAAAAAACATCACTTTTAAAATCGCATTTACTAAAAACTTATTTGTCGGATTTCAGTTTACTAGTGTTTCCTGAGTCAGGTTGCACACCTCATTCCATAGAAACAAGAATTTTGTTTCTATGTTAAATAAAATTCGAGCTATAGAGGTGTCAAAATCCCGTTTAAGACAGTCCGCAAAATATAAACTAGACAGAATATTATTATTATTATTATTATTATTTAAAATCGTTTGGCATCATTTCCTTTGGCGGAAATTCCTTTCATTTACGGTTCATTGCATGGTTGTTTCTTTGGCTTGGCGAGAAACTCGGTTTCTATGATATGATATAAAAAAGCTCTTTTTAAAATGCGTTTAATAATGTTTGTGAAGTTAAGGACTTTGCTGATATTTCAAAAATTTAAGTACAAATGTTTATTCATTAAATAATGCATAGAGCAATAAATTCATAAACTTCGCATACTTTCTACTATGAAAATAAAATTTATTTGAAAAAAAAAACATTTACACGCATTGTTACTTAATTTTTTTATAGATGAAAAGTATTATAAATAAAGTATTTTAAATACATTCTCTTAAACCAAATTTTATTCGTGTTACTATCAAACCGCATCTCTGAAAAAATACATTCTAAGCTTAAATTAACAGCATACAAATTGTGAATAAATGACGTTATACACGAAATCACCAATGTCAAAACTCAAACCCTCTAAGGTGAAAGAAGTTTTCAGAGGGTGTGGGAGTTTCCACGGGGAGAATAAAATTTAATATGTAAATCATAAGCATACATTTAAAAAAAAATACACGCAATAAACATGCAATAAAATTGATCCATATCTAAAGATTTTTTTTTTATTTTAAATTATTGTTGCAAGTAATTACACTTCTTGCCAATTTTAATGGTATTGGATAAAATTGGCAGAATTCGATAACTGGTAAATTAGCCTAAAAAATTAAGCCTAGGTTATTTTAAGGAATTTGATGCTAGATATAGTGTACATAAAAAATCTATTTTCGAAAATATTATAATAACAGTTTTGAAGCTACAAAATATTATCATTTCTTATGAAGCTAGGTACAAGATCTAATTAAATGATTGATGTTTTGAAATTTAATTAATGAAAATTTTCAATAATTTTTGTTTGTTTAAAAATTCATTTTTCGCTTGAGAGAGAAAAAAATTATATCAGACATTTTTCCCTTAATAAAGCTATGCATTCTTGATACCCTCATATTATCTACATAAATTTTCTTCTTGTTATCATTCATCAAAACTGTTTTGTATATGAACCGATCTCGCTCAAGGAGCAGTTCTTGTTGCTACGTTGGTAGATTTATATATTTTTATTGTCCCATACTTAAAAGTAAAAACGGAACCATTATAAGATCACTTCTGTGTCTGTCTGTCACAGCCATTTTATCGTAAACTATGGAACGTGTAAAGTGTAAATTGGGGGGAAGTAATAAAGACTATTTACCCACATATTTACAGATTATTAAACATTCACAAATATATTTAGAAAAATGTAGAGCAGCTAATTAAGTTACTTTGTAATAAAACATATTTTATTTGTATATCATGTGGGGAATCTTCTGAAAGGTTTCGTAACGCAGAACTCAAAAACACATTTCTTTTAATTTTAGGCATTATGTTCTCAGAGATATCGTCAAAAATGTAGTGCAAAAATATACACCCTCCCCTCTATTTCCGAATCTACTGAAACTAAAATTTTGAAAAAATTAGAGATAGTAGACGTTAATTTAAACCTTCAAGGAAAATCACAGCAATTACCGTAGCTCACATACTTTTTGAGAAAAGCGCATTTTTCCGTTACACACAAATGTCGATTTGTAAGCATTCAACAAAGGTGTTGGGGAGCACTGGTGGTACCTATCGTAGCAGAAGTATAATCGCATTAAAAATAGCAAATAAACCCTTTGTACAACAATATTAAAAAGCAGAAAACCAACGTTTAAAAATGCACAAATAATACATGAAAAGCAGCAAACAGCTGTTTCGAATCTACTAGCGAGATTCTTCTTCAGTGCAAAATAGGGCAAGGCACAGCGTGCTAAGAAAAGCAAGGCTCGGCTCAGGCCTGCTTATTTGTGCAATTTTAAACGTTGGTTTTCTACTTTTTAATATAAACGCCTTGTTGATAATGATTTTCGAAAAAAAATGGTCGGTAATTAGTCGAGATATTAACCCTTAAATACTCAAACGATTTGGACATAGATAATGACATGGGTGGCACAGTCTATGTACTATCGGCTTTTAAAAACCCATATAACAACTTTTATTGATATATTTGTGTAATGCAATGCCCAGTAGCAGTATAAAAGCAATAAACGTCAAATCGTTAAAAACTGATTGATTTAATTAGAATTAATCAAATAAATTCTATGGGATTCGCGACTAGTTTGCATTGAGTGGATTTCTCGATACGCATCCCGTGTCTTTAAAAGTTAATTAAAAACCTACCTGGAAAAATACGACTCGGACCAAGGCGGCATTGCAAATTACGTCCTCCTTTGGAAGCGCGCTTAGCACAATGCCAAATTTAAACTTTGAACAATGGTTTTGTTTTAGATAAATGCAGTTTAAATATGCTATACTTTTATCGTCAGTACCGAAATAAGTTCATCATATATAGATTAGGATAAGATTAAAAAACTTGTTATAGGGAATAGCAATATTTGATATTGTTTATGCTTCATATCTCTTTGAACATTTATGGTATACCCATTCATACTTTTCTAGAATATACACCTATACACAACCCTACGTTGTATAGTTTTTTGCAAAGTTTTATTATACTTTTAGAACCTTTTTTTAATAATGCAGTTAATAATTACTATATTTATTCTACGCAACCCTCTGAGCGCAAGTAACACTCACACTTGATTGTTTATTTATTTGGAAGATAACCAAATTCACGCATCAATAGTATCAGTCATCAATACATTGAACAGATTTTGCATAACTACTATAAAGATATGCCAAGCTAAATACATGTGAGTTAGATTGTGAACTACTGAAGTATTTGAATCAAAAACTAGAATGACATATACCAAAACTTTAAAGCCTTTTTTCGGTTCGGCCTCTTTGATAGCACATAAATATGTAATATGAGCAATTCTTAGCCATCGCGACTGTGTTTTCTCTCTCGCTTGTTGGATTTTAAGCCGATTAAAGGGCAGCTTACTCGCTTGAATTGCCTAGGACTAGAATATATACACATTATGTGACAGTTTTTATTTCTATCTATTGTAAATGTTTCTTCAATTTTTCCGGTATTTAAAAAATACTTAAGAAAAATGTTTCATGGGATAGGTAACAGTTAGGTATTTTTTCGTTAAAATCACATTTCTACAATAATGACACCGAAATGCACACATTTTTGATGGTGTAATTGCGAATTACTTATAGCATCACATGCAGTAAATGTTCCAAATGTTAATCAATCGATTTTTGCAAAAAATGATACTATAACCCAATGTTGAATATCCACTGTAAAAAATGTGTATGAAGATTTGAAACGAACAGGTGACGCTGTTATGCTGGATTTTTCTTTATTTCAGCAATAGCTCAAGAACTAATGTACGGAATTTAATAAAACTTTACATTCAGTTAGAACTTGATATACACTAGACTGATTAGATTGTGATGTATATCGTCCAACAGGTGGTACTGCTGTGCCGATTTCTGTAATTAATACAATGTATGGTAAGTAGCACAAATATGCCAAGAACTAATGCACGGACTTTCATCAAACTTCAGATTCAGTTAGACGTTGATATAATCTGTTATTTATTATGTTTTGGTGTAAATCGCACAACAGCTGGCGCTGCTATGCTGAATTTTTCACGATTTTTGCAAAAGCTATATCTCAAAAACTAATGCGCGTAATTTAATCAAACTTAATATTCTGTTACATTTTCACGCAAATAGATCTTTATTAGACTTGGGTATATATTGAACAACAGGTGTTGATTTTATATGCTTTGGGTTGGAATTTTGGTTGCGGCCTTCTAAGATGTTTGGTTCCGAAATTTAATGATTTGTTTCAAACAATGCGATACGTACGTATATTTCCTTGCTACAAACATCCAATTCAGTGAACCTATATACAATCCTGATGATGTACACTGATTGTCATTTAAATTTAGTACTGTGATAGCGAATTTTGAATTATTAACATGTATGAGATAGAAGAAAATTTTGGGATTGGCACATCATATTATACCGAGTCTTTTTCGTTTCTAAAAGACAGGAAATTTATGAAATGTTACCTCATTTCATTATGTTTAAGTTATGCGTAATATTGTTTAATTTCTCTTTATTGAACATGAATAAATAAAAAAAAATCCCGTCCCCAGTAAAAATCAATCCAAAAGAAAATATAAACTCATTTTATTCAGATTAAAAAAAATAATAATAAGAGTAAATGACGATATCAATCAATTTAAATCCGGTATTAAATAAAGCTCATTTACCTTGTACATGATTGATATTTGTAAGCCGTTTTCTAATTTTTTTAATTTCTAAAAACTACGAAGACAGTATGTGCAACACTCCGCTTTAAAGCTGAATGTAAACACTAATAGCATCGTATGAGCCAGCGAGCTACTCTAGGGAATTTCTCGGGTGCATTTGTGATAAGAGCCGTTGTGAGGGGCACGGTGTAGACGCTAGTTGTGCAATGCATATTTGTCTTTCTTTTACATCGAGATTCGTCTTTAACACTTAAATGCCTGATTTTTCAAAAATCATTGTAATAATGTTTTTCGGATTTCATTTTTTAAATACATCATTGGAAAAATACTTAAAAAAATCTTATTTTGTTTTAAGTATGGTTTACGGATAAAAAACTATTTGTTATTAATCGTCAATTCTGGCCTTTAATTGAAAAATTTTTTTTCCTTGATAAAAATCTATAATATTAAACATAAAAGAATTTTAGGAACTGTAATAAGAAATAAATTTTACTTGCTCACTGCAGAACGATATAGGGTATTTCGCAAGCTTCCAAACAAGACAAAAATAACATGTAGCAACAATAGGAAAAATAAATCCATCTTTATTCTTAAACAGCACAAGTGTGGTCATCTACATGTTGAAAGTCGGTTTAATAATATTTTCAGTATGTATTTTATTGGCAACATTAGGCATTATAGCTTCAATATTATTCTAATAGTATTTCAGAACCTAAATTCGGTATGTTGCCGAAAAGCAACACCTGGCACAAAGCGTTATAAGTAAGCGAACAAACTTAATGCTGGAATCAGGCGTAAATTAACACAGTTGCGCCACCTTGTGGACGGAGTGATAATTCACATACGCGGGCTTTTAGTGTGGCGCATATTTTCTAAATCCTTAGTCACTCATGGAAATGAAATTTGTTTGCCACATTTATTGCAAAATAATGGCGTAGCGAGAGTGGCATCCAGATGCACTTGACATCACGAAGTTTTTTTTGCCTTGTCAATCCAACCTTCTCAATTTTTTAAAAAAAATATTTATTACTTGTTATTTATTATTATTTTTCCGGTACAATCTTATTTTGTATCTATGAAATAAATTACTTTGCCCAGTTCTAAATTGGGAGCAGGGTAGAAATATACTTTCAGATCTTTTATCAATATTTTAGCTAGAATCACATAACAGCTCATAATAATGTATTCATGTTTTGTTTGTTTTATCGGATTTCGAATAGTTAAGCGAAAGCACGGTGCAAAAGAGGCGAAAGAATATTTGCTTTACACAGTCTCCGTTATTCCTTCACGGAGCGGGATTTATACCGCATTACTACAACTTTTCATACCCTTTAGCAACTTTCAGTATGGTTTTTAATCAACTAAAATTATTAATTAGAAAATCCCAATAACTGCTTAGACGTTCATAACTACGGACACAGAGGTACATTCCTACCAAACCATGTAGCCCCCTCTTCAGAACACAGCATGCAATACACAGACTGGTAAATTTCTATATTTATTAATATAGATGTTAAAATTTTCCTCAGATAACACAAATTTTTGACAAATTGTCCGTTATGAATACAATAAAGCACATTTTTAGCTCACAGACCATCAAAGCCTAAGAGCAAATGTGCCCGCCAGTTCTGTATGTATGTACGTATGTATGCATGTATGTATTTACGTATGTACGTAACGAGATGACTCTTGATAGAAACATCCGATTTGCTTCAATTCTTTTTCCTAGTTTCATTCTGATGAGGCACTTCCCTGATTAGTTTTGGCGGTTCATTTGTTATTTATAAAGGGGGGTAACAAGGGTCTAATCCACCTTTAATTTAAATAAATTATTTTTTCATGGAGAGTTATTCGATTTGCTTCAAATTTTATATACTGTTTTATTCTGATAAGGATCTTCCCTGATTAGGCTGGAAGTCCATTGGTTAAGTATAAAGGAGGGAAAAGAAAGGGGGGGGGTAGTAGCCTCTTAATTTAGATAAGTGGGTTTTTCATGCGGAATTATTCGATTTGGTATAACGGTTTATTATGTTAGGACCTTCCCTGATTAGATTTGGAGGTTCATTAGTTAAGTATAAAGGGGGGGAAGAGGGCTAACCTCTATAATTCAGATAAATGGGTTTTAATGTAGAATTATTCTATTAGCTCAAAATTTGATATACCGGTTTATTATGTTAAGGAGCACCATTGATTAGATTTGTAGGTTTATTGGTTAAGTATAACAGGGGGACGGGGGCTAGATCTCCCCTTAATTTAGATAAAAGGTTTTTCTTGCAGAATTATTAGATTTGCTTCAAATTTGATATACAGGTTTATACCGACATTGTGCTTCCTTCATTAGATTTGGAGGTTCATTTGTTATAAATGGAGAAGGGGGGGGAAGTCCCCTCCCCTTTATTTAGATAAATGATTTTTCATGAAGAATTATCCAATTTACTTTAATTTTTTTTCTAGGTTCATTTTGATAAGGAGCTTTCCTGATTAGATTTGAAGATTTATTGGTTAAGTATAAAGAGGGAAATGTGGGACGTAATACCCCATTTGTTTTCCGAAATGGCTTTTTTCATGCAGAATTATCTGATTTGCTTCAAATTCGTTATACAGGTTTATTCTGATAAGACTCGTCCCTAATTACATTTGGAGGTTCATTGGTTTAGCATAAAGGGGGAAACGGGGCTAATCCCCCTTCATTTATTTTTTGAGGGGCATTATTCTTTGAAATAAGTGTATAATGTACAATTAGTGTGAATAGTCTGTGAGTTCAATGACATCAGTTTAACTGGGCACTTTTTAGCTCACAGGCTATCAAAGCCTGAGAGCTAAAGTGCCGGACGGTTCTGTGTGTATGTATGTATGTATACCGGTATATTATGTTAAGGAGCTTCCCTGATTAGATTTGTATGTACGTAACGCGATAGCACTTGATAGAATCATCAGATTTCCTTCAATTTTTTTTCTTGTTTCATTCTGATAAGGCGCATCCCTGATTAGATTTGGAGGTTCATTGGTTAAGTATAAAAGGGATAAACGGTGGCTAATACCCCTTCATTTATTTTTTGAGGGGCATTATTCTTTGAAATAAGTGTATAATGTGCAATTAGTGTGAATAGACTGTGAGCTCAATGACATGAGTTTAACTGGGCATTTTTTAGCTCACAGGTTATCAAAGCCTGAGAGCTAATGTGCCCGCTGGTTCTGTGTGTATGCATGTATGTATGTATGTTATATAAGATTAGAATATTAAATAAATTTTAAATTTATATGTAAACTATGAATAAATATTAACTGGATTAAAATAACTTAAAAAATAAAAAAATATTGAACTATAATTATTAATACTAAACATTATAGAATTTATGCGAATAATTGTTGATTATACAAGTGTCTGGATTTCAAACCCAACTTCTTTTTCTCTTGCTTACTTATTTATTATTTTATTTTTTTTACTGATTGCGTAACCATGTAGGAAATGAACGAAATATTTCGACACATATCGAAAAACACCTGTCAAGATTTTGTTTCAATGATATTTCTGGAGAATTTAAGAATTTAATTTTTTTTTTTTTGACTTGGGTATAATTTCATTTCTTATTGAATCTGTATTGATAGGAGATTACTTTTTATGCTATGTAACATTTTACCCAGCCAATATCATTGAGTGCAATAATCTCTTATTATGATTTACTGAAGTGATGAATTAAAATATGACTTTGAAATTATTGATGAGAAATTTGAGTTATTGTCATTATTGAATTAAATTTACTATTGCTAGATCCTGTATGATAGAAAGTATAGATAATTTATTATTGGATATTTAGATAAAAGAGAGGTAATAAAGAAAAATAAGTGTTTTGAATTAATGAAGTCAATATATGAGATATATGAGAATACTCATAAATTAAATATTGTGATAACAACTGAACATAATGAAAGTAAAATACTTACTAGAGAATTTATGGAAAAGTGGTAATAGTATGGTACCGCTATTACCATAACAATACAATACTATAGAGTGCATATGGCACTAGGTTTTTTTTTGACAGTTTTTCTTGTGTCAAAAATGAGCAATAATTGAATTTCAATGGACTATAGCATTGTATCAGGACAATATAATCATCCCAGTTAAAAAACTGTAGGAGATTGATACTCAGTTGAAATTTTTGTACATAAATTTTAAATTTATTATATTCATGTTTTACCTTTTATTTATATAACTTGTGAATTGTACGGAAAATTTCTACGTTATGGTGTTTAAGTTATAGAGATTAAACAAATGTTTAATCGTTATGTGGAAAGAATGTAAATTCCTAAGAAAACTCATAGACAATTCTAATATTGTCAATATCTGTTAATATTGTAAGTAATAAGTTGTTAGTAAAACAAGAGGAGATTATTTAGGATATAATTTACTCCATGTTGGAGAAAAATTTATATTATCTTTGTAATTTTAAAAAACAATTCCCACAGTTTCGCGTTTAAGCAGTAACTTATTGATTTGGTTTTTGACAGAATTGGAGAAAAATTTCAGACTACCGGGTAACACTATTGTAATCCGAGTTCATGCTTTTCCCCAATGAACTTGTGGGTCACGGAGCCACCAGCTCACCGGTTTTTAGGGAGGGGGATATTGTTATATAAAAATTTTTACTTTTACTATTCATTTAAATTATTCTAAATTGCCGGCCTATTCATTATTTTCTGTTTTCATTGTTGTCTTCTTAAGTTTTGCATTAGCTAACGCCGATGCTAAGGACATGTTTACATTATTGGAGCGCTGCGTAGATGATCCTGGAGGAGGAGGAGGACAGGGAGGACTAGAGAATCCCCCACATGGAGGTGCTGGAGGAGGTGGAGGACCAGAAATTGGCAAACTTGGCATAGCAGGGGGAGGACATGGAGGTGTAGTACCAGAACCAGGACGTGGAGGGGGTGGTGGTGGAGGAGGTGGAGCTGAATTTGGCTGAGCAGGTGGTGCTGGAGGTTGTGGCTGATTAGTATCACATATTAATCAGCCGCTGGTGATGTTGTATAGCAATCATACCACTTAGCACAAGCATCGCTAGTGGAGGTATCAACTCTGTGAAAATTTAGCAGCTGTAGAGTGATGATAATATTGGTATAGTCGAATCAAACTCTTATTTAATCATGATGAAAACAAGGCAGCGTGAGTGGTGAAAAAAGGCGTATGAAGAAATATGGGGTTTTCCCAATTAAACACATGGAAACGTAGACATAGGACAACTGTTTATTCCATCAGAACATACCATCACTAAACAATTCCCACAAGATGAGAAATCAGAGCATTCCACTCGAGCATAAACTAGTTACTCATGCGAAATAGATGTTAATTCACGAAATGATTATTCTACATGGCTTAGGACACCGGGTAACAGGTTATGTAAACAATCAAACAGCACAAAAAACTTGTTCTGAGCTAATGCTCGAATTATTTATTAGGATGCGCGGAGGAATTCCGATTGAAATGGAAACTTCAGGCTAACCCAACCAAAATCACGAACGAGCTTCGAAGTGAAACTGGGATCCGACACTCAGCCAATGGAGAGCGATAAAGAAACGTCACGGGAAAGAATCCCGACGCCGCTAATGGAAGAATTTTGATGTGAAAAGGCTGTCTCCTAGCGGGCGGGAAAATGAGATGAAATAGAATAAAAATGTAAAAATGGGTTTGATAAACATTCGAGAAAAATTAATGAAGGGATTAAAAGTTTAGATTACGTTTTGGAATAAATCTATTATTAAGATACGCGTTTTAAAATTATAGGAATTTAATTAGAAATAAATAATAGAGCGTATTAAAAAAAAGGAAATAATGAATAGGCCGGCAATTTAGAACAATTTAAATGAATAGTAAAAGTAAAAATTTTTATATAACATGTATGTATGTATGTATGTATGTATGCATTTTTACCGGTTTATTATATTAAGGAGCTTCCCTGATTAGATTTCTATGTACGTACGTATGTACGTAACGCGATAGCTCTTGATAGAAACATCCGATTTCCTTCAATTTTTTTTTCTAGTTTCATTCTGATAAATCGCATCCCTGATTAGATTTTGAGGTTCATTGGTTAAGTATAAAAGGGGTAAACGGGGGCTAATCCACCTTCATTTATTTTTTGAGGTGCATTATTCTTTGAAATAAGAGTATAATATAATATTAGTGTGAATAGCCTGTGAGCCCAATACAACCAGATTAACTGGGGACTTTTCTTTTTATTATCTATTTTATCTATTCTTATCGTAAATATTCCAAGCTCTTTTAACATGATTATCCATGTTTAAAGTAACACATCAGATACAAAATGAGAAAAATAATAAACTGTGCAAATTACACCAAAAGCTGTAAAATGAAAATTAATATTATTTGAGTAATAAATATGTGTGATATATATAATGTGAATGATAGCTGCATTTAAATGCATCCCTGTTTCAAAATTTACTGCGAGGAATTAAAACTTAGGATTCTAATTTAAAATTGTTAAACTACCATTAACAATACTATATTTTCATTAATTGTTAATTTGATATTTAGTCTGAATTAATTATGTCTTATGATAAAATTCATTGATTTTTTTTTTTATTTAAATATTTAATATTGCCCCAATTGCCAATTTATTCCGTCTACTTTTCATTTTATTACTTAAAAATACTTCATTTCAAAAATGAGCATCCACTTTTTAAGCAACTTGCAGTTATTTTAAATAAAAAACTTACACAAGGTTTGCTATGAATTGTAATTTCGTTAAAATTTACATGTCAATAGATTCGTCAATAAATTAAAGATTTGGAGATCTTCCTAATTCAACATTTCATAATGGATGCATCTAGTTATTTATGTATATAAGGATGGTCTCTTTGAAATATGTAAGAGACAGGAATCCCTTTAGGTAGATTTCGTAAGAAATAGTACCTATTACCGTCTTCCCTATGTTGGAATTACTGAAAATATTTTGTACATTACGCCGATCACGACCCCTAGAACCCCAGACCACCCTCTGTTAAAAACTTTATCTGTCTATCTATGTCACTTTTTTATGGTCACGATAACTTCCGTAATTCTGCACATATATCTCCCAAGCTGATACATAAAACAAGGGGCACAAAATCTTGGTCAATTTCGTTAATGGACAAAATTGGACCAATGGGGGTGACAATAGGACCAAGGAAGTAAAAATAGGAAAGGGTACTGTGAAAACAGAAAAAAAAACCCCCATAACTTCTTAAATATAATAAGCATCAAATCAGTTTAAAGTTATTATTTTTTCTAGGAAAAGCTCCAAATATTTATGTATGACATAATTTTGATAAAAGTAAAAATCGGCCCAAAGGGCGGAAAATAGGGCTTTGGGGGGAAAATATCATAACTTCGTAAATTCTCCAGATATCAAATCCAAATAAATTTATTATAAATTTTCTTAATATTATCTTTTATATTAACAAGTTTTTGATAGGACCAATTCTTACCACAAAAATAATTAAAAACGAAATCAATAAGGGTGGGGGTGTGAAGAAAAAAAAAATCCATAACTTCGTCAATTCGTAAGATACCAATTCCGCTTGAATTTATTATAAATTTTCTTAATTTTATCTACAACTTTTATGTTGAGAAGTTTTTTATAGAAGCAATTCTTACAGCAAACACAAATTAAAAATACATAGAGGTTGAAGAAAAAAAATCGTATTAAGGATGTACCTATATCCAAGCTGCTTTTTTTCTAACTCATTTTTAAAATCCTTTTTTTTTTTTTTGGTAGGTTCTCTTATTAAAAAACTATATAATGTGCCGTAATGGTCGATTTTTTTGACAGAGGCTGTATATTTTTCAAAAAATGATGTCAAACTGGACAGTTCTCGGAGCGGTTCTCGAGTTTTTCGAAACGATTGTGTTGGAAACAAAAAATATGGTCCTGCTGAGAAATTAATTGTTTATAAATCTAGTGCGAAATTAATTGAATGGAAAAAAAAATATGTCGCTTATAATCTCAGCTCTTAAAAAATCACGTCGTCAAGTTTCATGTTTTTTTATTTAAAAATGAATCGGAAAATGTGTCAGAAAATTTCGAGTTGTTGAGCACTGAAAAATAATTTTTGAATACTGCCTTAACATGATTCTGATAAAACCAGCATAAAAATGAAATTAACCCTTCGTATCACCGCGTTGCAGATCTGCAACATACCCAAAACGTCATTGTTATTTCAACGGTATATTTCAAAAGACGATTTTGATGATTGTTGTTATTCTATTACACTTCTATTAACATAATTATTTCATTAAATCCACAACAAATGTCGATACTGACTTTTTTTCGCGCCAAAGTTTGATTTATCGCTTGATCATCTACACGTGATTTTTGCTGAATTATGGTTTGAAATAGAGGAGTTAAAAAAGTCTCCAGACGTCTACAAGTATATTGTTTTGAAAGGTGAGTTTAAATTCTTTATTTAAACATCATTTTCGAGTTAGGAAATTTATGATATGTATAAGATAAACGTAAACTTTTGTTTGTTGCAGATCTGCAACAATGCGCCAAATCTTCCCTTGTAATGGATTTTTTTTAAATATCGAAAGAGCATCTAAAATAACTTCTAATGGTTATTTAAGTTGCATTTGTTTCAGAAGAGCATAATTATTGAAAAGGGGAAACATTAGTCTGTTTTTATATTATTTAATTGCTATAGGGTAAGTTAGGGATTCCCCTCCCCCCCTCTGTTTAAATTAACTTCTAGTCCAAAAAAGGGAAAGGTCTCGTGGAAAATAGAATTCAACAGAAAAAGCATAGAGCGCCTACTCAACATATTCTACCAAAACAAGTGCGCCTAGACGAAATTGGGCACTGGCCATATTGGGCAGAAAAAAGAATACGTTATAAATACCCCGATTGTAAAAAAATTAATCAAAGTGTTTGTGAGAAATGTGGTGTGGGGCTTTGCTACAACAA
Source organism: Maratus speciosus (assembly GCA_963932465.1). Classification (NCBI taxonomy): domain Eukaryota; kingdom Metazoa; phylum Arthropoda; class Arachnida; order Araneae; family Salticidae; genus Maratus; species Maratus speciosus. The sequence goes on from OZ010794.1 coordinate 337,267,578, forward strand.
AACTAACAATTGTTTCAAAAAATTTCGCTCAAATTAAAATTTTAAATATTTTCAGTTTTTTTTTGCCATTTGGCAAGATGTTACAGATATACAACAAACCCATTTTTCCAAATAAAATTTTATTTTTCTGTTCTGAATTTTTATTTTTATTTTTTCCATGCTTAAAATGATGCATTTTAGTAAATGTGTAAGGATTTTTAAAATCGGTGATGTTGAGTTACAAAGCGTTAAAAACTCCTCAAAAGCGGACAGATAAACTGCTAAAGTTGGTTTATCTCTAATCATGGTTTAGTTTTTGTTGCTGAAATTTAGTTCTTAACTTCGAAATCTACCCGCACCCGTAGGCCAAGCCGTCAAGTATTTTCTCTTTCTTTTAGCAATATTTCGTAGATAGGATTTTAGATTTATTGCATATTTGGTATTTCTGTATAATGTATCTAATATAAAAATAAAATTCTAATTTCGCAGGATATCATCTCTATTTCATCTCTAAATTGTGAAAAGAATGTTTGATTTAAATTTCTTGGCTATATGTATACATAAAGAGTATTTTTCATTTTCGAAAATTTTTGTATTGGAATTTTATACCATTGAAAAATTATTTAAATTTAAAAGTACGATTAAGAGTTTATGAAAGCTAACATTTTCTTTAATATGCTTGACATTACTTTCTTGTGCAATAGTATCCAAGTTTTCCTTTTCGCATATATTTTGAACGTCACAAAATGACAAAAATGCTTTCTTTAAAGCTAAAAATCAAACAAGTTTATTTTATACTTTTAGCAAGGTTTCCTAGGTAAGAATTTTAAGTTTCATAGTTCTTGCTCTGATTAAGTTGTAATCGCATTGCTTCCAATATCGTTATAGAGTTAATTTTTCTGAACCACGCATCTCGTGCATCTAAAGCACACAATTCGTGTTTCATAATGTGGATAGACAGACTACATATTTAAATTTGATTTAAAAACAGCCAATTTGATATGAAGAAATTTGCGCAATCGGATTTATTTTTAATTTGTATATTTATTTTTTAAATAACGGTTGAAATTTATTTTCCAAACCCTAAAATTCTGGTATATTGAGATACAGTTTTCAAACAAATTGTATTTGTATGAACGCTATATTTTCTATTCAAAGGTGCAAAAATTAAAACTGCGCGGAATAAACAGGGATTTAAAAAAAAATCTAATAAAACAAAGAAGATTGCTCCTACCGTTTTTACTATTGATATGACATCAGTGTACGCATGTGTTTCTGCTTTATAATGTAGATACATTTATATCCCATTACAGAATAACGATCATCTTTCAAACATTTTATAAAAAACATATACCGGAAAAAAATTATAGAAATATATGTAATATATATTAAAGCTTAATTTAACTATAATTCATCAAAAGTAAATTTAGGGACTCATCTCAGCATCCTGTCATGTTAGATGGATGGCAACATAAAAATAACAGCAGTGCAACGCAATTGAATAGGGTCTCATTTTTAACTCAGCGACTGATACTAAAGTTTTTTGTTTTACTTGTTTAAAATGCGCTAATACTTTTTATGGTTGAACATATTATTATTTTTTTCACTTTTCGATAACTGTGAAAAGGAAGTAAGAGAGTAGGGAAATTTTGACTTTTTGAAAATGTATCTAAATTTATCATAAAAGTAACTAAAAAATTTACGAAGGTACATAAAATAAATAATTATATTATGTTTATGGATATTTTATTATAGTATTATATTAAATTATGTTATATTATATTATGTTTATGGATATTCAAACGTTTTGAAACATTGATATACATCAATGAAGTGTACTACAATACGCTTACTACAGAATACGGTGTGCATAGCATTTATCGCTCATTTGCAGCAACACTCAAAATATTTAGGTTAACAGTACTATCTATGAGCAATGATTGTACTGCTGGAAGCGCGTTTTCAAATGAGATATGCTTTATAAACTTTAACTATTTTTTTTTTCATATTGCGTGGTTTGTATAAATTCTGTAAATTTCTTATTGTGGGTTTCGAAAATTGTTTACTTAAACTCTATCTTTCATTTTATAAAACAATGAAGTATTCCGATGAAATATTTCAGTATTCTGCGTGCGTTTTAATGTGTTTCATAATCTATGCTTGATGTAGATTTTTTTTCTGTCTTTTATCATGATGTTTCATTTGATAATACCCACCAAAGAGGAAATTGCTGGCTAACAGCAAGATAGGTGCTGGCAATGATGGAGAAGTACTGGCTGATGGTCTACCACTGCATGACCACTGCTGGACAGCTTCAGTCAACTTTGCTGTTGGAAATCATCAGATAAAATTCTGGTTGGCACCCATTTTATCTCATGCGCTGGCGCACCACTACATAGAAGTGCACGAACTTTTGCAGTATTAGTGCTGGCAACCCTTACGCTAAATGGCGCTGCGCACATCAAAGACATTGAGTATTTGAACACAAATCTGAAATGAATATCTTAACACAATTTAAGCTGTGAAACTAATTTTTTTTTCAAAATGTAAAAAATATAGCACAGCTGCCACCAACAAAATAAATAAGTAAATGAATAAATAATTAAATTCTTTATTGCAACACACTTTTTTTTCTCCTTAAATCTGGTTTTACTAGGTTACAAAGGATTTCGGTTATCATAATTTACGCAGTTCAGAATCAATAGTAAAAAAAAGCGTATAAAATACATAGGATTTCTATACAGCAGAATAATTTCTAAACCAGTTTAATGATTGGAAACGTAAATCACAAAAGAAACAAACTTGAAATAGTGTAATGAGAGCTTGAAAACTGTGAGCAGTCGTAGCGTACGCTGAAAGTACTTGTTCATGTCCGATCACGAAAACCAAGCAGCATCGAACGCGGTTAGTACTTGGGAGGGTGACCACATGGAAACCGCTGAAAGTTCAAATATTTCTATAGACGTTTCTATTATAGACACTTCTACAGATATTTCTATAGCTCTTGGTGAAACTAGCTTATAGAAAAAAGAGCCATGATTATATAATACTTTGTTTTTTATAGAATTCTGTAAGAAATTCTTGTAAGGGAAAGTGCTGGGGCAGCAAAGGAATAGTAGTGTGATAGGTGCTAGCACTGCAGGAAAAGTGCCGGATTGAAGTAATGCGATGGCATACCTATGCTGGCCTGCTGTTGGCCATCACTGATGGGCCAGCTGCATTCGGCTTGGACACTTTTCGACAGGTTTAAGTAATGGCACCCTTGCACTTTACCGCTGATGGCACTGCTAGCTGCCATCTTTTTTCCAGCTGATGGCCCGCTGTTTCTTTCTTTGCTGGGTATATACCAATTAATCGAAGCCTTTTTTTCTCTTCATTTTCAATCTTAATATAGGTACGCCGTATAAGTTTAATTGTAATCTGAAGTTTGACGTGAGATACAAATGTTTAGAAACCCAGCTTTAAAACTCGGATAGATTGAGGATCTTATAAAAACTCGAGAACATTTGTCTTCTTTAGTAAAAACTTTAAAAGTGTAATTTTCGAAACAGTTCATCTTCTCTTTCAGAATAAAGGTATAAATGTTTTACGAGCGAACATCCAGCTTTTAAATTGATAAAAGCTGCCGGATACTTCTTTTCAACTACGTTCTGCAGTTCTTTAACACTCGTAAGAGATTGCAAAGAAAATGAAGGATTAAACATCTTAATAAAATTTAGACAGCAGAGGCATAATGAGAAAAGATTATAGTACACTATAATAATCTTAAAGCTTTAAAATTATTGAAGATAAGATTATTCAACTATCATAAAAGCAAATTTGACACAGAACGAAAATTTTTATCAAAACGAAAGAAAATTATAAAATTCAGAGAAAAATGCTTGATTTTATACACACACACATATATATATGTAACATATATCTCCTTTCTATAAGGATAAGAATTATGAATTATCGAGATAAAGTCAGTGTGGATTTTTCCACAATTTTAACTTCATGGATCTTATTCCGATTCATTTGTAATCACATTGTTTCCAACATTCCTAAGGCGTTATCGTTTCTGGTGCAAACGTTTGTGTTTCATAGTGTGGACAGACAGATTACATAGTTAATCCCTTGAGGAGCAGCGGGATATATTATATACCATCTAAGTTTAATCAAAATTTCCACCAGAAACTTTTAATCAAATTTTACTTTTCCTTCTTTGGTGGAAAAAAGTAGAAAAAATGCTTTTCCTTATTTTGAACTAATTTGTGAGGTTGAATTCAGCATTAAAGAGACACAATTACTTGCCCCTGAAAGTGTTAAATTATATAAAAAAAACCAAGTCATTTTGATTTTTAAAAAATTGCACAATCGGATTTATATTTAATTGGTACATTTACTAATATTTTAAAATTGAGTCTTGAAATTTATTTTATAAACCCTAAAATTTTGGCAAATTGAGATACAGTTAAAAAAAATGCATTTGTATAGCTTTTCTAATTTTGTATTCGTAGGCGTAAAAATTAAAACTGTGCGATAAAGAGATATTTAAAAGATTTCAATTAAACAAAGAAGATAGCTCGGATCGTTTTTACCGTTACTATGCCATCAGTGTTACTCACGGGGTTGTTTTTAAAACTTTCCAACAAAGTTGAAAAGTGTTTATGACTTCGGTTTGTCTGTATGTCTGTCCGTCTGTCCGCGCTCTAACTCTCGTAAATAAAGTGGGATCGTTCTAAAATTTTTGGATGTTAGTGACCTCTACCATAGAACAATCCATATTTCAAAGTTTTCAGGTTTAATATAACTTATTTCATGTATAATACAAAGTGCATAGCATTTACAGAGACACACAAAAGATTTCAGATACTATATTGTTTCCGAAGTACTGTACAGTAGCGGTGATTGCTGGTAATGCATTTTCATATATGTTATGTGCTTTATGTTTCACTGTATTTATGCATAGTATATGGTGTGTATAAATGTTGTAATTCATATACAGGGCTACACAAAATAATTCGCAATGGTTACTGGGTATGATTGCAAATTGCTTAAATGTTATTTTGAAATGAGTTATGCATTTTTTACGCGGAACTGCATTTGCTTTACTAAGAAATGTTTGTATGAATAAGAGGACATACAGGGTCACGCAAAGAATTGGATACATGGCCGTCTATAAATGATAATTTCTGGAAATGTGATTTCAGTAGTTTTAAGAGTGTTTTACTTTGAATTAAACTTTAGCTAAATAGTGGCGTGTAATAAAGGTACTAGGTTAACTACAAGGCTGTACAAATGTATACTTGTACGTTTTGATCTATTAGTATAAATTGTTGAAAGAGAAATTTCAACCTGTTATGAGTTTTCTTGCTAAACTAAATTTTCCCATTATATAGTATATATATATCAACCTACAGATCAAATACAGGGCTGTTCAAAAGAGTTGGAATGCATATTTGGCAATGTACGGTAACTGGAGAAATCAGTTTTCCAAATGTTTCATGCGTTTTCTAATATATTTACTTAGTTCTCGTATATACCTTATTTCTCTAAATAACGAAGTTTTGTTAAAGTATTCAGGAAGTGTTGGAAAGTGTTTCATAATCTATGCTAAACGCATGATTTTTCTTACTTGTTGCTTTATAATGTAGGTATTAGATGTGCTAGCAATGGACACCCTTAAGGAATATCTTTTAAAATTATTTTTTAATTAATAGTTATAATTATTATATTCCACTTTTTTGCGATATTCTATTAACCTATCAACAATATTTAACCATACGTATAGTCTCATTTCGCTATATGAATCGAAATTTAATTTTAAATAACGGAAATCTATCAAAACACCGAAAAACCCAGTAATGGACACCCCATAAAAAGTAATAAATATAATTGTTTTTATGACTGTATTTAGAAACAGAATTTAATTAATACATAAGAATGAAACAAAATAGTTATTTTCAAATACATTTAACAATTAGAATACCAGTAATTAATAAATTATTTATGATAATCATTTACTGTTTGTATCAATTATTGTAATTATCAGGCGATCGATGTTTTAATTATTTTAGATGGATAGTTTAAAATACTAAATATCGGGTAATTATAGCTTTCAAATTATTGAAACAGTGGGAGATTTAAAAAGTAATTAAAAAAGTTTTGGAATATTAGTGTTTAGTTTTGTGTCTCTATTTTTAAATATTAATCTTCCAGAGACTACTTGATATATCATTTATAATAATTAATATTACAAATATGAAAGGAATGATATTGTGAGTTGAATATTTTAAATACTAAACAAAATAATTTCAAAATAAAACTATGGAACTGATGTTTGAGGCCACTGATCTGCAGATTTACTAGTTTCATGGATATTACTTATAATTTTCATAAAAATTGCTTTTTTTTTTGTCAGAGGTGAATAAGGAAATATTTAAGACAGAAAATAGATTTTTAATAGCTTCTGTAACTCAATTGTTTTTATTTAAACGGAGTTGGATTAAGCCCTATGAGCCACTCTTTGACTGTGCCTTTAAACGATATTTTCTTCTTCTTTGGTGGTTTGATTCCCATATTATAAAATATGCAAGATACATATACATTTAAAAAAAGAATAAAATATTGAAATTTTATTAATTATATAAAATAAATTAAAAGCAGCTATTTATAAAAGTTTTGGTGTTATGACATTTTGGTAAGTATAATTTAAAAATTAAATTTGATTATTTAAGTTTCTAGTTAAGTCAAAATATTTTATGCTGTATAAACATTACTGAAAATGCATTTTTAGCAATGTCTACAGGGGGTGTCAAATGTCCATTACTGGAAAATGACTAATCATCCACCCCAGTAATGGACACCCCCTCATAAAACCTTAAAAATAAATGAAATTTTGTAGATGGCCGTTAGTATATAAAGTTCTACGTTTTCTATTGCTACTCAAACAAAAGCACTCAAATTTTGCAAGAAAATAAATAATATATAAATTAATTAAATTAAGCCAGCTCTTAGCCTCTTCATTAAGATTTTCACAGAAAAATAGCGACACTTTGAAACATTCTTTTCTGCTTCCAGATTGGTTTGATTAAAAGTGTCAACAATAACCCAGTTTTATAAAACACGCAAGGGGGGATTATAAAAAAATAATTAAAGCTAAATATTTATTAGTTATTTTTTATGAACCAAAAACATCAAGGGGTGTCCATTACTGGAAGGGTGTCCATTACTGGCACATCTATTAAATACCGTTACAGAATAATGATCATGTTACAACAATTTATACAAACATTACTACCGGTAAAATAAATATAAAAATGTTTATTGAATATTGAAGCGCTTTTTAAGATGAAGATAACATTATAAGAGTCAACACAATGAAAAAGAGACGCAATTTAAACTCAGCGATGTGAAGTCAGAAGTTTTACTTAATAAATCTAAGTACTAAGTAGAAATATTACTTTGTATGTACATCAGTAGTAAGCAAGTGCGAAGTGCAAATAAGATGCATTTTATTACATCAAATTTCTAGTGAGAGCCGCTATCTATCTGAGCCGCGGCTTATAATCCGAAAATTGTGGTATAATTTTTAATTAGGTTGTGTCTACTCTAACTTTTTTTCTTCGTTGAATATTTCTGATATCTTCATTCTTGAACCTAAAGAAATAATTTTATCCCAATTTATGATTGACACAAGAAATGTGCTTTAAAATACAAAAGCAGGTATGGTTTCATTAGAACGGCCATAAAAATTATGTATACATAAAAAGTAGCAAGTTTTAACCGAGTCGAAGCAACTTATGTAATCATCCTACATAATATAACATAAATATTCAATCGGAGTTTTCATTTTAAAAATATTTCTTAACTCAAATCTAAAGTAAGCGTAATTTTGAATGCGATTTTAAAGTACAATTTAACAAATATCTTTTTTGCTTGTAATTTATGATTAGTTATGATGTGCCTTGTTTTGTAAATATTTTATTTTTCAACAGAATTTCTTTTTAAATCAATTTAGTTATTGGTAAAATATTGAACTATTTTAAGAAATATCTTTTTTAACTATATTCATTCAATTCCAAGACATTTGAAAGAAAAATTTATCTTATTACAAGGAATTTTCTTACAAAATAAATTTGTTTATATTAGAAACTTATCAATTAATTTCAATCGAAGTAGATATGTATTAAAATCATTAGACGAGAAAATTTTAATTCTTTTAATAGCAATGTTTCTTATTTGTACTAGAAATTATTGTATTAATTTGGATTTAAGAAATTATTGGATTCGTGAAAATTTTCGACTTTTGTATTTCGACGGATTTACACGTTTTAGGTGACAGAGATTCCGAAAACAATGTTTTTACAAAATAACTGTCTGTGAATCTGTGAGTCTGTCTGTCTTTATGTGACACAAATTTTGTGGGCGCTGTATCTCAAGAACGGAATTTAATAAAAATTTATATTCACTGAGTCCATGATATGCATTGTTGCTGATTAATTTTTGTGTAAATCGCTCAAAAAGTGACGCTACTATACAGCATTTTTCACGATTTCTAAAATAGCTCAATCTCCAGAACTAAAGCACGGATTTTCATCAAACTTCAGGTTAAGATAGTCCTTGACATGAATTGATGTTTTCTAGATTTTGGTGTAAATCACTCAACAGGTGACGCTGCTATGCTGCATTTTTTGGAATTTCCTAAATAGCTCTATCTCAAGAACTAAAGCTTGAATTTTCAACAAACTTCATATTTCGGGATACCTGGATATGAATTAGTGCTGTTTAGTATTTAGTGTAAATCGACCAACAGGTGGCTATGCTATGCAGCATTTATCACGAATTTTACAATAGCTCAATCTCCAGAAGTATTGCACGTATTTTCATCAAATTTCAGATTAAGTTAGTCCTTTACATGAGCTGACGTTTTATAGATTTTCATGTAAGTCGCTCAACAGGTGGCGCTGCTATGCTGCATTTTTTGCAATTTCCTCAATAGCTCTATTTTAAGAACTAATGCTTGGATTTTCAACAAACTTCAGATTCAGGTATACCTTGATATGAAATTAGAGCTGTTTATGTCATGTTGCAAATCGCTAAACAGGTGGTTCGGCTATTCTGCATTTTTCAGAATTTCCGCCATAGCTCTATATCAATAACTAATGCACGAATTTTCATCAACCTTCCGATTCAGGTATACCTTGATATCAGTTAGTGCTGTTTATGCTTTTCTGTAAATCGCTCAAACGCTGGAGCTGCTATGCTAAATTTTTCAGATTTTCCGCTATAGCTCTATCTCAAGAGCTAATGCACGAATTTTCATCAAACTTGAAATTCAGATATACTTTGATATGAAATGGTGCTAAATTGATGTAATTTCTTGTGCTATTTAAATGATTTAATTGACGTGATTTATATAGAAGAAAGTTTTGTGATGGCCACAACATCCTAGTTTTATATGTGCTTATTAGTGTTATGGAGTGTTATTTTTTTTTTTTACTTTTTCCTTAAATCGTTATTTTTCAATAAATTTAATATATTGAGGATCTTTTCGACAGATTTTCGATTTCTATAACATATGTATTGGATTTTCATGGATTCTTCAATGTACTGTGAAAGAAAAGATCTGGAATTGCAGAAAATTTTATTCATATAATTTCATACAAGAAAATATCGTGTGTGTGTATGCAATTTGTATCTCAAAAACACACTTTCACAATTTCCTCTAAATTGTGGCCACTTAACTGTAGGCCAAATAACCATTTTGGTGTAGGAGATCTACCATTTTGCTACGTCACATTTGGAAAAAATTCGATTATTGGGGCATTTTGTGGTTACTACTGGTGAATTTATTGCAATGGGAATGGTGATGTATAAAAAGTGACTATAACATTTCTTACAAAATACTGTATCATACCGTTTTCGGCAACAAGAAGACCATTGAACTTCGTCACATGTTCGAGAAAGTTCGATTAGTGGGTCATTTTTGCGCCACTATTGGTAAATGATTTTCATTGGGAACGAAGGTTGAAATAGTTATTAAATCGATGAACATTTGCAGCAAAAGAAGTCGCAAAGTTGAAAACAATTCGACAAATCTGGTGATATTTTAGGAAATATTGTTGAAATTTTGCGGGATAATCCACTTTCATGTTTACATATAGACTACAGTGACAAAATATCAACAAATCTGCCAAAATTTGGCGAAAGAATTACCTTTCGGAATCTCCAGGAATTTTCTAAAAATGCCCAATGAGAGCCGTGATAAATGATTCACCCAATCAGAGACCAACTAAAAATGTAATTTGGAAGGAGATCTTTTCATTGTAAATACGTAAGCATTGTAAGAAAAAAAAAATATGTAACATAGTTTTAATATTGATTGTTTCTCTAAATAATACTGTTATAAAAGAAAATTCTTTATAGCGATAATACAGCGGTACTTTATTGTTATATATTTTAGTATAATTAACTTAATTATTCTTTTCTTTTTGACGTATTTTTCCCTCAACTGAAATCTTTGGAGCCTCTACTTCTTCGGCGCCTGCGTGCGCCACGCTGGGTCGGCGCGTTCCTGTTTATTCGAACTAATGCTACCAATTATGAATTTTTGTGATAGATCTATACCAATTAATTGAGGAATATACTAAGAAGATTATTGTTTGAAAATAGTGGCCAAATATAGAAATACTCACCAGTGGCACTTCTATTAATTCCCAAGGAGATGTGATACTTTTATATATAACCTTATTATTATTTAATCCAATAAAGTTTTCCTTCAAAAATCCATTTTAAACAACATTCTACGAATAAATTTCAAACCAGAAATAATATTTCATTCTACAATAGATGTTAATAAAGTATAACTATTTTTTATCTTCAGAGTGATTTCCAGTATTTTTACTCTAGTAATAAAAAAGTTGAAAAGACAATTGAAATAGCTTCAATATTTCATCTTTAGAGCCGGATTCATATCAAGGAATCCAAAAGTTTAAATGATTTGGTAAATGGTATATTTTCTTGCAGTTGATGTTTTATTGATATGTATGATAATATTAGAAATGGGAAAGAAAAGAATAATAAATATATATTTAATATAGGATTCATTTATATGATTCTTTTATTGATAAGTTTATATTTATTTATACACACTGGTGTGTTTTATAACCCGCATAGCCCAAGTTTGATCGTGGAGTGTCCATAAAAAGAAAACGTCGTTTATAGCAAGAGAGTTTTAACATATGCATTGAAATGTAAATTGTATTATTTTAAAAACATACTTTAAATTACCTTTCTCTGAATTATAATTGAATTATAATACTGAATTATAATATATCCCTTATATAACGTATCTGAATCGTTGTACGACAATAAGATGCAGATTAATCTTACATATAATCTCACATATCATCTTACATATAAAACATGAATGATATTCGCAAAAACTGTTTATCGAGAAAGCATTTAATAATTTTAAAATTATTTTAATCAAAATACTATTATGACGATCATATATCAATATTCATTTATTTTCGAAAAAAAATATTTCAATGGAAATTATATGAAAAAAAAAATGTTATTGTACAAATTTAGTTAACTATAAATATGAAAAAATGTTAAAATACGACCGAGATAATAATATTTTTTTAATTCTTCTGAATCATATTTATATATGTTTTAATAATGTTTCATGTTTTCGTCGAAGTTATACCCCAATCAAAATTTCCTACAAGGATTAATAGATAAAAGTCAATTCTTTAGTTTCCATAATCAAATGCATAATCGCGTTTACTTTGAAAACTTTAAACATAAAGAAATTTTTCTTCCCATCTGATTTAAATTTTTGACGCAGTTTAATATTTTTGAAGTTATGAAAGTCTCAATATATAATGAGATTAGAATAAAATGTCTACTGAAAGATTTTAAATCATTCCCTTGACATATTATTTCATCATTATCTAGTCAGTACTCGATATGATATTTACAACATCAGTAATAATCTATACTATTAATTGATAATAATGCTTGTAAATATCAAACTGTAAGAGATAATTTCATATGACAAATTATAAACAACAGATTGAATTTTTAGAGTGACACTATATCATTGTTCAGGCATCATTTTGTATTAAATTTAGTGTGATTTACTTAAATTTATTTAGCAGTATTTGGAATTTTGAAATCTACAAAGTAATAATTTTACTCATACAATTTAGTTAGTAATTTTGTGAACATGAAAAATTATTAAAACACAAAGTTATTTAATATGGTACTTTTTTAATATTTAGAATCACATATTCGTGACTTTTGATAGTGATATTGTTAAAGTAGAGAACTTAAGAATAATCTTCTGAATTATTTCAAGATTTGTCATGTCTATTCACCAGACACACAATTAAATCACCAATTTGACTTTCGTTTGCTAAAATACAACTACTAGTTAAATATTTCGTAACCTTCGAAAAGAAAAGAAAGACACATTATTTACAAGATCATCATGGTAGTGAGTCAAGACATGTGCCAATATCGTAAATAGGAGGATATAAAGAAAGTTATATTCCAATACGAAAAAAAATATTAGTACATGGTTTCCTAAATATATGTGTTCTAGCAGTTTGAAATATTTCTGTGGAAAAAACGTAGGGTACTCATGTATTTAAATATTTACTCTTACGCTTGTGTTTAACAAATAAAAAATCATTAGACTGACAAAATGCAGTAACAGCATAACAAGAAATAAAACGCATGCGTCACGCGCATATTATAAATATTAAGCACTTTCCTATACTTTCCGATATACAAATGAAACTTTGTCGTTTAATTAAAAAAATAGAACACGTATAACATAATTCAACATGCAATTTTAGCATTTAGCGCCCATGGTTTCTAATGATTTCGAATTCTTTTGATCAGTTATGTGTATGATTGATAAACTTATAGAAACACCGTATCCTTTGCCGATATTTAATTCAGCTAGAAACCACATAAAACATTTGAAAATTTACTTTCAACAATTATCGACCATAAAAGGTCAACTTAAAATATTTGGGCAGACCCATATAAGATCTTATTTCAAATGAAAAACAAATTTTAAATTAATTGCTTAAAAGGCGCAAAGGCCAACATATTGAAAAAGATTCCATGCCGGGAATCGAACCCGGGCCATCAGTATAGTGCACTCATATTCTACCGACTAAACCACATGGAACAAACCCGACATGGGGCGAACACGAACCCATGTCTGTGGCTCACGAAAAAATACTCCATCTTTTGCTGCGTTTGTAGCCTTGCCAACATGTAATAGTGAGAAATTTTCAAGACTGGGTATCGTTCCATGTGGCTTAGTCAGTAGAATGTCAGTGCGCTATACTGATGGTTCGGGTTCGAGTCCCGAAATGGAATCTTTTTCATTATGTGGCCTTTGCGCGTTTTAAGCAATTAATTTGAAATTTGATTTTCATTTGAAATATTGTATGCAAGGCGAATGTTTCTCTCTTGAAAATTTTCCATGTATCTATATAAGATCTATAAAAACACTTCGCAACACAAGATATGGTTCTAAATAAATGTTTCGGGACGAGTTTCAGTTGTAAATTATAATATAGAATTTCACATACATGTCTAGGAATGTATTGTTTTCCATATTGGCATAGTTTGTGCAACAAGATGTCACTCCAACTTTTTCTTTTGAGAATAGGAAAAAATAATTCAACGCACTTCTAGTAGTTTCCATAAAATGCAATATATTTATTTTTATACGTTTTTCGTATATGATTTCATTTTTATTATTTAATATATCTTAGTATATAGTATAGTTTAACCGAAATATGGCAAAACAGAAAAATGCATAACATAATTGAAAAATGCCTTTAAGCTATTCACAGCCAATTATAGGAATGTTTACAAAATCTCTTGTGTAGCCCTGTATATAAGCTGTAATATATACACAATCATGTAATGTGCCGAAAGTTTTGCACGTATCGCTTCTGAAAACACACATTCATCGATTATAAACATTGTTAAATATTCTCACCGAATTTGTTTTCAATCCTTGTAAAATTAAAATTAATTCTATGGTTTCAATATTCTACAGTAAGCATCTTGCAGTGCATTCCTTTAAGCCCTGTCAATTTCACTGTGTTTAAAAAATGTAATATATTTAAAATGCAATAAAATCAACTTGTATTCATAGGCCACAATGAAACGAATTTTTGAAATAATTAATAAATACCACGAACTCCAAATTCTACAAAATTCTGTGTTATACTCCATTTCAATATTGCAAATAAAATTCATCATATTTGAAAAAGAGTAAGTTTATTAAAATACACTGCATATGATTGTTTCCCGTACAATATAAGGTAAAGGAGATAATTTGTGTTTCCTTTTCAATGAACTATAAATTCTACGAACCACTTTTGAAAATGTAATGTGATATAATAAATCGCCATAACATATACCAAGCTCATGAAAATCAATATATATTTATCCGAGTTTGAGGACGCACATATGGCCAAATGGAAGTGATAAGCATTTTTCAACTATGTTGGAAAAAGTGAAACAGAAACTACTGTCGTCAAATCTCATGATCGTTTTGGTTATACTCTCTGGAACCGCACAATCCTACAAATAGTGTTACTATTACTATGGTCAGATTCATCCAATATCTATAAACCATCTATTTAACTTACTTAGAGTGCAGTGCAAAGTTGCTATGGTGAAATTCGCAACTTAGTGCGGTTATTTACTGGCAGTTTCAATATCTCTATTACCTAGTGTGAAAGCGTTTGGTTCGCCTTTAAAACGGTGGTTTCGGGTTAGGCGATGGAATGGAGAAACTCCAGTATTATGCATAGTAAGAGATGTTTTTATTTAGATCGAAGCAACAAAATTATGATAATGGAGGATACATTTGTACGCAGTTGTAGATGTAATCTATAGAGAGGTGCTCCGTAACATTGAAAAAAACAGTGGCACTCCGGGAGTGCCAAAAGAAGTGAAAACTTCAACAATTACGTGTGTGTTTTTTTAATCGTCAGGAAATGTTTTATTGTGCAGGAAATACTTTTAAATGTAGTGTTTTTTTATTCATTATTATACAATAACATACACCTTAGACATACACCATAACGCAAAAATAACACGAATTTTAAAAGCAAAAGAGTTTTTCTGTTAAACTTACCCGATATTTGATCGAATAGTTCACTTTTGCCGCCAACTATTGACATAAATAACAGCTGTTGAATAAAGATGATTTTATTTTGCTAGAGCAAGGTAGTTTTATTTTAGCAAGAGTCACGAGACTTGGCTACTTTTTACATGAGATGTTTTTGATGAGATTTCCTTTTTCTAACTCTTGTACGTGTATTTCGGGAATCAATAGCGCACAGGCAAGCATGCGGCGCGCTTTCCGGTAAATTGTTGTTATTGATTAAGCAATCAATAACAATTAATTGCCCGCCCTCCTCATACCGAACTATGCACAATACATGTACATACTTATGTACAGAGGTGTCGGTTACAATAACAGTATCACGAGTTCAATGTTTTTTCCCATCTCAAAAAATGCCAAACGCGCCCAAAGAAGCTTTCACTTCAATAATGAAAGTATAAAGTATTTGACTTTAACAATAAACACAACAGCGTACTGCAACGAAAATGTAAATTCTGTGTGTGTTCCTGTGTGAACGCCGGGAGAAAAAGTGAGTTTTAGCTTCGTTCTTCTTTTGCGGATTGAGCTGAAGAGGGAAAAGTTCCTGTCATTCACCGCTTGGCGCTCTAGTGTCTATGTGCCAAAATGCTAGCATGTCGGTTACGTAACAGTGTCTCCAAATCAGTGGTTTTTCTCCATCTCAATAAAAGCTGAACGCGCCTAAAGAAGTTTTCACTTCAAAAATACATGCGGCCCTTTTACGGGGCCCAACAGCTAGAGAGAGAGAGAACGAAGTGATTACTTTCGCTCGCTGATTCACACGGCTTGGTGTAGCACATTATCGCTAATTTACAAAGGTTTTTGGCGACAGAATGAAGAAAGACAAAGCAATGGCGGGAGGTTTAGCCGAATATAATATGGCATCCCTTCTAGCCACAACTCACCGGGATGTAAAATAACACTTCGTTATTTCATGGGATTGGCGACATAAAATCTGGATTTTGTTTATATTAACACTAACGAATTAGCTTAAATGCAATTGCGCCATATAACGGATGTATGGGGAAAGCCAGAGGAAAGGCATATGTGCTAACGTACAGGAAATACATTTTAAGCCGCATTCCCATAAAATAATTTTATTTTTGTTATTTCTTTTCAACCGTCAAATTTTAGTTACAATTAAGAATGACTTATTTATAACGCGGATAAAAGCTGATGAAAAGAATATGTAACGTAATGAATGGACAGCTGCACTTAGATTTTTTGTGTATTTACTTGATTACTTTTAGACAAAGACCGTTAACGGACAGAAATTAATTATGTGAAATGGAATTTTGATAACTGGAAATATAAATCATAAAGCTGTGTATTCCAACGTATTGAATTAGGTTCGTTACGAAAAGGAGATGAAAAAAGATGTAGATAGAAATACGTATTGTTTTAAGAAATGAGTTAATTTAATGATTTCACCTGCATAAAAATGGGGGGAGGGCAGAAAGAGCAATTTATTAAAAGTAATAGATTTATGTTCAAAGTAGATTTTGAGTAAAGGAGGGTTGGAAACCGATATGTGCAGAGAAAGCTGTCACATATCTCACCGGGGCAATCGAAAAAAAGCTGCGACGTGTACGTTGCAACTTTCAAGAAAACTAAATACTTTGTCCATCTTCGAACAGGATGAGCCCCTTTTCTAAAAACCTTTAAAATAACAATTTAATTTTCAATAACCTAAATTCACGCAGTAACAAATTAAAATCCTTCATTTAAGTGAATAATTTATAAATCCTCAATATTATTTTTTTTTCTTTTGTTAAGCGTTTAAATTAAATAATTATGAAAATTTCTTACCTTATGGTACACACTGTTTTAAAGGAATTTATCAAACTGAGATGAAAATAACATTCATTTTATAAGGAAATAAGCCTCAGTGCTGCCGTTTATTGGTTTTGATGCAAAGCCAGAAAAATTCAGCTATAGAGAAGAAAAGAAAAAATGAAAAAAAAAATCAAATAATTTAATTTTTATGAGGAAGAGCACAGAGTTCCACATACGTGGTCCTCAGCACTTAAGACGTTAAGAGGTAATGAGTAAGTAAAAAAAATTAAAGCCGCGCGTTTGAACAATTGCCATATAATTTTATCTAAACAAATGCATTAAATTTCTAATTAACTGATAATTTTTATTAAAAGAATGCAATTCACGAACATTGTTTCTTGAATAAAACATCACTAGTTCAATCTGATATATAGTTAATTATTAAAATATTAAAGAAAAATTAAAACAAAACAACAACAAAGATTGCATATTTTGTGAATTTCTTCTTGCAGTATGCTTTATTAACTTTCAAAAAATCTAATCGTATTTTTATTATTTTGCTACCTGTTTAATTTACAGATTTAATGTAAACAAAAGTAACATTTACCCCCATAAATATATAAAGAATTACGTTACAATATTTAATAATTGCTAGAAGTCCATGTTTGTTTTAGCTATTTTTTATCCATAAAATATAAATAATTATGTAAACGGAACCACTCAAAATAAAGCATTTGAAAGAGGAAAGATAAACACTGTGTTTTCATTTCTCTCAAAGATTTCTCTCAGAGATTGCTCTTTTATCGTTTACACGAAAAAAAGAATATTTCTTCTTAATCGCGGTTCAAATTTTTGTTTCAGAGTGTTAATGTAAAAAGAAAAACGAATTTTTTTTTTTCACAACAATTAAAAGAGACACGTTTATGAATTACTTTCGTAAAGAAATTAATTTTAATTAAGTTAAAAAATCGTGTATTACCGGATTAGTCAGAAATAAAACATTTTTTTTCTAATTTATTTTTCATTTTTAAAAAAAAGAATATAATTATGCATTTCGTTCATTTAATTTCTTAATTATTATGTGCGTTGCGAAATGTATTTGATATTTTTCTTTAAAAATTTTCAAACTTAATTCTTAATTACACCTCTAATATTTTCGACAGTCATAAAGTCACTAAAAGTTCTTCTTTTGAAATGAGTTTGAATCAGTCGGGTTCTTCCCGCCTGCTTTATCTGTGTTTGATGTCGATGTGTTTTCTTTTAGATGCAAGGCTGTTACAGGCGACTAATTTGATATTCTGTTTCAACCACTATTTTTAAGAAATACATTCTATAGTATATTTCTATTGCAAATGTTGACAAAGAATATGTAAAAGTTTGTGCTTTTGAAAAAGTGGTGCTGAATGGAATAGTCGCGAGTGGCAGCCCTGTAATTGTAACTTAAGTGGATTCCATATAAACATTTTGGTGATGGATGAATAATAAAATTGATAGTTGAATTTTGGTGCCATTCCTTTGACAACGTTGTTATTTTCTTTCACACAATGCTAATTCTAGTTTCATGAAAATTAATCATTTAAAGTTCTGTATTATATATTCACTGTGATTTCTTTCGTTTAATTTTGTATATTTATTTTAGTCAGATGAGGAGGTAAAATTTACACCGGAGGGAGAGTTTCTCCTTTTTTTTCTTGCATTAAGATAAATTGAAATCGTTAGCGTAATGAAGATGTTTCATTAGGATGAACTGAATGTTTTAATCAATTTATTCTTACCGTGGACCAATGCGATCGCACAGTTCGCCGCACAATGCTGAAAAAAAAAATCCTGCTAATTTTTTCATCAATTTTTAATTCTTAATACTTTCTCCTCAAGCAGTAGTTTTAATAAAATTTAAGTGTACTATCTCACAAAACTATTGAAAATCTTATCTTATGATAGCTCATTCATCATTATGTGTTTTGTATGCGTATAGAGAAAGGAAGTTGACATCGGGAATAAAATATATATCAGTGGGCAACAGTGGAAACTTGCGATAGTTTCAACCTTCACTCTAATAATTTTTAGAAAGATCTAATATCTTTTAGATGCAGGTTTAAGCATTTAAGGAAAAAATAAGGATAAAAATATCTAGAAACAACATTACTCAGGCCAGAACATCACCTAAATTATTCCACCAAAGATACAGTAAAAAATTATCGCTTTGGGAAAAACGCGACAAAGTAAAAATAAATTGAATACATATAAAAACAATTTATTTTAATATTACAAAGCATTACTTTTACTTTACTTGTTGAAATACCATTGCTTAGGCCGATCGACAGTATATGTTCTTCTAAACATTTCAATTTTGCATTTTAATCAAAAATACAAAATAAACTGGTGTCAAGACGCCACTCTTTGTCTTTTTTGTTTTATTTTCTTTTTGTAATCATTTCTTAGCATGTTAGAATGCAATATTTTACTTTTGTAGCAACATTAATTTTTTTTTTAAATTTAATTTCATTTATGAAAACAATGTTGATTTTTTTAAAAAAAGAACTTCTACTTTTAATAAAAATCATATTTTAATGAAATTGAATTGTACTAGTTCAGAAGTCGATTCTAAACCTTTCGACACCTCATTCATCGTTGTGAGTTTTGTAAATACATAGACTAAGGGATGGTATAGCATTGATTGAAGGCCGGGTTCTAAATGCTAAAAAAAAACTCCAACTATAACTTTACTGGAAATTACTCTTTATTTAAAAAGGTCATTTAAAAGGTGGTTCAGTTAAAAATGGGAGAGAAAGACCCCATAATACATGGGACGCCGAAGCGCCTTTTCTTTTAGACAACTTTACATCTCGAAAGCTGAAACAGGAGTGAAGTTTTTGCAAGAAGTCAAGAAATCTTGGCGTTGCACAGAATCGCCAATTTACAACTTTTGGTGACTGCACGAAAGTGTACAAAGGCTTTCGGCGACAAACATTACCGCAAAAATGTGGTGACACAATCGGACGGGGGCGGCCGAGATTGCAAGCAAGTGCTTCTTATACGATGAGAAATGCGTCAGAAAAGCGAAACTTGTTTATACAACAGATAGTAGTAACAAAGTAGACCGCCGCCTGAGAAAAATGCTGGAAATCACAGGCATCTGGCTTTTAGCTCGACCACAAAACACGATAAATACATGCTTCCCATAAGATCTGTTCATTTTTACTTTTTTTATTGTTAATACATATTCAACGTTCACGTATTAGTAGAGATAAAAAATTTCTTATCAATGTGGCGCGCAAAAATCCGATGCAATTAAATGCAGACCTTGATACTAGCAGATGTGCCATTTAATTCTTATTTATTTCTTTGCACTGGGAGCGGTAAGTGACAGATAATGAAAAGGGAAAAAGAAATGAATCTTTGCGGCTGGAAATAAAGATGTTTTTAGAAAGAAAACCTTTTAATAAAAGCTGGATGGTTTTGAGAAATGAATTTAATTACATATTTCAGCATAAGAAAGAGGGGGGGGGGAGGATAATGTGATATAAAAGTAAGAAAGTTATGTTTTAAATTAATTTTGAATAAAAATTATAGCTATGGGACAGAAACGCTGTCACATAACTCACCCCGACCATAGAAGAAAGCTGAAACGTGTACGTTGCAGCTTTATATCTACTTAAAATCCTTTGTCCACCTTCGCACATGCAGAGTATACAATCTACATAGAAATATAAAAAAATTGTATCCAATAACCGAAAAATGTTTGAACCTGTTTCTCTAAAATGCTATCAGAGCATCATTTCCAGTAATTTAAGCAATAAAATAAAAGGTAGTATATAAACATATTTGCTTGCTTTCAAATAATTCAAAATAATAATATTTATTCATGACTGAGCGCTCATATTTCACACAAATCTTATTTATCAATTCAATATGCCACAAGAGAAAAAAAAAGGTGTGTGCCACATTTGACGAAGAGTTAGAATCCTATGCTTTTTATGTGGCTGTTTGTGGCGCTGGTACCAGCTTTTTTTGTGTCATGATTCCAAAGAGAAGTATTTACATTAGATATATTTTATAACTTCTCACAATGTGATCTTACAATGAGATCATAATTTCATACGAAATGCAAGCAAATTAAAACAAAACAAACCAATAAGAACTTTAAAAAAAATGAAACAAAGAAAAGTATTGTATGTATACATATAAAATAAAAGTTAAAATGTACTGTATTACACTAAAGATGAATCGTATATGAAAAGAAAAATTTGTGCACAAGGCACAGGACTACAAAAAGGGGTGCATGTAGCACGCTGGCAAACAGGTGTAGCCCTAAATCTTGTGGAGACCACAAGTATTATAGCGTCAGCTTAGGGCTTCTGCCTTAGATAACAAGAGTATATATTTTTTTTAGATACCTGCACTATAACTAAGTTCCCGCTGTAACAATAAGTCAAAGTATAATATAAGTTAGCATTTGATAAATTTACACACTGTCTTCCTGTATTTCTGTGTAATAATTAAAATGTCCCATCTTGTGTTCAAGATTCTGCATGATATGAAGTGCCTGTGTACTGACTGAAGTAATTTCTTTCTTTTTTTTTTTTCTTTACCTGACAAGAATCTGAAAAATAAAGGTAAGAAAAATGTATCTAAATGTTATATAATGTAACAAGATACCTTACTCGATCTGCCACTTTCAAGTAAGAAGTATCTAAGCAAAGTGTTAAAATGTAACATGTTAAAAATAAACAAATTCGAAATGTATGTGTAGTATAGTATGTTATGTGACGGATAACTCCTTGTAACTTTAAAATCTTTGTACATAGACAAAGTGATGTTGTCATTGATATATTATGACATTATGCAAACACAAAAAAAAAACTGTTAAAAAGAAGTATTTTAATATTGAAACATGGTGTAAAATTTAAAAGATAGGAAAGTAAAGGAGAAACTGTATGTGTGTGGAGGGCGGGGAAGAAAAACTCCCAAACTCATGAACTACCTGTAATGCAACACATGAACAAAAGTGTACGCAAGCATACACAACGTGTAAGTAAACACATGAACAAATTGTATAATATCACATGAACTCTATGTATTAATGTCTCAATGAACTAAAATTGTAATGTAATTGCCAACAAAATAAACAGACAGTATAAGTGTAATAACCCAAGACACTTACAGCGAGTGTGATTCAATTACATAATTAATGAATTATCATCAAAATGTAGTGAATAAGGGTTAAAAAACAAATGAACTACTTGTAATGTGTGTGTAAACCCTGGTTAAACTCTAAACCAGCCAGTATGTATTACTCAATGAACTACTTGTAAGAAAAAAAAAACAAAAAGAAATACTGCCGAATAAATCGTTAGCAAAGTACAGTATGTAAAAGCAAATGAACAAAATATGTAAATCAACACATGAACTAGTGTAATGTATGTATATGGATGCACAAAATGTATTCTAAATAAGCAAATGTTGTGCAACATAAACAAATATTCAACACATGAACTGCTTGTAAAAAATGACTTAATGGTTAACTAAGGGTTAAAATTAAAATAAAGTTGTATCTGCGCAAGTTATTACTGTATTAAGGTAACAAAAGTATGTATAAAATGCAGAAGTGCCCAGTAGGTTGCATAATTCTACGCTGAAAATGTAGAAGTTATGCCAAACCAAACATGTTCCAAGTAAAAAGAATGAAAGAGAAAGTAAAAATGCATAGAAAAAAAAGCTAAATTCTTCATGTCATATGAGTGTATGTATCCGTCACAAGACAACGTGAGACTTTCACTCACTAATTAAAAAAAAAAAAAAATTTAATGTGGGAAAATGCTAAAGACTCTATTTGAATAGCGTTAAAAAAAAAGGTGAAGTGTACCAAACAGCACATATTGTGCATTTGAATAAATTTTACAAAAAAACAACAACTCTTAACGATATCACATATCATGTCAAATAAAATAAAATTACCTTATGTTATAAATAAAAATGGCAATAGGTCACCAGCTTTGTGTAAACAATGAAATTAAACAGTAGATTAACTGTATGTGTAAAAATGTACAGCCAATTAATTATCTCCTGCATAAAAATTTAAGATGTATGTGCAAACAATGTACAATAGTTAAATTGTGTCATAATTTCTGCAAAACTTGTAAACACATCAACCAAAAACATCCTACCAAGTATATAAAAAAAAAAATTAAAAACTGTATTTTACTGTGTGTAGTGTAAAAAGAGACCTTACTTTATATGCCACTTACAAGCAAGGAGTCAATAACAAAAGTGTTAAAAAGGAACTGTTACAGGTTAATTGCCGCAAAATGAATGTGTCAAGTAAAAATGTCATATGAAGGATAATTTCATGTAAATCTAAAAATAAAATCTGTGTAATTAAGAAAGTGATGGTATCATTAGTAAGTTATGACATTACCCAAACTGAAAAAAAAAATTAGTATATAGAGGGTAAGAGAGAAAAACAAACAAAAAAAAAAATCTGTAGTGTAAAACGAAAACCTGACATAAGATGTAGAAGTAAAAAAATAACGGTACGTGTGTACAAACACAAAACTCCAAAACCCTTCTTGTGAATGTGATTTCAATTACATAATTAATATCACTAGATTATATAATGATACAGAGTTTTGCTTGACACCATGAACTAAGTGTATAAACATATGAACAAAGTGTGAAAGTTTTAGATTAACTCAATGAACAAAGTGTGACAAACTCATGAACAATGTATAATAATATTAATGAACAAGGTGTATTCTCACATGAACTAAAATTGTGTAAATATACCCATGAACTAAAATAAACTCACATGAACTAATGTGTGTTTTCACATGAACTAAATTGTGTAACTAATCTCAAGAACTAATGTGTGATTTCACATGAACTAAATTGTGTAACTAATCTAAAACTTAAGTGCAGCACATGAACTAATGTTGTCAAAAGTAAAAAAAAAGTACCGTCAATTTTTAAAATAAATGTTAAGTAAGAGACAAAAATAGAAACTGTTATTAAATTATATTGTGAAAATGTAAATTCCAAAACCAAAACTGAATGTAAAGAGTGCAATGTGATGTTTCCATCACTTGTATCTATCAAATTACCAAAGTAGAAAAAAATTATCTAAAATCGTTTAAGTGTAACTGGTGCAAAAAAAAAGGAAGACACATCTGTACAGTGTTTGTGTGTACACCTGTACTACCAAAACTTTTACAAGCGAGAATAAAAAAACTGATGACCTGCATCAATGTATTTTACTCTCCCATACAATCTTTTAATCATCCGACCATTCCTGCAGTAATAACCGAATGAGAAAAGGGTATACCTAAAAGTACACGCATAATTTCTAAAAAAAAAATATTTAAATTTGCAGTTAAGTGTTAACTGCGAAATAAATTATCACTAATGCCATATGGTGAAGTATTAAGATGTACATAAATGTCTAAAAGAGTGAAATGTTTTTTTTTTCTTTAAATGAATTTTTTTTAAGAATCCTTCACAATACAAAATGCAGCAAGAGAAAAAAAATAATTTATCTTGTAAAGAGGTCTTTTTTTTTATATCTATATAAAAAAAAGAAGTGTGTTCAATGAAATGAATTGCAGTTGTCTAAGGTTTCTCGTTGCTCTTTTATATATCTCTTTACGGTAGGACATCTATGTGAGAAAGCTGTATGGAAAATGTTAAACTTTGTGTTGTTTCCCTCATTACATCTAATGCAATTAATGCACTTTGGGCTGTTTGAACAATGAGGATCTTTATGTGATAAGGCACATACAGGACACCTAACTTTATCTGTTCATGATTTTGCCTGATGAAGAAGATTTTGACATGTAAAACATCTTTTTACTGAAACGTATCTTTTTACAGGGTAACCAGTAGACTGAATTTTGATTTCGCCATGAATAATTAACCTTTTAGCTATCTTTAAGGGGCATTAGAAATATCCAATTAAATAACTCAACATATTTCATCTTATATTTTTGTTGAAATTGAATAGAAGGTGTGGATATACCAGTTAAGTCAGTAATTGCCAAAAGAATATCAGGAATATTAAAATTTTCTGGCAACTGACAAATTATAACTGAAAATTGTTTTAAATCATGCTTAAAAGGGGACGAAAAGTTACTATTTATAGGAGAAGTGGTAACATCTTGTTGTGGGCATTTCAAATCAGAAATAATATTTGAGTTATGCTGCAAGGAATTTTCAGTCAGACTGTTGGTTTCACAAATATCTATTTGTGTTGTTTCAATCCGCTTAGGTGATAGTATTTCGCTGTATGCCTCGGATGTGCTTTGATTTTGATAAGACGTCTCATTAATTTCAACTTTATGTTTCTCTTTCACTGTGAGGGCGTGCAATCTTTCCAAAATTTTTGTATTAACAATTTGTAAACATTTGTTCTTATTTTGCAACCTAACATAATCATCTTTTATAACCTGAAAAAAATTACCCAAAATTTGAAATTCCCATAAAAATTTCTTATTCATAGAAGATATATTTTCAACTAAAGTGTCATTGTTTTTACTACCAATTTGTTCCTGTAGTATAGGTAATTCTGTGTTTACCCTTTCCGCAAATCTGTTAAGTGCTTCCTTAAACATGTACGGCAGAGAACATTTTAATTCAGCCATAGATACTTCTAATTCTGGATGGCTATCGGCCTGTGACATTTTTCAAAAATGTTGGAAAAAGTAGCCAAAGAAGAATTTTAAAAAAATATAAAAGATGGCACAATAATTTAAAAATTAGTTACTGTATTAGAGCAAAAAGCAAGAAAAAGAATTCAAAACAAATATTTTCTCTACCTTTCTCTTTTTTTTTGAATGAGCAGATTAAAAGAGAAGAAAAAAAAATTGGAAGTTCTCAAAAAGAATTTCTGTCTATTTTAAAAGTATGCAGTATCTGAAATATTCATACAGTAAGAAAAATTTATACACCCTCAGATATTATATAGAAAACAGCACAAAATCACTGCAACATCTTCCAATAATATGCATGCAAAAATAATATTCACTTGTAAATGCTGAGTAAAAGCAAAAAAATAAATAAAAAACTATCAAATAATAGCCAAGAAAATTTTATAAGGCACCTTTGGAAACGAGGGCAATAAATGTTAATATGCCTAGCCTATCACAAACACATTTTAACTAAATGACATTTTATTTTCTGTATGGAAAATAATTAATCACCTAAATATCAATGTAAAATAAATATGCACTACAATACTGAATTTAAAAAACTTACCTTTCAAAATAAAGCAAGAAAAGAGAAGACAAAAAAATTATAAGTGCCAAATAAAATCATTTAAAATATACATCTTCAATTTCGTAAACTTCTCTGTTCATGCTAACAAATATACAGAATAGTAAGAAGTCATCATTTTATATATATTTTTTTTTTACTCAAACAGCATGAAAAGGGAAAATTGATAAATCATAACGCATACTTACAGATAAAAAATAAAGCAAAATAATAGCAACTAATTTACTGTATTTACTACAATTAAAGTTTAAAAGAAAAAACTTGAATTTTCCGTGTTCATGCTTTTGCAGTGAAAACTAGACACTTTTTTTATTTAATTTATATTCTTAGCTGTAGAATTTTTTGTTGTTTTAGTCGCAGACATACGGTGGTACATTTCTGTACGTTTTCGCATTTTTTTTTATAACTTCACGTTTTCCTTTTTTATCAGGTGCACCACTTTTACTATTGCGAATATATTGGCACTGATTTTTTTACAAGCTAAGATGGCAGAAACCAGCAACAAACAAAAATCAATCTGATGCAAATTTGATGATGAAAACTGATGCAAATCTTTTTTTTTATCTCATTTATGCACAAGAAGCGAATAGTTATTCTGTAGATAGCTGAAGCACAGATTAAAAGAAAATTGTTCACATAATTTGAAATATTTTCGGATGCACGAATTCTGTTAAGATGCACTTTCTATTCCTTTACAAAAAAATTTACACCTGATTAGAGCGTTTATCTGACATCTGTCAACACAGATTTTTTTTTTATTAATCACTTGAAGACAACACATACAAGACGTAACACATGCAAATCACCGACGCAACACTTGGAAAAAGAAAACTTTTTGAAGACACTTTCCTAAAAAAATTGTAGCATAAGATTTTACGTACACCTTTGCCGCAATGCACGCGAACCTTTTTACTTTTTCACATTCCACACGATAAATCTCCAGGCACCGTTGAATGCACACACACATAAATGATAATACACTAGGTCACCATATTCTGTCGAAAGGGGAAAGCAAAACGTCGACACAAACACACACAAGGCGAACCGCTGAAGTCACGTTTTTTTTTGTATGATTAGTGACGATACAAGATCAATTCGCCGACTAATTCCGATCATCTGGGGGAGGTGATGGTGAGCAGGAACGAAGAAACAACCGCACCAATATCAGAGGGGGGGGGGGAGGCATACAGGCGAAACAAGAGTGGCTCGAAGATGTCCAGCTGGTGAGCGAAGAAACACTAGAATGGGTTCTATCACTGTCCGTCGGAGAAAATCGCATCCATCCATCGAGCACAATGTTATGAGTGCAGGATATCGCGGCACACCAAGAAGGCACACTGTCCGGCATGGTTGAAAAAAAATATCCAGTCCAAGAATTTGAAGAAAATTACTGCAAGAGTACTTGAATGGGGTACTTGAATGATTTTAGGGGGGGGGGGGTGAATTTCTCTCTCTAACGTGCATTTTTTTTTTTTTTTTAACTAAGTTGGAGAAAAAATATAGGCGATGCGCCAAAATTATATAGCATTGATTGAAGGCCGGGTTCTAAATGCTAAAAAAAAACTCCAACTATAACATTACTGGAAATTACTCTTTATTTAAAAAGTCCTTCCGGCCAGTGCCGGGAGGAAGAGGTAGCTTTCATAATCCTTATTTAAAAAAAGCCAAATTATATCATGCAAACACACGAAGCTCAATTTAGTGGAAACCGAATATAGGAGATTCAATACTAATTTTTATCAATATAATGAATGAGAATTTCGCGAAATTAGTCAGCTTTATCCAAGCTGCTTTTCTTTAAAGTAACTTATATTTGGCTGCCAAATTCGGCAATTTCTTAAAGTGCCTGTCATTTTAAGACAACATGGTGGATGAGGCTAAGCAGTGAACTTTGTCGAGACCTTAGTAATTGCTGTGCACATGCTCACTCACATCGGAATCGGTTAATATATAGGAGTGCTGTCGCATGCAAAAAATCAGATTTTTCAAAATGTCACCCACAATAGAAATTGAAACTGCTATATCTGGGCCATTTTTTAAGGTAAAGACAAGCAAAAAATACTCCCGAATCCTTATATCAAGATCAAATACTTAAGAAAGAAACCTTTTTCAATTTCTAATTTTTTTGCACCTCACTTTAAATATATATATATTTTTTAATTTAATGGCCGCCATTTTGAAACAAGATGGCTGATGAATCTGGCCAGCGAACTTGGTCGAGGTGTTGATGTATACTATCCACATTCCTTCTTACATCGAAATAGGCGAATACGTGTGTTATCGCGTGACAAATACAAGATCGTTTCAAAATGTTAGCCATGCCAATGCATTCAAAGTGCTATAAATCAACCATTTTTTAAGATATCAACAAAAGAACAAATTTTCAGAAACAAAAACTGCTCCGGAATCTTTGTATCAAGGCCAAACACATAAAAAAAATCTTTTTCATTTTCCAATTTTTTAATACCTCATTTTGAATTTTAAATTTAATTTTTTTTTAATGGCAACCCTTTTGAAACAAGATGGCGAATGAAGCTGGCCACCGAACTCGGTCGAGACATTGGTATGTACTATGTACAGACCAAGTTACATCCAAATAGGTTCATAAATGCGCGTGTTATCGCGTGACAAAAATCAGGTCGTTTTAAAATGTCAGCCACAAGAGAAATTCAAAATGCTATTACTCAGCCATTTTTTTTAGATATAGACGAAAGAAAAACTGTTCCGGAATCTTTGTATTAAGGTCAAACACATACAAAAAAAATCTTTTTCATTTTCCAATTTTTTGGTATATCATTTAAATTTTTTAATTTTTATTTTTTTTAAATGTCCGCCATTTTGAAACAAGATGGCGGATGAAGCTGGCCAACGAACTCGGTCGAGATATTTGTATGTACTATGTACACACCAAGGTACATCCAAGTCGGTTCATAAATACGCCTGTTATTACGTGAGAAAAAGTCCTTCCGGCCAGTGCCGGGAGGAAGAGGTAGCTTTCATAATCCTTATTTTAAAAAAGCCAACTTATATCATGCAAACACACGAAGCTCAATTTAGTGGAAACCGAATATAGGAGATTCAATACTAATTTTTATCAATATAATGAATGAGAATTTCGCGAAATTAGTCAGCTTTATCCAAGCTGCTTTTCTTTAAAGTAACTTATATTTGACTGCCAAATTCGGCAATTTCTTAAAGTGCCTGTCATTTTAAGACAACATGGTGGATGAGGCTAAGCAGTGAACTTGGTCGAGACCTTAGTAATTGCTGTGCACATGCTCACTCACATCGGAATCGGTTAATATATAGGAGTGCTGTCGCATGCAAAAAATCAGATTTTTCAAAATGTCACCCACAATAGAAATTGAAACTGCTATATCTGAGCCATTTTTTAAGGTAAAGACAAACAAAAAATGCTCCTGAATCCTTATATCAAGATCAAATACTTAAGAAAGATACCTTTTTCAATTTCTAATTTTTTTGCACCTCACTTTAAGTATATATATATATATTTTAATTTAATGGCCGCCATTTTGAAACAAGATGGCTGATGAATCTGGCCAGCGAACATGGTCCAGGTGTTGATGTATATTATCCACATGCCTTCTTACATCGAAATAGGCGAATACGTGTGTTATCGCGTGACAAATACGAGATCATTTCAAAATGTTAGCCATGCTAGAAATTCAAAGTGCTATAAATCAACCATTTTTTAAGATATCAACAAAAGAACAAATTTTCAGAAACAAAAACTGCTCCGGAATCTTTGTATCAAGGCCAAACACATAAAAAAAAATCTTTTTCATTTTCCAATTTTTTAATACCTCATTTTGAATTTTAAATTTAATTTTTTTTAAAATGGCAAGCCTTTTGAAACAAGATGGCGAATGAAGCTGGCCAACGAACTCGGTCGAGACATTGGTATGTACTATGTACAGACCAAGTTACATCCAAATAGGTTCATAAATACGCCTGTTATCGTGTGACAAAAATCAGGTCGTTTTAAAATGTCAGCCACAAGAGAAATTCAAAATGCTATTACTCAGCCATTTTTTTTTTAGATATAGGCGAAAGAAAAACTGTTCCGGAATCTTTGTATTAAGGTCAAACACATACAAAAAAAATCTTTTTCATTTTCCAATTTTTTGGTATCTCATTTAAATTTTTTTATTTTTTAATTTTTTTAAATGGCCGCCATTTTGAAACAAGATGGCGAATGAAGCTGGCCAACGAACTCGGTCGAGATATTTGTATGTACTATGTACACACCAAGGTACATCCAAGTCGGTTCATAAATACGCCTGTTATTACGTGAGAAAAATCAGGACGTTTCAAAATGTCAGCTACGCTAGAAATTCAAAATGCTATAACTCAGTCATTTCTTAAGATATAGACGAAACAAAAACTGCTCCAGAATCTTTTTATCAAGGTCAAACACATAAGAAGGAAATATTTTTTCAATTTTCAATTTTTGGTACCACATTTCAAATTTAAATTTTTCTTAAAAATTTAAATGGCCGCCATTTTTAAACAAGATGGCGGGTGAAGCTGGCCAACGAACCCGGTCGAGACATTGGTATGTACTATGTATAAACGAAGTTACATCCAAATCGGTTCATAAATACGCCTTTTATCGCGTGACAAAGTTCAGGACGTTTCAAAATGTCAGCCACGCTAGAAATTCAAAATGCTATAACTCAGCCATTTTTTAAGATATAGACGAAACAAAAACTGCTCCGAAATCTTTGTATAAAGGTCAAATACATAAGAAAAAAATATTTTTCCATTTTCAATTTTTTGGTACCACATTTCAAATTTTAAATTTTTTTAAAAATTTTCAATGGCCGCCATTTTGAAACAAAATGGCGGATGAAGCTGGCCAACGAACTCGGTCGAGAGATTGGTATGTACTATGTACACACCGAATTACATCCAAATCGGTTCATAAATACGCCTTTTATCGCGTGACAAAATTCAGGACGTTTCAAAATGCAGCCACGCTAGAAATTCAAAATGCTATAACTCAACCATTTTTTAAGATATAGACGAAACAAAAACTGCTCCGGAATCTTTGTATAAAGGTCAAATACATAAGAAAAAAATATTTTTCCATTTTTAATTTTTTGGTACCACATTTCAAGTTTTAAATTTTTTAAAAAATTTTAAATGGCCACCATTTTGAAACAAAAAGGCGGATGAAGCTGGCCAACGAACTCGGTCGAGACATTTGTATGTACTATGTACACACCGAATTACATCGAAATCGGTTCATAATTACGGGAGTTACAGTGTGACATAGGTCAGATATATATATATATATATATATATATATATATATATATATATATATATATATATATATCAATTTTGAACGGAGGGTGGTTTCGGGGTCTGGGGGTCATGATCGATGAAAATATACCAAAATTTTTTGAAATCGCTTTCCTCCGAACGGCTGCAATAGGTAGCTTTTTTGTAAAGAAAGCTACCTAAAATCAGGACGTTTCAAAATGTCAGCCACGCTAGAAATTAAAAATGCTATAACTCAGCCATTTATTAAGATATAGACGAAACAAAAACTGCTCCCGAATCTTTTTATCAAGATCAAACACATAAGAAGAAAATATTTTTTCAATTTTCAATTTTTGGAACCACATTTCAAATTTAAATTTTTCTAAAAAATTTAAATGGCCGCCATTTTTAAACAAGATGGCGGGTGAAGCTGGCCAACGAACCCGGTCGAGACATTGGTATGTACTATGTATAAACGAAGTTACATCCAAATCGGTTCATAAATACGCTTTTTATCGCGTGACAAAATTCAGGACGTTTCAAAATGTCAGCCACGCTAGAAATTCAAAATGCTATAACTCTGCCATTTTTTAAGATATAGACGAAACAAAAACTGCTCCGAAATCTTTGTATAAAGATCAAATACATAAGAAAAAAATATTTTTCCATTTTCAATTTTTTGGTACCACATTTCAAATTTTAAATTTTTAAAAAAATTTTAAATGGCCGCCATTTTGAAACAAAATGGCGGATGAAGCTGGCAAACGAACTCGGTCGAGAGATTGGTATTTACTATGTACACACCGAATTACATCCAAATCGGTTCATAAATACGCCTTTTATAGCGTGACAAATTTCAGGACGTTTCAAAATGTCAGCCACGCTAGAAATTCAAAATGCTATAACTCAGCCATTTTTTAAGATATAGACGAAACAAAAACTGCTCCGGAATCTTTGTATAAAGGTCAAATACATAAGTAAAAAATATTTTTCCATTTTTAATTTTTTGGTACCACATTTCAAGTTTTAAATTTTTTTAAAAACTTTAAATGGCCGCCATTTTGAAACAAAACGGCGGATGAAGCTGGCCAACGAACTCGGTCGAGACATTGGTATGTACTATGTACACACCAAATTATATCGAAATCGGTTCATAATTACGGGAGTTACAGTGTGACATAGGTCAGATATATATATATATATATATATATATATATATATATATCAATTTTGAACGAAGGGTGGTTTCGGGGTCTGGGGGTCATGATCGATGAAAATATACCAAAATTTTTTGAAATCGCTTTCCTCCGAACGGCTGCAATAGGTAGCTTTTTTGTAAAGAAAGCTACCTAAAAGGTCATTTAAAAGGTGGTTCAGTTAAAAATGGGAGAGAGAGACCCCATAATACATGGGACGCCGAAGCGCCTTTTCTTTTAGACAACTTTACATCTCGAAAGCTGAAACAGGAGTGAAGTTTTTGCAAGAAGTCAAGAAATCTTGTCGTTGCACAGAATCGCCAATTTACAACTTTTGGTGACTGCACGAAAATGTACAAAGGCTTTTGGCGATAAACATTACCGCAAAAATGTGGTGACACAATCGGACGGGGGAGGCCGAGATTGCAAGCAAGCGCTTCTAATACGATGAGAAATGCGTCGGAAAAGCGAAACTTGTTTATACAACAGATTTTACAAAGTAGACCGCCGCCTGAGAAAAATGCTGGAAATCACAGGCATCTGGCTTTTAGCTCGACCACAAAACACGATAAATACATGCTTCCCATAAGATCTGTTCATTTTTACTTTTTTTTATTGTTAATACATATTCAACGTTCACGTATTAGTAGAGATAAAAAATTTCTTATCAATGTGGCGCGCAAAAATCCGATGCAATTAAATGCAGACCTTGATACTAGCAGATGTGCTATTTAATTCTTATTTATTTCTTTGCACTGGGAGCGGTAGGTGACAGATAAGGAAAAGGGAAAAAGAAATGAATCTTTGCGGCTGGAAATAAAGATGTTTTTAGAAAGAAAACCTTTTAATAAAAGCTGGATGGTTTTGAGAAATGAATTTAATTACATATTTCAGCATAAGAAAGAGGGGGGGGGATAATGTGATCTAAAAGTAAGAAAGTTATGTTTTAAATTAATTTTGAATAAAAATTATAGCTATGGGACAGAAACGCTGTCACAGATGATGCCAACAGAAATAATATATACGATTGTACAACTAAACGTATTATAACAGATTTGCAAAATTTCATTGTGGATGTGGGTCACTTTACAACGTAAACAACTATCATATAAACGTTTGTCACAGATTTTCTATTCAATTAAACATTTTTTAATATAATTCTTCATATTTAACGACATTTTCTTGACCATAGCTACAATAAAATACTGTGATTAATTGTTTTATAAATGGAAAAATCACGAAAACATTGTTTTTTTGTCTGTGTTTCATCAAATACACTTTTAGGATGAGAGACTGGACATTTTTTCGAAAGGTTGAAGTTATTTGAATATATTATTTAAATTTTAAAGATTATAGCTGTTTCCACTTTAAATGAAATTTTATAGCTATAATTAAAACACATAAAATTAAATGATTTACTATTTAACCTAATGAACATTGCAAAAGAAAAATATCATGTCAACAATTTATCTTTATAATGATTTTTAGTGCCACAAAAATAGATTCGAATAATTTAAAAATCAGTGGAAATATCCCATTGAAGCCTTAGTAATTCAGTCAGATAATAAACAGATATATTTTATAGATAAAAGTCACACATAAAATTTTATCTTTCTTCACAAAACATATCAAATCTAAAACATTTCCTAAAAAAATAAGCAGAGAAAAGACAGAAACATGCGTTACATCATATATTTCATCATGAAACTACTGATAACGGCTGAAAGCTAGATATGACAAATCTTCGAAGTTATCAAATATCTTCTTGGATGAAAAAGTAAATTGTCTGATTTAGCAAGATATAACATAAAAGCCATCAATTTGAAAGACCTTTTTTTTTTATAAAATGAGTAGTAATAACAGAAGTGCGATTAAATCCGGTTTTTTCACAATATTGACTATGTTGTCATTGATATGTCTTAATTATTTGTAAAGGGGAAAACGATGATGTTTCAGAAATTGCATTTATTAGATTTCGAAATAGATTTTTAAGATGTATTTCAGGCATGATTTTCGTTCGAGAAAGTATGCACATATAGTTAATATAATATATATTATTAAAATAATGAATACGCCAGTCTTTCTGTATGTGTACGTTCTTGCGCTTTGATGAATAACGCCAGTTGCAACGGCATTGGTCACGGAGGTTCCCCATAGTATTAGCGAGAAACCTTCGAAGGGATTTTGTTTTGAAAATTTTGATTTAGACATTTATTAATTAACTTTTTAGATACTTTTACAGTAATATATATATTTGTGTACCATTCGCATCTTTCTTTCTATATATCGCATAATTTCATTTTTTTTTCCTGAACAAAACAGAAAATGTACTTCAAGATAGCGTTTATTTCAGAATGATAATTAATGAGAAGACTGTAAATGAGAAAATTGCGGACAGTATCATTCACAGTATTACAATGGGTTTGACTAGCGAGGAAGGGATTAGGGGAGAATTGATTTTCATAGGAGTTAGCTAAACAATCGGCTCTATCCTCATCCATATAAGCAGTAATATTTTTAGAAATAAGGGGAGGGATAAGAGTATAGTTATTGTTTAATTTCTTTTGAAAACGCAAAAGAGAATTATCCTCACTTAAGAAATTTTCGAGAAAATTTTGCCAATTTTTTTGTGTTTCTTTTTGAATAAGATATTTGATTTTATTATTAAAACTATTGACAACAGAAGTATTGTATAACCCATTCTTTAAAATAAATAAATAACAAATTCTATCAATTTTTCCGGTAGATGTTTACAATTATTTTGAAGAACGTGTTTGTGACCTTAATTTTAAACACGAGTGTATATTCAGTGAAAGGCATGTACAAGCTATTCCAAAAACCAACTAATTTAATCGTACATTTATTATGTGTTCATTATCATTATTTTTAATCTATACATTGAAAATAAAGATGTTTATCATATTGATGAGGATTTCATTAAAATTTCCTTTTTATGTGCACGTATATAGCCTTTTTATATGATCAACTATTATATTAGTAAGTAAGATTTATGCGTTTAATGTCGTATTTAACAATAGTAAAATAATGAAGGTGAAATAAATTATAAACTGTTCTTCATTATTAGGAAGTTACTTTTTATGGTTGCATTATAAAAAAAATATGATAATCTTTTTGTTATTTGTAAAATGTGTAATTATGTTTTTCTATTTATGTAATATCATTTTAGAAACCACATTTCTCACGTAAAAACATTTAATGCTAGAATTACCGAGGCGGGTCATCTGTGACCCAAGGCGGGATTTTTCGCTTGTTTCACTGTTGTTTTTCAAAGGAAAACCTTGAAACTTCGTGACTTTTCCTAAATACTCAGTATAATGCATTTACACGAATTTAGTTGAAATCGAATGAAACCTTTTTTACCTACTCGTCTGTATACCTAGAATTACCGTGCCCGGTCATCGCTGATCTGGAAAAAAATAAAGGCTTTTTCTTTTATTTCAACAGAACTTTTAACTCTATATTTTTCAATAATAGACGATTAATGTAAGGAGATGTATCGTACTTGCTTTTCACAAAAAATGGGAGGGTGAGAGGGGGGATCGTGATCACACATCTGTCATGCACCTGCAAGGGAAATGTGTGAGCTTTTATCTTATTTCAAACTATTTTTAGAATGTTTTAGAAAGTTATTATCTCTGTTATACCTTAGAATCTAAGTAAAGAAAATATTTTGCATGCTATAAACCACGCGGGGCAAAAAAAAAAAAAGGAGAGTTTGTTTGTGTTATTTCAATTTCGCACATTTGTAGTGATGGCTTTCCCATGCAGGTCTTTCGAATGAGGTAGTTTTAAAATTGTGAAGGGAACTTTCATAAAATGTTTTTAGCGACAGAATTACAACTGATGATGATAAATAGCTTGTCATAAATGTCGAAACAAATTTTGGCAAAAATGCCTATAATATCCCATTGTCTAAATACAGTTCAAGTGGCAGTAAGCTGAATGAAAATAGCCAAGTAAATGCTGTGGAAGAAGTCATGAAACATGAATAAATCATAAGCGTTTTGAAGAAAATACAAAATAAAAGAAAGAATAAAAAATGACGAGAAATATACAAAATAAATTACTCCCTCCAAGTGATTTGGAAGAAGCGAAAAATGGAACTATATGAAGGATAGAGTCACAGAGTTCAGTAGTTTCTTAACGATGACCTATGCAAAATCTAGCGGTATCTACAGTCATATATATTTGGGTATTTTAAAACATACAACAGGTTCTATTATAAGCAGGAGAGTATACATTCTAAAATTAGTACAGAAGCTCAAAGATAAATACTTTGCAAAAGAACCTGAAATTATCCGTCCACTGACCACCATAGACGTTTCAAACAAATGTAAACGTTGCCAGATAAATCAATGCTAAGACAATAAAATTAATATTGTGCGTGGAAACTGTTTATAACGTGTATGTGGATTATGCACAGCAAAAATAAAAAAAACAATGACCGTTTCATTTTGCGTGAATTGATTGAATGCAAAATTGTTTAATGCAAGTAAAAAAAATAAAAAATAACGGAACTATATGCATTTAAATGTACTGTGTTTTAATATCTTATTAAGCTCTAGGAACGTTATTACAGAATTTATATTCATAAATCTTAAGTATATATATATATTATTTAAAAGAGCCTGCAAAATCTCAAAGTATCTATTCAGTAATTAGAAATTTAAATTTTATTTGGTGATATCTGTTCACCAAATTTCCTATTATGTATTAGTCTAGAAGCTAAATTGTATTAATCATTAATTTAAATTCATTGCATTAATCATCAACCCTTATTGCGTGTCTGTATTTCCACCACAAAACAAAAACTAGTATGTTGTGGCCATCACAAAACTTTCTTCTATATAAATCACGTCAATTAAATCCTTTAAATAGTACAGGAAGTTACATCAATTTAGCACCAACTCATATCAAAGTGTATCTTAATTTGAAGTTTGATAAAAATTCGTGCCTTAGTTCTTGAGATAGAGCTATAGCGGAAATTCTGAAAAATGTAGCATAGCAGCGCCACCTGTTGAGTGATTTACACAATACATAAACAGCAATAATTGATATCCAGGTATACATGAATCTGAAGTTCGTTGAAAATCCAAGCATTAGTTTTTGAGATAGAGCTATTGCAGAAATCACAAAAACAGCATAGCAGCGCCACCTATTGAGCGATTTCAATTCATGTCAAGGACTAACTGATTCTAAAGTTTGATGAAAATTCGTGCATTAGTTCTTGAGATACAGCTTTAATGGAAATTCTGAAAAGTGCAGCATAGCAGCGCCACCTGTTGAGCGATTTACGCCAAAGCACAAACAGCACTAATTCATATCAAAGTATACTTGAATCTGAAGTTCGATGAAAATCCAAGCATTAGTTATTGAGATAGAGCTATTGCGGTAATCGTAAAAAAATGCAATATAGCAGCGCCACCTGTTGACCGATTTACACCAAAATGTACAAAACGTCATGTCATGGACTAACTGAATCTGAAGTTTGATGAAAATCCGTGCATTAGTTCTGGAGATTGAGCTATTGAGGAAATTGTGAAAAATGCTGCATAGCAGCGCCACCTTTTGAGCAATTTACACCAAAAACTAATCAGCACTGATCTATATCAGGGACTAACTGAATATAAATTTTTATTAATTTCTGTGCAATTGTTCTTGAGATAGAGCGCCCACAACATTTGTGTCACATACAGACAGACAGACAGACTCACAGATGCACAGACTCACAGAGAGACATTTTGTAAAAACGTATTTTTTGGAATCTCTGACCCCTAAAACGTGTAAATCCGTCCAAAATCGAAAGTCGAAAATTTTCACGAATCCAATACTTTCTTCTTGTAAAGATAGAAGAAAGTAATAACATCTCTGAAGACCATGGGTCAGATATGACCCACCCTGGTATTTCTAGGTATACAAGAAACGCGGTAATTCCAGTGTTAAGTTTTATTTTTATGTAGAAAAAATTGTTTTTAGTAAGAAAATCATACACCTTCTAGCAGTCTTTGTGTTTCAAATTTAACAAGTCGGAAATTATGCGTCAAATGTGGCACATGAGGTGATTTCGTAATATAATTAGCTTTATAATTATTCATAACTTGGTGCAATAGCTGTTGTACTCTTATGCAAATATGCATGAATAGAAAATTTATTGGTGTTATATGGATTAAACTGAGTAATACGGAAATAATATGACTCCATTTTCAACAGTGAGTAATCAATAGTGCAATCTAGAATCATTACTAGTTATGGGGTATCACTGAATTAATTACGTATGCTAAAATTTAATAAGAATGAAGAACATTTTTATTAATATCTTTTTAAGTTTTGATTCGATTTTCATAAAATTTGATTTTATTCGACAAAATTCTGCAACAGTTACATATATTCAATTTCTAACTATCTGGGTGGTAGTTTTAGCGCTGTTATAAGCAGTCAGACGGACAGACAGACGGACTAGATGACGACTATAGGTGCTACGTATTTATATAATTTCGAACGCACCTAAAAACTGAACAGCAGAATTTCATAT
Source organism: Maratus speciosus (assembly GCA_963932465.1). Lineage (NCBI taxonomy): Eukaryota > Metazoa > Arthropoda > Arachnida > Araneae > Salticidae > Maratus > Maratus speciosus. The sequence goes on from OZ010794.1 coordinate 337,306,810, forward strand.
TAGATGTAAATTTCCAACTGGGCGAAAAATGTCCGGACCAGGATTCGAGCCCGGGATCTCCTGGCTGAAGCCGCCAGTGCTCTGTCATCTGAGCTATCCCGGACGATTCTGGTCGAACTTTTTCACCCAGCTAACCTTGATGATTACAGCATCTGGTCTGAAACCTGGTTCAGCTCAACAGAATAAATCTCAGGTAAAGGAACTCCAGAAATCGCTGGATACGAAATTATACTAGATTAATATTAGCACAATTATTCTAATTGGTAAATATATCATCTTAGATGTAAATTTCTAACTGGGCGAAAAATGTCCGGACCAGGATTCGAACCCGGGATCCCCTGGCTGAAGCCGCCAGTGCTCTGCCATCTGAGCTATCCCGGACGATTCTGGTCGAACTTTTTCACCCAGCTAACCTTGATGATTACAGCATCTGGTCTGAAACCTGGTTCAGCTCAACAGAATAAATCTCAGGTAAAGGAACTCCAGAAATCGCTGGATACGAAATTACACTAGATTAATATTAGCACAATTATTCTAATTGGTAAACAAATCATATTAGATGTAAATTTCCAACTGGGCGAAAAATGTCCGGACCAGGATTCGAACCCGGGATCTCCTGGCTGAAGCCGCCAGTGCTCTGCCATCTGAGCTATCCCGGACGATTCTGGTCGAACTTTTTCACCCAGCTATCCTTGATGATTACAGCATCTGGTCTGAAACCTGGTTCAGCTCAACAGAATAAATCTCAGGTAAAGGAACTCCAGAAATCGCTGGATACGAAATTACACTAGATTAATATTAGCACAATTATTCTAATTGGTAAACAAATCATATTAGATGTAAATTTCCAACTGGGTGAAAAATGTCCGGACCAGGATTCGAACCCGGGATCGCCTGGCTGAAGCCGCCAGTGCTCTGCCATCTGAGCTATCCCGGACGATTCTGGTCGAACTTTTTCACCCAGCTAACCTTGATGATTACAGCATCTGGTCTGAAACCTGGTTCAGCTCAACAGAATAAATCTCAAGGAAAGGAACTCCAGAAATCGCTGGATACGAAATTACACTAGATTAATATTGGCACAATTATTCTAATTGGTAAACAAAATCAAAACATCAAACGCAAAAATCAAACGCATGTTATAGATCCATTATCATTATTTCTATTCTACATATTAAAAGTAGAGATTTTTATCAGATTTATGATACTTTTATGTTTATTTCTTTCATTATCGCACATAAATGTTCTCTTTATATCCTGAAAGGTTTTATTGACAAGGAAGATGTATGCATCTAATATCGTACTTATTAACAATGAAAGAATCATTATGAAATGAAACATGAGCATGACCATGTTATTCAATGTTGATAAATAAAAATGGTTATTTTGTTAGTATTCCATTATATAAAATGTAAGTTTCTTATTTGTTATTTGAAGGATGTGCAATAATGGTTTTCTATTTATGTAACATCAACAATTTTTTGTCATTGAAAACACATTTTACATGGAAACATAATGACGTTTTTGTTATTTTGTGAATTTTTTTTTAAATAAAAGAAGAAAAGTATTTATTAATAATTAGTAAACTAAAAATCTTAAAATTAACATTTAATAAGACCCCAGTTATCCGAGCTCTAACCATTCGTATTGTAAAATATTCTGATATATTTATCAGTTATCAGTTATCTAATGACGGTTCTTATAAGTACCATTAAAATAACTTATTATAAAATTCATTTAATACATCGATTAGTTTTAATGCAGTTTAGAATGAGCTATAGATACATTACTTTATCATGTTCCAAAAGCATTATTGGTTGCACAAAACAAAAATATTTTTCAATATCTCTTTTGCATTTGTTACGAGAAAACGCCTCCATTGATCAGCCGTCCAGTGGACATGTTGGCGTGTCCAACTTAAACGTTCCCTCCGGAGACATAGAGAGAGCGGCACAAAAATACCTGGTCGCATCGCGCAAAGACCACCTTCTTGAAGCTTTTTACGCACAGTAGACATTGATACCAACCTTCCAGTTATTGCAGCGGATTTAAGATGAGAGGGGGTTGCTGTTTTATTCCTTCGTACACGTAACCACAAATATCGGTCATCGGTGCTTGTCGTAGCTCTTGCTCGTCCTTCGCTGAACTTTCTGGAGGCCGAACTAGTGGTTTGAAAGTGTTATCAAAGCCTATGAGCAACAGAAGAACTCACATTTAGCCATCTGGCCACCTCTGTCTGACTTTGGCCTACATCGAATCTCCCAATAGCTCTATATCGCAGTTATGTGGGCAAATGATTCCTTGAGGCCCTTGAGTATTTGAAGACAAATATTTACAGTGATCTAAAAAGTTACATTTTATTTTTAAAAATTTCTGGGTCGAAACACGATTGTTTGATCCGCCGGCTATACACCCGAAATTACGGTACTGTGAAAAAAAGTTCTTCTTTGAAAAATCCTTATTTTCCTTATAAAAAACTGTATAAAAGTTCATTTATAGTGCATAGTTATAATTCTTTTTTGCTTTTATTACACGTAAATGTAAAATAATTATCGATACAAGCGTAAAATAAGTGTCATATATAATTAAGGTAAATCCATAAAAAAACAAAAACAAATACGAAAAATAAGAACTAGTTTCATGTTTTCAATATCTCTTAGACAATTTTTATGATGAGTTCTTATAACTGCATTTTAAAAATAAATTCATTCACCGATTTTTCATTACAAAACAAAATCTATTAATTTTTACAGAATAAATATTACAATACTATATATATATATATATATATATATATATGTATGTAAAAATGTATGAGTAGAAAAATACGTATATTCCATATAAACAAGTAGCAGGATTCTACTGGTTTTAACTGAAAAGTATAACGTATTAAAATTTCCAATATGTTTTCTTCTGCGCGGGGGTCATCTCTCTGCTATTTTTTATAGATACATCGATATAAAAATAAAATAACTATATCGTAAATCGAAATCATGCCCGTGAATATCGCTGGCATCATTTTGAAGTGACAGTGAATAGACCGATAAATTTCAGTTTTATAGCAGTTTTCTTTATTCTAAATGTAGCACCATTTTTACAAGGTCGAATAGAGGAAAGTTTTCATTCAAATAAGATTTTTTTTAAATTATATCTCAATTTACTAATGTTTTAAATAATTTCTCAAGCATGTTACTTTTAAAAATATGCCTTATCTCGTGCAGTTCGATCACGAAAAATTAACCCGTTTGCACTTAAAACAATATAAATAGTTGATTAGCGTTTTTTTTTTTTTTTTTTTCAGGATAATATTCAATAACTAAATTAAAATTTTATCAAAAAATAAATTAAATAATGAATAAAATACAAATTTGTTAAACATGCGATAAAAGTAGTTGCTTAAGCCACTGAAATTATCGAAGTCAAAAAGATTGCTGAAATCGTTAGCTATTTTTTTCTGCTATTAACCCTTGCATGCGGCTAATATTAAAATAACAAGTAGTAAGTTTTTAAATTATTTTAATAAATTTTAAAATTTTATTTGAACTCATTATTGACATTTTTTCGTATGGCTTTTCAGTGTTGTTATTAAACATTCTTTAAATTATTAAAATATCATGTTACAGTTCTCAATAAAAACAATGTTTTTAACCTGTCTTCGGACCAAAATCCCATAGCGTTTCTAAAACACTCCAAAAATCTAGTTTCACCATTTAAATTTTTAAGTTTAAAAAACAATAGGGAAAGGATATATCTATTGAGCAATTTCTTATAATCATATTCAATTCATTTGTTTTAAGATTTGGTCTGCCATAACTTATAAATATATTTTAGAATTTTATCATGCTATAAAATAAGGTATTAAAAAAATAAATGTCTTGTTCTTTTCGAGAATATTTTTGAATGTAAAAATAATTAGCTATAGAATGTTATAAAGAATTTAAGGAAATCCGAAATAAAGTAAATGATATACTCTTGAACACATTAAAAACATTGAGAAAAACATTGTCTCCATGTTTATGAATAACTTGCTTTTTTATTAGAAACAGCTTGCTATTTTTGATCACCTAATTAAGAATTTAAGAGCCCATTTATCCATTTTTACAAAACTGTTATGAATTACCATTTGTCAAGGCTGTGTAAACAATCTAAGCTGTTAATTGCTTTCTAGATAATGGTTATTTAAAAGTACTTCGACACTTGAAGAGGCTTTCGTACGCGTGCTCTTGATTGAATAGGAAAATAAAAGTATTAATATAAAAAAAGTGTTATTTCCTTACTATAGGGTAAACGCACCGATGGTGGGCCACTTAAGGACATTTATCTTATTATTATTAAAGTATTGAATTCTAAATGATATATATATTTTTAACGTAGTCCTAACCTTCATGTATCGGAATAAACATTCAAACTTTCAAAATATATTATTTGGAAAAAATGAAAAATAAAAAAAATTACCTTCCTCGATGCTCCAGTAGTGGCCATAGTAAATTTTTGATGCACCAGTAGTGTGCCCCCCAGAAGTGGGCCACTCCAGTTTTGAGTTTATTGTGAAAATACTGAAGTTATACTTTTTTTTTACAGTTCTAGAATAGGATGTCACAATAATGAAATTATACACAGAAGATTATACATAGAATTATACATAGAAGTTTACATGATTACGTAAAATAATCTCACTAGTAAATCTGCAGATCAGGGGCCTCAACTTCAGTTCTGTAAATCAATTTTAATCTTATCTCACTTTACATAAAAGCTAATATCCTACAAGCTGCAAAGTATTTTTTTTTTAGATTATATACAGGATGTTCTTTCGTATCGTTTAAATATAGCTAATTCCCAAGAAGTTTAGTTTTAGAGGTATAATTTTAATTGCTGAACTATTTCACTTGTTTTTCATCATGTGAAAATCCATTTCCATCACAGTTTTTGTTATCTATAAGTTATATTTAGAAAATCTGCTTATATGCTTTCACTGTTCCATGTTCACAGTCTCCTTCATCTCCAACCATAAGTAGTGAAGATCTGTTTGCTCCACAGAACCTTTCAATTTGCCTTTATTTTCTGAGAAAGATTTTATTTTTCTCCTCCAATTTTATCTTCAAGAACTTCCAAGAAAGAAGCCATTTCTCTCTCCTTTATTGGAGATATTATCACGTTCTTTGATGTTAGTGTGGATTCAACATTTACTTTCTTTAGATCCTAAGGAACTAGTTTACTTGCTTTGAATCCATTCACAATGGTTGCAGGAGTTAAACGATCTAGTGATGATTTTAGGACTGGTGGAAACTAATGTTTCTGCATCTGTTTGCCTTCATGTGTTATTCTGAAGTGCACTACTTCCGGTCGCAGACGATTAGCCGAAAACCAAATAGCCGACAAGACATTTAGCAGACAGCATTTAGACGACAGGACGTTTAGCCGACAAGTACATTTAGTCGACACGTACATTTAGCAGACAGGACATGTAGCCGACAAGTACATTTAGCCGACAGGACAAGTAGCCGAAACGTACGTATAGCCTACAGGACAATTTGCCGAAACGGACATTTAGCAGACAGACAATTGGACGACAGGCAATTGGCCGAACGTGACAATTAGCCGACAGGACATTTAGCCGAAAGGACAATAAGTCGACAAGACAATTAGCCGACAAGACAATTAGCCGACAGGACATTTAGCCGACAGGACAATTAACCGACAAGACAATTAGCCGACAGGACATTTAGCCGACAGGACATTTAGCCGACAGGACATTTAGCCGACAGGACAATTAGCCGACAAGACAATTAGCCGACAGGACATTTAGCCGACAGGACGATTGGCCGACAGGACATTTAGCCGACAGGACGATTAGTCTACAAGAAAAATTCAACGACAGGATATTTAGCTGAGAGGACGATTAGCCTAGTTAGGTTATGGTTAGGATACTTTTAGGTTACGGATAGATTATAATTAGTTTACGGTTACGTTAAACTTAGGTTACAGTTACGTTACGGTTAGGTTACAGTTAGATTACGGTTACGTCACAGTTATGTTACTTTCAGGTAACAATTAGGTTACGTTTAAGTTACAGTTAGATTACGGTTAAGTTACGGATAGGTTACAGTTAGATTACGGTTAAGTTACGGATAGGTTACAGTTAGATTACGTTTCTGCTACGATTAGGTTACGGATAGGATACAGTTACGTTACAGTTTGGTTACAAATAGGATTACGGATAGGTTACAGTTATATTACGGTTAGGTTCCGGATAGGTTACAGTAGGTTCCGGATAGGTTACAAATAGGTTACGGTTAGGTTACCGCCAAGCTACAGTTAGGTTACGTTTAGGTTACATTTAGGTTACAGTTAGGTTATAGTTACATCACAGGTAGGATACGGTTGGGTTATAATTAGGTTACGGTTAGCGTACCGTCATGTTACGTTTATTTTACAGATAGATTACTGTTAGGATACAGTTAGGTTACAGTTAGGTTATGGTTAGATTATAAGTAGGTTACGGTTACGTTACGGATAGGATGAAGTTAGATTACGGTTAAGTTATGGATAGGTTACAGTTAGATTACGTTTCTGCTACGATTAGGTTACGGATAGGATACAGTTACGTTACAGTTTGGTTACAAATAGGATTACGGATAGGTTACAGTTAGATTACGGTTAGGTTCCGGATAGGTTACAGTAGGTTACGGATAGATTACAATTAGGTTACGGTTAGGTTACCGCCAGGCTACTGTTAACTTACGGTTAGGTTACATTTAGGTTACAGTTAGGTTATAGTTACATCACAGTTAGGATACGGTTAGTTAATAATTAGGTTACGGTTAGCGTACCGTCATGTTACGTTTATTTTACAGATAGATTACTGTTAGGTTACAGTTATGTTATAGTTAGGTTATGGTTAGGTTATAAGTAGGTTACGGTTACGTTACGGTTAGGTTACAATTAGGTTACGGTTGGGTTACGGTTATGTTCCATTTCCGTTACAGATAGGTTACGGTTAGATTATGGATAAGTTACAGTTAGGTTACGGGGGTCTATGTCATTTAGCCGAAAACCAAATAGCCGACAAGACATTTAGCAGACACCAATTAGCCGACAGGACGTTTAGCCGACAAGTACATTTAGCCGAAACGTACATTTACCCAACAGGACATTTAGCCGACAGGTCAAATAGCCGACAGGAAGTTTAGCCGACAAGACATTTAGCGACAGGACAATTAGCCGACAGGTCAAATAGCCGACAGGACAATTAACCGACAGATCAAATAACCGACAGGACATTTAGACGACAGGTCAAATAGCCGACTTGACAATTACTCGACAGGACAATTAGGAGACATGAAAATTAGCCGACAGGTCAAATAGCCGACATGATATTTATCCAAAACATACATTTTGCCGAAAGAATTTAGAAGACACATTGATATGGGTCGGTGATATACCAACAATGTCAACCTCAATAACTCGTCACCATCATAATTCAACTTTTTAGCTCACAGGCTATCAAAGTCAGAGAGCTGATGTGCCCGCCGTTCTGTATATATGTAAGTATGTACGGACATATTCACGTAACGAGGTAACTCTTGATAAAAACATCCGATTTGCTTCAATTTTTTTGTCTAGGTTCTTTCTGGAAAGGCTCTTTCCTGATTAGTTTTGGGGGCTCATTGGTTAAAGATAAAGGGGGAAAAGGGGGCTAGTCCCTCCCCTTAATTTAGATAAATGGGTTTTTCATGCAGAATTATTCGATTTGCTCTAAATCTGATATACCGGTTTATTATGTTAATGAGCTTCCCTGATTAGATTTGGAAGCTCATTAGTTAAGTATAAAGGGGGAAAGAGGGCTACTCCCCTTAATTTAGATAAATGTTTTTTCATTCAAAATTATTCGATTTGCTCCAAATTCGGTATACCGGTTTATTATGTTAAGGAGCTTCCCTGATTAGATTTGGAGGTTCATTAGTTAAGAATAAAGGGGGGATAAGGGAGCTACCCCCCATTAATTTAGATAAATGGGTTTTTCATGCAGAATTATTCGATTTGCTCCAAATTTGGTATACCGGTTTACTATGTTAAGGAGCTGCCTTGATTAGATTTGGAGGTTGATTAGTTAAGAATAAAGAGGGATAGGGGAGCTAGTCCCTCACCCCCCACCCCTTTATTTAGATAAATGGGTTTTCCATGCAGAGTTATTCGATTTACTCCAAATTTCCCATATCGGTTTATTATGTTAAGGAGCTGCATTGATTAGATTTGGAGGTTCATTAGTTAAGAATAAAGGGGGAAAAGGGGGCAAATCCACTCCTTAATTTATCGGACACTTGTGGTACGAATATCATAAAAGTTTGTTTTTAGGCTAATTGAAGGGTGTAGAGTTCATTTATGCTGTCAGAATTGTGTACTGCTATTGAAAAAACAAAGTTATGGTTCGTTTTAAGATTCAGATGGCCCCCTAAGCAAATTTTATATACATCATTTAAAAGTAGACTTTATTACCAATCGTTTGGTACCAGTAACTTTATTCTACGATAATTTTTTCAGAGTTAGTAGGGGTGTTTAATTTTTTTTTCCCACGACTGTACACTTTAGGTTTTTCGGATTGTGCTTTACATCTTTCGTTCGGAGTCGGTGTGATCTGGTTTTTAACAAGGAAGTCCTGAATATTTTTCAAATGAAAAACTACAGATTTGACTATTAATGGTGACTCATAGTAATACCCATGTGTTCATTTCTGTACTTAAGGGATAAAATTATACAACACTTTATTATAAACGTGTTAAAATTGGAGCAAATTTCTTTTACTTTGGGGTTTGGTGGAAGTCTGTCGGTTTTGTGTTGAAGAAATTGTTTTGTTGGGTGCTCGCAGACTCCATTCCTAGGCGTTGAAAATTATTTAGAGTGTACCATATATAATATAGTTTAATAAAGCAAATAATTAAATAATTTGATAACATTGCAATGATTGCAGTAAATATAATGTGACACTAATAATCGAAAAAAGTAAAAAAGTCGGATAATTAAGAACTTGAATTATACTTGCCCCTCCTCCACCACTAAAAAAAACTATCTTAAAAAACTCTACACCTGAATTTCTAGCCATCAGGGGCAAGTTGTACACAGCTGAGAAGCATTTGATAAAAGAAAATTTCTCTCATGTATTTTTAAAATTAGCCAAAGTACGATATACATCTCACCTTAAGAAAGTTCGAATAGGAAATGTTTTGGATAATTATTAATTTCTATGCATAAATCATTTATTTAATGCATATGTTTTTATTGTAATCAAATCTGATAAATTATCATAGCGTTTGAGCAATTTTTTAATTTTTGTTTGTCTGAAAATTGATGAAAATTTTCCGAAAAATCAAATTCCTTGGGGGGGGGGGGTATTGCCCCCTCAGCTTCCCTCAAATGGCGGCCCTGTTTCCAAAACTTTCTAAAATATTCATGGAGACATTTTTATGCATAAATACATTAAAATAAAATCCTTTATATCTAACTTCCTTTTATCAGTAATTTATTTATTTTTTTTTATTTATTTTTGACTAGATAATCGTAAAATTAAGAGCTGTTTATTTTTATTCCACCCTAACATTATTTATTCCAGACAGTGTTGCGCCAACATTTGCGTATATGGCGGAAGCATGATGCAACAGTTGAAAGGAGAAATCAATCATCATGTTTGGACATTTCTTTATTCATTTCATTTTCTTCGGTTACTAACGAAAAAGAGCTATTATTTGACACCAATTTAGCCGTGCTAATAAATCTGTTTTATACAAATAAAGCATATTATGGCATTAAACTGGATTATTCCTAATTTTCTCTTATTGATCAAGTTGAATTTAGACACATTTTTTTCGTGAGGGATTTCTGTGATCTCCGGGATGGGGGTGGGGTTGGAATTTGCACTTTTTGACCATTGAAAACACAAAATCTCAAATCTTCCATGGGGACATTTATTCTCTGGAGAGAATGTCTCCCCCGGGTCACCCCATGAATTCAACACTGTTAATGATTTAAAAAAAATATTAGGACTGTTTCTCTTTCTGATTTAATTAAGAAATTTAAACATTTAAACACGGAATGTAAAAAATTATTTTGGAGAAGCTATTATTTGTATAATGAATGCCATTGTTGGATCATATACACCTACGTTTACAAATGAACTGAAAATTTAATACAATAATATTAAACTAGAGAACAGGAATTCTGTTTTTTCAGAATTTAGTGCCGCCCCCGGCATTTCCGTTACTTCATTTTCTTCTGATGGACTGATGGCTTCTATTATTATGAAACAGCCATTATAAATGAAGTGTTAGGAGAAGATGAAAGAGCAGCCGTAAAAGTTTGAACTCTGATTTTCTGGTCGGAATGGGGGAAAAATGGCTATATATATATATATATATATTTTTTTTTTTTTTTTTTTTTCTTTTGACGACTGTTTTTTCATCTTCCCCTAACACTTCATTTATAATAGCTGTTTCATAATAATAGAAGCCACCAGTCCGCCAGAAGAAAATAACTCAGTTAAGCGGGACTCTACTGCAGTACAAAACATATTTCAATTTTAAGACTTAAAGCACACGTTTTATTTTATGTAAAATGACGTCATTCGCATCCGCTTAAGAATTCCACATTTACGATCTACTCTTAAACATCTGCAGTAAAGCATGCATAGCACATCACTATCGCGAAATAATGTACAAATGCAAATAAATATTCCGTCTTTCAAGGGGAAAAAAAGGCGATCTAATGATTCATAGATACTTACAATTAAATATAGTATATAATAGCTCCATTGTTTTAACAGAAATCATTCGTTTATATATTTTTTTTTTCAAAATAGCACGCATTTTAATTACATTTTCTTTCGGTTGTTGCGAGAAAATGGCAACAAAAATATATAATTGCTATTTTAAAACTATTCTTCCTTTACTTTCTACAGAAATCGAGTTCTTCCGTTGCCAATATTAAGCAAATGGCTCTAAAAACTACAAAAAAATTAATATTCCAAAAATAAATGGAGATACAGTTTTCTTACAAAATGCATTTAAAAGAACTTTTTTTCTCCAATACGACGGTATAAAAATTGAAAATGTGCGATGCTTAGAAGTTTAAAAAATTTCTAAACAGTATTTAATCGTAATGCTTTGTTTTACGGCTAGCCTCTGTAAGGTAACGTTATTTTTTGGACACAAAATAATCTGGGAGAAAGAAATAGCATACCGTACCGGAGGCTAATAACATTTTGTTTTAAACGTGATATATAATTTTAAATGTTTCACCAATTTTCAAGCTTATTGAGAACTTTTTACGTTTCATCCTCATTCCTCTGTTTGTATTAACTTAATTTTTCAATAACGGTTTCTTTGTAATCAATAATACTCTAAAGTTAAAAAATATATGTTGAGAAAATTAAAAAAAAATTTTCAAATAATTCTAATTTAATTTGATATTCAAAATTTAAGAAAAGCATTTATCGAATTAGATATATATGGTAAGCATATAGAATTTTTCTTTAAATTTGAAGCTAGGTCCTCCTTTATATTAATAAAATTGGTTCTTATTTAATATTATTTTTTTCATTCTTGTTAATAAAGTTTGCATTTGTAGTCTTAGAATGTATCCAGCCTCAGCTAGGGATCTAACGAATTTCGGACGATATTCAGTATTAAGCAGAATATTGTAGATATTTAGAGGAATAAAATCAGGGTAATACATTTTTAGGTAGATTTCGTAATAAGAAATACTACATATTACATTTTTCCAACGTTTTTGCAGATCTACGCCGATCATGAAACCATAGAACACCAAACCATCCCCAGTTCAAAACTTTATCTAACTATCTATCCATATATATCACTTTTTTATGGACACGATAACTTCCATAATTCTGCACAAACCTCTTCCAAACTGGTCAAGGCCATACCATACAATCAAGGGGCAGAAAATCTCGGTAAAGTTCGTTAATGGGCAAAATCGACCAAGGGGATGGAAATAGGGAAGGATTTTGTGAAAACAGAAAAAAAAACCTTCTTAATTATAATGCATATCAAATCAGTTTAAAGTTATTATTACTTCTAGGAAGAGGTAAAAAAAAAATTATGTATAACAGGTTTTTGATATCATTAAAAATGGGCTCAAGGGGCAATAAAAATAGAGTTTTAAGAAGAAAAAAATTCATAACTTCGTCAATTCACAGGATATAAAATCCACTTAAATTTATTATAAATCTTCTTAATCTTACCTACAACTTTTATATTGACAAGTTTTTGATAGTACCAACTCTTACAGAAAAAAGGGAGAGGGTTAAAAAGAAAAAAATCATAACTTCGTCAATTCACAATTTATCAAATCCGCTTAAATTTATTATAAATCTTCTTGATGTTATCTACAACTTTTATATTGGCAAGATTTTGATAAAACCAACTCTTACACAAAAAAGGAAAAAAATATCGTATTAAGGCTGTTCTCAAATCCATAGGGGCAACTTTATGACATAAGTTTGAATTCCTTTTTGTTCGGAAACGCATGAAATTGGAAGGTGTTGTTATACGAAAACTATGTAATTGAAAGACGTTTTCCGTTTTTTTTGTAAACACAATAGATGTTTCAGAAAATACTGTCACAGTTTGAACCAGATTTCCCAACAAAAGGGAAAAAACACTGAACGAAGGGAGAAAAATCCCTTGTAGTAGGTCTGCCAATATTATTCAATTACGTTAAAAAATCTGTATGTCATTGTGTCAGAAAATATCAACCTTGTTGAACAGTGTAGTTGAGAACACAGCCTTAACATGATTCTGATAAAACCAGTTCAGAAAAATAAAATTAAAAACTCGTCAAAAGCGACCAGAAAAAATTGTCAAACTGTGTTTATCTCTAATCTTGATTTAGCCTTTTTGGTGAAATTAGTACTTAACTTCGAAATCTACCTGTGCCTGCAGGCCGAGCCGGGAGTGATTTTTTTCTCTTTCTTTTCTTTTTTTTTAAAATGATTTTCTCAAATCCAAATTGGCTATTTTCTAACGCATTCATATAGAACCATTTTTATTTCTTACAAGCATAATATGTACAGCTATTTTCATTCAGATACTAAACAATCAAATTCAATTTTTTAGTGTCAGACTATTTTAAGAATCCATAATCTGCCTGTTTGTCATACAGTTTTATAATGAGGCTCCTAAAACTTCGCTTATCGGTGAGAATTTTAACTATTTTTTTTTCATTTTGCACAAAACTATCATTATTTGATAAATTTTATAGTACAAATAATGTTCCGATACGACAGTTTCTTGAATTTTCATGATTTTTTTTGAAAAATAAACGGATATGGGCCATTGCCATTAAAAAAATATATATTTTATGAACTGAGATAAGGATTACTACTGCAATTTGTTTGTGTAGAAAAATGTAAGTCACATAAACAAGTTTTTTTAAGAAATAATAATCTCTTTGTGATGTTTCAACATATTATATTAAACGTATAAAACAGTTAGACATATGAATAACGAAATCTATATCGAATTAAAAATAAAAAACAAACTGTGCGGTATGAATTTTTTGCTTGCTTTTTCTAGTTCCCTACGATGCAACCAAATTGTATACAATGCAATTTTATATCACACTAGCTGACCCACCCGGCGTTGCCCTGGCCCATCATAATAACTTTAAATAAAACTCAAGTTTGTATGATTTTATATCCTTTGAAAATCTTTTAAATGAACCTAGTTTCGGTTGTTTCATTGCATTCCACAGCGTCTCGTGTGTTTCCAACAAACGTCTTTCCGAACGAACCTGTAATCTGGGTCCCCGCTACCTAACGCAGCATGTGCCAGAAGTGCTCCGCACGTATCGTAGACAATCGAAAACCAAGTCTAGTGAGCCAAACTTCATAGTAATCAAGCCCATAGAACCGGAAAACCGAATGCATCATTAATGTTCGAAAATGTCGTTAACTGAAGTCTAAGATAAACTTTCATAATCACAGAAAGTGGTATTTTCACAGAAAGTAACTGAATTGTAATCTAAGTTAAATAAACCAATTCCCGTTGAAATTGGGTCCTTATAACCCGACGAAACAATTTATCCTTACGCGGTGGAAGTTGCCTCCCTCCTCCTCTATAAATTTCACGGTCTACTTTTAAAATTAACACGATATTATTTAATAAACGGATATTTACTGATTTGCAAAATTTTAGCGTAAAACAGCCACACAACAGTAGTTATTATTTCTATTGCAGATGCGCAACAGAAGAAAATATTGCCGTATTATATGAAAAATGTATCTCTGATTTTTTTTTCTTTCATTATTTTTCCTGTGTAATAAACATTTCAGAGAATCATATATAATTTTATCGAAGCAAAATAAAAAATCGCGCATTTAAGGGTTAACGTAACGCGATTTTTATTTTTAATTTACGGATGTAGTGAGTAAATGTAAGTTGTTGCCGAAAAAGGAGATTAATATTCAAAAAAGATGGTAGCTTGGGTATAAAGAAGGACCGGGCCCAGGGGGCAGGATATTAACTGGAATGTAGTTGGGTAAAGGAAAAAATTTTAATAGTTTTAAAGTAGCTGTAGGACACAAGAACTATGAAGTAGAAAATTGTAATAGAGTAAGATCGTTTTTAAAGAAGCTGCAACAAAGGCCCCAAGAAGGAGAATAATATTCAAAATTGGTGGTAGCTGAAGTGAGAAATTTTTTTGTCGTTCACGGAGTTGGTAGAAGACTTAAGAAGTTGTTAGAAAAAAAAAGCTAATGAATCGTGTCATTTTTAAGGGAGCTACAATAAAGGGCCCAAAAAAGTCCAACTGATAGTTAAGAGCAGGGTCCTAACATGAAAATATGTTAAAAGGTGTTAGATCTTCAATTATTCAAAATTAACCATAGAGTTGTGAATTAGTATTTCTTAGAATAATAATTTAAAGAAATGCGCCAAAAATTGGGCAAATGCTGTCCTAGGACTGGATAGCTGATTGTCCTAGGGCCCAAATAAAAAAGTCCTTCCGGCCAGTGCCGGGAGGAAGAGGTAGCTTTCATTTTCCTTATTCTAAAAAAGCCAACTTATGTTATTCAAACACACGAAGCTCAATTTAGTGGAAACCGAATATAGGAGATTCAATACTAATTTTTATCAATAGTAAATCATTATGAATGAGAATTTCGCGAAATTAGTCAGCTTTATCCGAGCTGCTTTTATTTAAAGCAACTTATATTTGGCTGCCAAATTCGGCGATTTCTTAAATTGCCTGCCATTTTAAGAGAACATGGTGGATGAGGCTAACCAGTGAACTTGGTCGAGACCTTAGTAATTGCTGTGCACATGCTCACTCACATCGGAATCGATTGATATATACGAGTGCTGTCGCAGGCAAAAAATCAGATTTTTCAAAATGTCACCCACATTAGGTATTGAAATTGCTATATCTGAGACATTTTTGAAGATAAAGAAAAAACAAAAAATGCTCCTGAATCCTTATATCAAGGTCAAATACTTAAGAAAGAAACCTTTTTCAATTTCTAATTTTTTTTTGCACTTCACTTTAAATATATATTTTTTTAATTTAATGGCCACCATTTTGAAACAAGATGGTTGATGAAGCTGGCCAGCGAACTTGGTCGAGATATTGATGTATACTATCCACATGCCTTCTTACATCGAAATAGGCGAATACGTGTGTTATCGCGTGACAAATACAAGATCGTTTCAAAATGGGAATAGTATGGTTTTAACAATTTGACGTTTATTGCTTTTATACTGTTACTGGACATTACATTACACATATATATCATTAAAAGTTGTTAACTAGGCATAGAGTACGCCGCCTTGTCCTTGTGTATGTCTAAACTGACCGTACCTTTAAGGGTTAATATCTCGGCTAATTACCGATGATTTTTTTCGAAAATCATTATAAACAATGCTTTTATTCTTCTGCAACGATAGGTATATTCAGCGATGCTCAACAATTTTTCTGAATGCCCGTAAATCGAAATTTGTGTATAACAGAAAAACGCTAATTACTCAAAAACTATGTGGCCTAGGGTAATCGCTATAATTTTCCGGCAAGGTTTATATTAATGCCTACAACCTCTAATTTTTTCATAATTTTAGTTTCAGTAGATTCGGAATTAGATGGGGGGGGGGGACATATTTTTGCGCTACATTTTCAACAATATCTTTGAAAATATAATACCTAAAATTAAAAGGAATGTATTTTTGAGTTCAGCGCTACAAAAGCTTTCACAGGATACCCCACATGATATACAATGAAAAGATTTTTTTTTTCAAGTAGCATAATTAGCCCCTCTACTTTTTTACTAAATATATTTATGAATGTTTATTAATATGAAAATATGTGGGTCAATGGTCTTTATTATTTCCCCGAATTTGAACTTTCCACGTTCCATAGTTTACGAGTAAAATGGCTGTGACAGACAGACAGACACAAGAGTGATCTTATAATGGTTTCCGTTTTCACTTTTTAAGTACGGAACCCTAAAAAAGAAAAATCTGATTGTCAGGTGCATCAGGACATGTCTTGGATTGTTCTTACCTAAATGTTCAGAATTCTACGTGCGGTAGATTTTGCTAGTCATCAAACGCAGACACACAGACACTCAAACACTCACATACACACAGACAGAGCGAAACTTTCTTTTATTGGTATACGTTTTATTCAATTTTCCTCGCTAAAAACTGGGTTGTCGTTAAATCCGATCTCGCTGAAAACTTATTCTACAGTTAAATACAAACACACTTTTAGTAGCTGACGAGTTATTGAGGTTTTAATGCATATGTATAAAATATTAATGATGATTGAGTAAAAGCACTGATTTATGAAATTGATGAGCTATCGCTATTATAGTGCCCCCATATCAGTAACAAATAAATACTACTTCTTTCAGCAAAAACAAAGGTTTATTAAGGCTGGCGAATCACTGATCTTTTAATATATAAATTAAATGAATTCGATGCGCAAAAAGACGAATTTGTGAGAATGTCAAGTTGTCAAGATTGGATATATATAATTCATTAATGACATTCGACTTAATAAAATCACTGATGATTAAGGATGATGATTTTCGAGGTTTTTTGGAAATCATACAAAATTTATATCAAACTGATTAAAATATAAATTTAAAGAGATGGCGAAGTAACTAGGTTTTTGCGTTTAGAGAGATCGTTTGCTGATAACTTGTTATTTTAATTTTATTGCGGATGTAAAGAAAATTAATTATATTCTATTGCATAGAAGCACTGCTTTATGAGGATACAGAGTTATCAAGGTTTTAACCACAATGACCAATGATAATTGTTTAAATAAAAACATAGATTTATAAGCTTGAGGATTCATCAAGGTTTAACCGTATAACTTGTATTCGATAGAAAATAAAACGGATTAATGAATCTTCAAGTTATCCAGTTTTTAGAGCAAAGGTATAAATAATAATATTAACTAAATACACTTATTTATGAGGATGTCGAGTTATCGTGGCTTTAACATATAAGCGTAATAATAATAACATTTTATTAAACTAGCTGGCTTCGCACTCTAGCGCGCTCATAATTACATCGGGCCTCTAACTTATGCTAACATCGAATAAAACGAATGTCGAATTCATATGAAAATTTTCGATAGGTGCAGTAGCGTAGCTACGTTGTTTGCCACCCGGGATTTCATCCGTTTATTAAATAATATTGCGTTAATTATAAAAGTAGTCCGTGAAATTTACAGAGGGGGGGGGGGGGGGCAACCTTCCACCGCTTAGGGGTGTATTCTTTCCTCGGGTTCTAGGGGACCGATTTCAACGGGAATTGGTTCATTTAAGTTAGATTACAATTCAGCTACTTTCTGTATTATGAAAGTTTATCTTAGACTTCAGTTACCAACATTTTCGAACATTAATGATTCATTCGTTTTTCGGGTTCTATGGGCTTGATTACAACGAAGTTTGGCTCACTCGACTTGGTTTTCGATTATCTGCGGCACGTGCGGAGCACTTCCGGTACATACTGCTTTAGGTAGCGGGGACCCATTTCACAGGTTCGTTCGGAAAGAGATTTGTTGGGAACACACGAGAGGCTGTGGAAGGTAATGGGACTTCCGAAACTAGGTTCATTTAAAAGATTTTGAAAGGATATAAAATCATACAAACTTGAGTTTTATTTAAGGTTATTATGATGGGCCTGGACAACGCCGGTGGGTCAGCTAGTGTAATATAAAATTACACTGTATAAATACAGGGTTCCGGAGCCCAGTGCAATAGCGCTTCCGAAAAACCGAAGCTTAAATTACCTTTTCCTTTCCTTCCCATCTCCAAGCTTTTGCATTCTTTTTAACAAAACACTTATATGTGACGTAATGTGTCACACACGTAGGAGATGGAGATAAAACGGTCTCAATTTTTATATCAGTTTTTAGGCTTAGACTGACTCGAGCTCAATCTGTATTACATTTAAAATTTTATTTATTCATTTATTGAAAAAAAAAGAATCCTCTTTTAAAATTACGTATTATATTCCACTTCAAATCATTTTAATGCTATTATGATCAGAATGAAGGGGAAACAGAAATCGTGTTTTACTATTTCAAATTTATATCGGCGACGTGTTGATACGGCACCACTCAAGAGACTGAACAATAAATTTGCTTTCAATTCGATTTTCTTTTGTGACAGTAGGATAATTTTTTATTGGCTGGGTTTTCTTTTTATTATTTCGATATCTAACCTGAAAAGAATATTTTCTGTTTTATCCAACAAGCATCAGCTTGATGTTTGTTTGTTCGAGGTTTTTTGTCTTTTATTGCGTACGAGTATACAAATCACGTTAGTGATTTTTCTATTTATTTTGTATCATGAACGGTACCCACGCTAAGGCTCTCTGCACCTATACGAAGTCACTTTCCTTTGTAAATAGATATAATTACCATGTATTGTTATTCTGATAGAAAGCAATCGAGCAGTGGTTCCCCTTTTTCTATAAAAGCATAGATTCTTTCCGATAACGTTGTCAAATTTTTAATTTTATCTGATTTTCAGGGACTCACCGCAAAAGATTGTTATGCGGAAGGAAATGATTATAGTTTAAGATATGCACATTTTTCAGGAAATTGTAAAACATTGTTCCATTCTTCAGCATATAAATATTCACTTCTGTAAATTTCATTCATTTTTTCTTAAAAATGCATAGCTGCGAACTATCTCTTTTCTGTGTTAAAAAAATTTCCTAATCATAATCGTTACCTTATTTAATCGCAGAATTCTGCAATTAATTAACATAAAAAATAGGCGCGGATTTTTACTATTCAGAAGAAGGGATAACTAAAAAGTGGAATAGTTGACAGCTAAGTACATGCAGATAGATATATTTAAAATTTTTATTTTGCTAAAGAAAAAAAATGCTTTAAATTTTGCAGTTAATGTACCAAATATAAATATGCAGATTACAGGGGCAGGGGGGGAGGGGTGGAACGGTACAGTTGTTCTACCGGTAGCGCTGATTAGGGCTCCGGAACATTTTTGTTAGAATTTAAGACCTGGGCGCAGTAATCTAATTGTAATGTAACCTTAATCTAACTGTACCATAAACATTACCTAACTGTACCCTAGCTGTAACGTGTTACCTAACCGTAACCTAACAGTAACATACCTTCAACCTAACTATCAACAAATTATCACCTAACCGTAACCCAGCTGTAACATAACCGTAACCTAACTGTGACGTAACTATAAACTATCGGTAACTTAACCGTAACGTAAACTAATTATAAGCTAAATGTAACGTGACTGTAACCTACCTGTAACCAATCCATAACCCAACCGTAAACTATCTGTAACGGAAATGGAACATAACCGTAACCTAACCGTAATCTATCTGTAACGGAAATGGAACATAACTGTAACCTAACCGTAACCTAATTATAACCTAACCGTAACGTAACCGTAACCTACTTATAACCTAACCCTAACCTAACTGTAACATAACTGTAACCTAACCGTAATCTATCTGTAAAATAATCGCATCATGACGGTACGCTAACCGTAAACTAATTATAACCTAACCGTATCCTAACTGTGATGTAACTATAACCTAACTGTAACTTAAATGTAACCTAACTGTAGCCTGGCGGTAACCTAACCGTAACCCAATTGTAACCTATAAGTAACGTACTGTAACCTATCCGTAACCTAACTGTAATCTAACTGTAACCTATCCGTAATCTTAATTGTAACCAAACTGTAACGTAACTGTATCCTATCTGTAACCTAATCGTAGCATAAACGTAATCTAACTGTAACCTAACTGCAACCTATCCGTAACTTAACCCTAATCTAACTGTAACCTATCCGTAACCTAACCTTAACCTATTTGTAACTTAAACGTAACCTAATTGTTACCTAAATTTAATCTAACTGTGACGTAACCGTAATCTAACTGTAACCTAACCGTAATCTAACTGTAACCTAACCGTAACCTAATTGGAACCTATCCGTAACGTACAGTAACCTAACCGTAACCTAATTGGTACCTATTCGTAACGTACTGTAACCTATCCGTAGCCTAACCGTAATCTAACTGTAACCTATCCGTAATCTTAATTGTAACTAAACTGTAACGTAACTGTATCCTATCTGTAATCTAATCGTAGCATAAACGTAATCTAACTGTAACCTATCCTTAACCTATTTGTAACCTATCCGTAACCTATCCGTAACCTAACCTTAACATATTTGTAACTTAAACGTAACCTAATTGTTACCTAAATTTAATCGAATTGTGACGTAACCGTAATCTAACTGTAACCTAACCGTAACCTAACTGTAACCTAACTTTAACGTAACCGTAAACTAATTATAACCTAACTGTATTCTGACTGTAACCTATCCGAAACCTAACAGTATCCAAACCAAAACCTAACTGGGTTAATCGTTCTCTCGGCTAAATATCCTGTCGGCTAATTGTCCTATCGGCTAAATGTCCTGTCGGCTAATTGACCTGTCGGCTAATTGTCTTGTCGGCTAAATGTCCTGTCGGCTAAATGTCCTGTCGGCTAATTGTCTTGTCGACTAAATGTCTTGTCGGCTAAATGTCCTGTCGGCTAAATGTCTTGTCGGCTAATTGTCTTGTCGGCTAAATGTCTTGTCGGCTAAATGTCTTGTCGGCTAATTGTCTTGTCGGCTAATCATCCTGTCTGCTAAACGTGCTGTCGGCTAATTGTCCATGTCGACTAACTGTCCTATCGGCTAATTGTCCTGTCGGCTAATTGTCTCTGTCGGCTATCTGTCTTGTCGGCTAACTGTCGCTGTCGGTTAATTGCCCTGTCGACTAAATGTACGTGTCGACTAAATGTACTTGTCGGCTAAATGTCCTGTCGTCTAATTGCTGTCTGCTAAATGTCTTGTCGGCTATTTGGTTGTCTGCTAAATGACATAGACCCCACTACTTCCTGTTGCCAAGCACTTTTAGGAGTATGGAAAACATAAATGTTCATTGGTTGCATTAGGTATGTGGAATTTGGGGGCAAAGCCACCATTTCAACTCCATGAGCAGAACAGAAGATTCTTAGATTCAAAGACATGTGAGAAGTATGTCCATCCATAAATAACACTACAGGTTTTTCTATGCAATGTTTATTTAAATATGGCTCAAAAATTTGAACCTTTTTTTAGTATTGAACCTTTGAAGTATAAATTATTTTAAATATTAATTTCTTTTAATAATCATATGTCTGATAGCGTAGTGAATTTGTATTTTCGATGCTCCAGAAGTGGGCCACTTGTGCACCAGTAGCGGGCCCACTACTGGTTCTGATGAACAAAATACTAAATAAATTATATACAAAGTCTTAGAACCTCAAAAAATACTTTAATTAAAATAATTTAAACATAAAAATAATTTTGGCATGTGCTCCAGTAGTGGGCCACTATGCCCACTATTGGTACAATTTAAGAAATTGTGATCCAGAAGTGGGACACACCTTAAAATCAATATAATTTTCAATTTTTAAGTTTTCAGCTAATCTAACAAATTATTTGCAATGTAATCGAGTATATCAACGGCACTTTAATTCAAAATAGAACATAATATTAAAGAAACAACGCTTTAGATAAAACCTTATCTCTCAATGAAATCACTAAGAATTTGCCAAAAAATCTGTGTTTTAAGATATTCCAGAAGATAAACAAATATATCTACAGGAAAATAACAATTATTCCAAACTGTTTATGGAAAGTTAACATTTAAGAACTTTAACTAATCAGATTTCTTTCAGTCGTTTTTCTGAAATGGATTGTGATCTTGTTTTTAAACTTTGAAAGTTAGTGGCCCACTACAGGTACATGACCCACTATCGGTGCGTTTACCCTATATAAGTTTTATAAAGTAGAAACGTAACAGATACTGAAAATGTAAAAATACATTTTATAAATTTTAATGATGCATTATTTTAAAAGTATGAATTCAATGTGATTTTTATCTGTAAAAAATAATGTATATCGTTATTTAAAATTTAGAAATTAGCGAATTAAAAGAACTTTTTTGTAAGAATATTATTTTTAATTTACTATATGGTAATTTCACTTTTATGTCAGTAGTAGGAAACAATAAACTTATTCATTATAACAAATGTGCTGAATTGCTCAACAATTTTATTCAAATTGGAATATTTTTGCACATACACTGTAAGAAAAAGTGGTAACTTTCCACGTAAATTCCAGGAACGTTTCGCCTTTTCTCAGTTTTCATAATAATTTAGCTCTTTCCTCTGAAATTCTGGTTTTCATATGTGAAATGTTCCTGAACAAAAGTTGCCAACAGCAAAACGCTGCGGCCGCTATTTATCATTTTGTTGTTGTCCACCGCTCGCGCTCGACTGTCGAAAACGAATTCCTTATACGAATGTCAAAAAATCTTTGTGGAATGCAAATAAATGAATAGAGGACATAATCATTTCTGTCTCTATTGTCAAGGTCTTTCAGATGAAAATGCAATACCTCTGCGACATCGCTAACAAGGAGAGAACCCGAGGTTGGTCTCACCGAATGCTTTGAAAATTTGTATTTCGATAGAGTATAGTTAATATATAAATATATGACTGCCATAAAGCGCAACCCACAGAGTGTCTTGAGATAGTAAATCGCAAATTAAAGCTATAGTTTATAACCGTATAAATTTCAGCACTTCGTAATAGACTCCGTGGCATGTGTCGAAAATGTGAAATAAAAAGCAGGTGGCGCTGCTAATTCTATATCCCCCCACTTGTGAAGTGAAATGAAGAGAACACTTCAGTGTTTGTTGTATGATTGAACCACCGATGTAACGATTTTGTGTAATGTTTGCTTCAAAAAGAAGCTATGAAGGAGAGATCCTTATAATATCTTGGAATACTCATGACGAAGTAAATGCGAATAAATATGTTGTTAAGTTTAAGAAGCCACTATATCATTTTAGAAGTAACACATCTTAAAATGTCTACACCCGGCATAAATTGGAACGAAGCCAAATGGGTTTCTACATGGTGCAACCGGCTCAAGGAAGTAAGGTCATTTAATTATTTTTGATTCAAAACATTTTATTCGCAATGGATAACAAAAAAAAAGTAACTTCGTTCAGTAACAGAAAAAAATATGCTGTTTTGTTTTAAAGATAAATTCTTGTTCTGATGCATTTTATTTTGATAACGAAAGTGGTCATTCGAATTCAATAATGTAATATAAGAAAAAAAAAAGCTGTGTAATTTAATGATTAGAAACTTAATTATTTATTCCGATTGATATACAGTGCAGGTAAATAAACATGAACGATTTGGTGAAACTTAAAAATGAAAGGGCTGTTTTGAGAACAGCGGTAACTAAATATATAAATAAATTGGAAAGTGATGATTTGGAAAAATGTACAGAGAGCTCGCTAGAAGAATATGTTGGTTATTTAGATCAAATGAGTAAAGAATTAAAAACCTTTGATAATGAAATTAAAAACTTAATTAATGAAGATAAATATTTCGAGAGTGAAGTCCAGAATGCTATTGAATATAATCAAAAAATAACGACTTGGATTAGCAGAATTAATCCGAGGATAAAAATTATTAAAGAATCGAAACAAATTACGCTTCCCAGTCCTGATAGTACCCCGCAAAGGGTTATATCTAATAAACCTAGCGAATCACCTGAAAATGTAGGAAATAATAGTTTAAACTTTAATAATGTAACAGTGAAATTGCCTAAAATTGCGATTGCAAAGTAATCCATGTGATCCATGTTTGTGGATGGAATTTTGGAATCAGTTTCAAAGCTCTATTGATAAAAACGAAAATTTGTCAAAAATAGATAAATTTTTATATTTAAAAACTGTTTTAGGAGGGGTCGCGTTCAATGTTGTAAACGGGTTTGATTTGTCGGAGAAAAATTATGAAAAAGCAATAAAATTACTAAAACAAAGATTTGGTAGACAGGAATTAGTTGTTAACGGGAATATGTCAAAATTGTTAAACCTTAATCCCGTCAAGGACTCAACTAATATATTTGAGTTAAGAAAATTGTATGACATTGTTGAAATTCAAATTCGAAGTTTAGAGTCGTTAAATGTAACGACTGAAATGTACGGTCATCTTTTGTATCCCATTCTGATTAGATTAATCCCAGATGATCTCGCTCTAAATTTTAATAGAAAACGTTCAGAAAAATCAGATGAAAATGAGTTTAATGTTTTAGAACTGTTGAGATATTTAAAAATCGAAATTGAGTGTCGTAAATCGTCTCTTATGCTAAATTATTTTAATGATACCAAACGAAAGTATACAGGTCCCCCCGATAAGCAAGGTAGTAAAAATTATTTTAAGGGTTCGAGTTCTGCTAGCGCTCTTAATGCACAAATTCTATCATGCATATTTTGTTCTTCTCCCCATGATTCATTCAAATGTAACTTGCCCCCGCAAGATAAGTTTAGGATATTGAAAAATTCTAGTCGCTGTTTTAAATGCTTTAACCTTTTTCACAACAGCAAAAAGTGTAGAAGTAACTTGGCTTGCTTTAAATGTAAAAATCAATATCATCATGGTTCTATTTGCACAAAAGACAGCAGAGGGTTAAATACCGCTCGGGATGATAAAATAAGCAATACGCAGCAAAATTCTGAATCTCCTAATTATGGATTTGAGGCGACAGTAAATGCAAATAATTCTAGTTCTGAAATTGTTAGTTCTGTTTCGTATTGTAATAATAATGTGACGCATTCTAAAAATGTATATTTGCAGAAATGTAAAGTAGCCGCGAGTTCTGATTTCAATTCAAAATTAACTAGAATACTTTTAGATAATGAGAGTCAGCGGTCATTTGTCAGTGAAGCTTTAGTGGATGCTCTGAATTTAAAGCCAGTAGGTCAGGAGATTTTATCAGTGTATTCTTTCGGAATGCAAAGTGCGGTAGATAAAGTATATCCAATAGTAGAGATAGAAATTAAAAGCTTAGATCAATCTTTCAAAGCGAAAGTCTGAGCGCTTGTTGTTCCTCGGATATCTGGCGCCGATATGTACGAACCGTCTGCACAAATTAGGGAATTTATGAGGGATAATAAAATGGAAATGGCTGATGCTTTTGTAGGAAAAGATTTTATGAAACTTGAAATACTAATTGGATCAGACTTGTTTTGGGAATTTATTTTAAATTAACGAATATCCATTAATAATGACTCCATTAATAATGACCATATCCCTTATTAGAGACAGATTTTTTTTTTCATTTACCACCCGCAAGGCATGGTGACGTCACATCGACGTCGTTGTGAAGTCACACTGTGACTTTGTGACCGTCGATGTGAAGTCATACTGACTAGAATGTGAAGTAGTTATGGCCGTTTTAGAGCCCGTTTGTGACCGCTTTGTGAAGTCACGGTGTGACAAATTTTTGAAAAATGTGTCATTTGTGACTATTTAGGCAATAACTTTGTGACGTACTTGTGACGAAAGCGACAATGCTTTGAAGTCACATTGTGACCAATTTGTGAAATACGTGCGTGGTTCAATAATTATTGTCCCAGCGTATATAAAATATTTGTACTGCGATGGTTGATGTGGAATATCGAAGCCTAATGTCTTAAATGCCTATATGCTCAATTTCAGAACCGTAGCTGCTATAGTAACATAGTTTTGGAGGGAGGGGTGAAGTTTTAAAGACAAATTTTTGCGGGAGTTTTTAAGAAGAGGGGTGAGGGTGACATGCTGGTTTGGAGCTTATGAAGCTACATTTGTGACAATGTATGAGATGTGGCTACATCACTATGATCCCGAGTCCAAACGACAGTAGTTACGTCTGATCCACTATCACAAATATAGCCCCATGAGCTAAAAATCAGCCGTTCACCCCCACTCTCCCTTTCACTTCTCTCTCCAAAACTATGTGAATATAGCAGCAACGGTTCTGAAATGGAGCGTATAGGCATCTAAGACATTACTCTTCGATATTCCACAAAAACCATCGCAGTACTAATATTTTATATACACTGGGGACAATAATTATTGAACCCCCCACGTATGTGTCATTTGTAACGAAATTTTCATTAACACTGATAATTGTGTGACGATTTCTTGACAATTCTCTAACAATTTAAAAGAAACAGGATCGTTTGAAATTATAATTACAGCAAGCCATCTTTCTGTTAGAATTGGTTTGGAGTCTTAAAATCGTATACACACAATTTATGAACAAATACTGAATAATATGTATAAATAGCTACATATAGTATACAGACTCTCTTCTAAATTAAAGTTAAAAATTCAATTTCCCTCACACGCCTTGCAACTGTAACATATTGTGTCCTTTTCAATATTTGAAGAATATTCCCTTTTTGTAATATTTATGCATATTTCCCTTACATGCTGAAAATTGCACAGTAATTATTTTATTTATAACTGACACACAAAGATTATTTTCTGTTGCAGTGGTGAGCTAGGAGAAAAGAAGAGAAATCTGATTTATTTCTCGCATTTTGTAGTAGCTTATTCAAACTTTTTTTATCTTTGAGTATTTTTGCACCTTCTTTATAAGATTTTACTCACTTTACTATCCAAAGACATCAGAATATATGTAAAACTGCACAGTTTGCCAATATTTCTGACCAATAACGCTGAGGTTCAAGAAAAATTATCTTTTGTTGTAATTTTTCCAACTGAGTGAAAATGTGCCCGTGTCAGGATTCGAACTAGGAACCTTTGGCACAAACTTCCAATGCTCTGTCAACTGAGCTATCCTGTATAAATGTGGCGGACACAATTCATCCAGTGAATGTTAATCTATACTTATCATTATTATAAAACCATATATAAGAATACTTTAATTATTTTTCATACTACTTGAATGAATAACAGATACTACTTGTATGAGTATATAATAATAGTTCCCTGTGTGGATTGTGTCCGCAACTTTGACCGGGATAGCTCGGTTAGCAGAACATTGGCAGCATATGTCAAGGGTCTCTGGTTCAATTCCTGACCTAAATAGTTGTCCTTCAGTTAGGAAAATTAAAACTCGTTTGATTAATTTACCAATTAAAATCATTCTGTTAAAGTTAATATAGATTTATCTTTTGATAAAATCACGTGCAGTTTATGCGTATAATATTCGTAAGATACTGATTTCATCTGCAAATCTCAGTATAAATAAAGGCGATGCAATAACTTCTGGCATTACGCTGTGGTACTTCCTTATTATAGTGGCCTATGCATGTATTATTACTCCAAGCTTTAAGTTGCAATTTTGCCACAGTCGTAGTTAAACTTACATACGTATATATATATATATATATATATATATATAATCTAATGTATAGGTCTTATATATGTTGTACATATCATATAGGGTAGATATGCCCTTAATGGAGAACCTTAAAGAATTTCTTTAAAAACTATTTTTTAATTAATAGTTATATTTATTATATTCAAGTTTTTTCAGTATTAATCTGTCAATAATATTTAACTATTCTTATAGTCTCATTTCCAAATATTAATCAAAAATTTTATTGTAAATAACAAAAATATATCAAAGCACTCAAAATTCCAGTAATGGTCATCCTCAGTTCCAGTAATGGACACTCTATCTTCCAGTAATGGACTGTCTCTGTTCTAGTAATGAACACCCCAAAAAAGTAGAACATATAATTGTTTTTATGACTGTATTTAGCACCAGAATTTAATGAACGCATACTAATGAAACAAAATAGTTTTTTTTTAAAAATAAATTTAACAGTTAGGATATCAATAATTAATAAAATATATGTGATAATTATGAAAGAAATAATTTTACAAGGTTGAATGTTCTACATATTAAATAAAATAATTCCAAATAGAAGCGCAGAACTGACGTTTGAGGCCACTGAATTGCAGATTTTCTAGTTTCACTACTGCTATAAATATAAATTTAATTACTTATATTAGTTTTTTTTTGGGGAGGGAGGGGGGGTCAGAGATGATTAAGAAGTATTTAAGGCAGGAAATAACAGATTTATTTTTAACAACTTCTGTAACTTTTTTTTTAATTGAGAGGGATCTAGCCATATGAACCCCTCTTTTTCCTAGGACCTTAAACAAAATTCTCTAATTCCTGATTTATTTTATTGATTGCTAGAATATAAAATATGCAAGGCTGTGTTACAAAAAAAAATAATTTCATTAAAATATTGAAAATTTTACGAACCACACAAAATTCATTAAAAACAGCTATTTATAAAAAAACAAAAAAACAAATGGTGTTATTACATTCTGGAAACACCATACGTATTAAATTTAATGTCGTGAACATTACTGAAATTGCATTTTTAGCAATGTCCATATGGGATGTCCATTGCTGGAAACTGAGTAAGCGTTCCAGTAATGGACACGGGTTTTAAAATGGGATTTCTATAATATATGTTATAAATGGGATTTCTAAATGGCCATTAGTATATAATATTCAAAGTTTTCTATTACAACCAAAACAGAAACATAGAAATTTTGCAACAAAATAAAGAATATGTAAATATATTAAGTGAATTACGCTTTTAACATGTTCACTAAGATTTCTAGTTTCCTGATTGCTTTGATTAAGAGCGTTAACAATAACGCAGATTATAAAACAGGTAGTTTCAAATATTTTTATATTTCTTTATAAACCAAAAACATTCAGATGCTCATTACTGGAAAAGTGTCCATTAATTGCACACCTATTCTATATAATATGCATACGTTTTATTATGTGATATACTTCATATATACCTTATACACCTGTCACATATGTATGTCATATGACAAAAATTTCATCATATACATTATAAAAGTTATGCACGTAAATTTTAAATCGTTTAAAATCCAAGAATTATTTTAAGCTCTATTTAATGTTGAAATTACTGGGATGTTCAAATACATCATTTTAAGCATATAAAAACAAACATTACGAATTAAAAGATATTGGCTACAAGGTATTTTTTTATGTTTGCAATAAACAGAAAATTACAAACTTATCAAAATATTGTCAGTTTTTCTAACACAAAATTGTATTACAAAATGTGATTTTAACCAGATAGTTTAAAAAGAAAAAACAAATGTCATTAAAATGCAATTTAAATGAATGATATTAACCATCAGAATAAAATCGTTGACATATTGTGATTTAGTTCAACAAAATAAGCATTAAATTTATTAAGTTTATTGAACTCGGTGTTGCCAGATTGGGGATTTTGTCCCCATTTTGGGGAATTTTGAACCTGTAGGGGAAATTTTTGTGGACAAGTAGTTCGTGGAGAAATGTTTGGGGACTACAAAAATTTTGATGAAAAACTTGGTGATTTTTATTTTACTATTTTTCGTAAAGATTTCGTTTAGTCCTGTAGAAAAACTGGATCTGTCTCGAACTCAATTTTGATTTGAAAAACGAAAATACAATCCAGAAATCAGAAATATCAATCATTATTCGCTTGTATGTGGTCGTGTTTGTTTTTACTATATTACATTTTACACATATTACAGATGCAAGAGACTCTAAAGTCTTAAGCAGCTTAAACCTGCACGTTACTAAATCTGCAGGACTTTAAAAAAATTCCTTCGCCGTACTTAAAAAAAAAAAAAAAATTAAATATGCGGAAAGCAGATATTTTTTTCTTATGATATACAAAAGCACCTCGACTGATACAGCGAAAATACTTTGCATTCTGATTATGTACATCAGTATAGGGATGACAAAAAAATTAAAACAGCGTACCATCTCGGATTCATCCAAATCCCAACTGATAAGAGATTATCTAAAGACTCTAAAGCTATGTAGTTAATGTAACAATAGTACCAATATTGTTAGATAATACTTTTAAAAACAATGTAAAATAACTTGTCACTGCAAAAAATATATATTTTGCAGTGACAAGTAGCCACATTAATACTATGTTCACACTACGATACTTAAGATATCTTAGGCCGCCGAACTCTCTCAGTGAGTTTCGACTTACTTCGGCTAGATACAGGAACGACCACTCACTCTCGTTGGCTATGAAGCTTCGCTTTTGCTGATTGGCCATTGCAGCCGTTGTTATTTTAAGCACATGCGCATACTTTACTTTTGTTCAGATCACAGACACAGTGACGCTACTAAGATATCTTAGGTAAGTTTTTCGATGTGAACAGGCATCCAATTCCGGGAGGGTACCACTTCAAAACTGGCGGTCTAAGATATCTTAAGTTTCTAGTGTGAACAGGGTATAAGAGAATGAGAGATATATCTCTCATTCTCTTAATGTAGCTACAGAATATGCATTCAGCCCAGTTTAAAAGTTTGTTTTCTTGTAAATGGGGAATTTTTTCAAAAAAAGACCCGATTTGGGGGAAATTTTTGAGCTGAAATTACTTAAATGTTTTTTATAGTGGTAAATTTAAAATTTAAAAATTTCCTTTTTGATTAAAAACTGAGTTGGGGTCTTTTGCGGAAAAAAACACTGATTAGGGGAAAATTTCAAAAATTTTGGGGAAATTGACTTTTGAGTATCTGGTAAAACTGATTGAACTGATAAAAGTTAAATTGCTTTTATAACATGTTTTTATATGAAATTAACTAAAATCGTTCTAAAAGAAAACAGGAAAATATTGTTTTTTTACCTATTTCTTATCGTCATATATCTATATTCGTAGTATCAATATTCTACATCGTCCTTTGTAACTCAATTTTGATAATAGCGAAAATTTACGAAGAATTATGTCCAAATGCAGTACAATGACATTGGCGAGCTTTTTTTAACTAATGCCACTGACACTGTAATTTTTCGGACTGGTATTTTATGTAAAATATCTCCTGGCCACAATCCTGTATAACTTATGTAAAATTATAAAATTCCGTACCAAATGTAGACATTCATATCACAGGCTACTATTCTCCAGCTGCCACCTCAATTTCAAAGAATAAATACACTGTTTCCTCTTCTGGTCGCCGCAGACGATAATGTTTTATTTTATTTGATCGACAGATGTTTTCTTTTATTTGACACCGTAGATTTGTAACTTAAATACGTAGTACATTTATGAAAGTATCTCTAATTAAACTTTTCTGTTTGAATATATATATATATATATATATATATATATATATATATTCTTTTTTGCATTTCATTTTTGCTTTCAATCAGTTTCAAAATAATTTAAGATAAAATGGATTGTAAGGGTTTTTTTTTTTTTTTTTTTTTTTTGTAAATTATAAAAATGATATTAGTCATACTTAGGGAATATGAAATAAAACATTATATAATTGTTTAGCGTATATAAAATCAATTTGTGCAATAATGCAAGTCTTTTTTTTTTTTAAGTTTATATCACATGTAACAAATACAAAATATGTTCCTAAAAAATAAAAAAAATAGTTATCGGGGAAAGAAAAGTTTTTCTTTATAATCATTTTTTTTTTCTCTAATTTCCTGTAGAATAAAACAGTTTGCAAAATAACTTTTTTTTTAAAGAAATTTCTGGGAAAAAATTAAAAAATGAATAAATATGTCATGCGTTTTGAATATATTTTGTATATTTTATTATATATTCAGAAAATGTTAAATTTATTAAAACAATCAGAAATAAATAACATCATTTATTTTAAAAGAATGACTTAAACTAGTTAAACATTAACAGAAAAGGAAAATATTATTGAAAGTATAAAAGTGATTTTATTTATTATAATAATGTATAGTACAAAATTAATTCGATCCAAACTCCCAAATGCACTAAGACGGCCTGTATAAAATATTTCTCTTCTTTTTCAAAGATTTTTGTAATTCACACTGTGACTATACAATATGGTGTTTTTTTTTTGTCATATATGGGACTTGACGTGCGTTACATGCAGTGATATTACAGTGACGTCACAATTTTTTTAAATTGCTAGATAAATGTTTTTTTTTTTCTTTACAGTAAGTAATATATTTTGAAGAATTTTTGTAATTTTTTAAACTTTTCTAAGAAATTCACATCTCAGTCACAATGTGACATCACTGAGTGTTGGCATTACGGTCACAGATGTGACGTGACCACAGCGACTTACAGTGACGTCACTGTGACCATGCATGCCTTTAGGGCAGTGAGATGGACATTTCTGTCTTCCAAAGCAGTTGTGCTACAATTGGCCTTTTCAATAAAGTGCTTTTGTATCATTTTTATTCCTTTTTTAGAGGGTTTTTATCACTTATCCATATTTTCACATCTTGAAAATCTTATGGTATGATTTCGGTCGATGTGGTCGACGTTACATTCGAAAAAAAACCTCGTGCTTATTTTTTGCACACCAGTGTATGTATACGTTTGGAGATTTTTGTATAGTAACGCTATCAAGTAGTAGATTAGGATGTATTTATATTAAAGGTTTAACTTCCTAATAGTGAAAAAGTACATTTAAAGGCATCTAAGTACTTAATACTTCCAAACATTGTTTAAAAGTGTTTATGATTTCGGTTTATCTGTCTGTCTGTGCTCTAATTCGAGTAAATATACTCGAATTGACATGTAATTGATATACATTATTCAGGTTTACCATAGTATGTTTGGTATTCAAAATGAAATGTGTAACATTCATGCTTCATTTACAGGCGCACTTAAAAGTATTCCATTACAGTATTGTCAAGGGGGAAAATGATTTACGATTTATTTTAATAATGTTACGCTATCTTAAACATATAGAATTTGTTCACGCTCTTGAGGTGCACTAGAAGATAGTTAATAGCAAATGTGCTAAGTTTAACACTTACAGTACGCCCACAGGGAAACTCAAAGGTATTCCTTTATATTATGGTCTATAAAAAAATCGTTTTTAGCATATTTTAATGATGTTACTGGATTACAAGTATTATGAAATTGATATAGCGTTTTCATTTATGGTATTCGTTTTAAGTGTAGTTAAATATTTCCACTCTACGGGATGTATATAATTTCTAAAGACCATATACAGGGTTTGTAAAAAAGAATTCGTGTCCATTAAGGGGACGGTGGAGTTTTAAATCCTTAAAAATAATTTTTTTTTATTTTTGTAAATTTCAATTTAAATATTATTCAAGGATACATTATATACATTATAACATGCATTTATCCCAAAAAATTTAAAAAAAATGTATTTTTGAGAAAAAAATGGAATTTTACGCGTCATGTTAGAAATCTTCGAAGAAATCTCGCTTCGAACCTGCGCGTTCCATATCAATGAAAATCCCCAATATTTTTTTTATAAAAGTTTGATTTATGTATAGAAATAAAATAGACCATCGAATTTTATATATTTGAATTTAAAGGTTAAAAAAAAAATTTTTTTTTGAAAAATTTTGAAATTTTGATTTTTTTTTACCTTTAAATTCAAATATATAAAATTCGATGCTCTATTTTATTTATATATATAAACCAAACTTTTATTAAAAAAAATATTGGGGATTTTCATTGATATTGAAGATGCATGGAGCGTTTCGAAGATTTTTAAGACGACGCGTAAAATTCCATTTTTTTTTCCTCAAAAATAATTTTTTTTTTTTTAAATTTTTTTGTGATAAATGCATGCCATAATGTATATAATGTACCCTTGAATAATATTTAAGTTGAAATTTACAAAAATAAAAAAAATTATTTTTAAAGATTTTAAGCTCCACCGTCCCCTTAATGAGAACGAGCGTGAATTGCTTAAATGTGTTTTTAACGCTTTCCAACAAAGTTCAAAAGTGTTTGTGAATTCGGTTCGTTTGTCTGTCCGTCTGGCTGTCTGTCCGTGTTCTAACTCGAGTATATATAGACCTATTGCCGTGAAATCTATAGATGTTATTGGGTATCAACATGGCATGTTCGTTATTGAAAATGAAGCGTGTGTCATTTATGTATATTTACATGGACACTCAAAAGAAGGGCGATACATTGCATATTTGAATTTTCTTATCTATGTTTATAGAATAGTAATTCGTAGAAAATAAATCAAAAGTATTTTGTACATACATTTACCTGTATTTATGCTGCACCAAGTTCTGCCTCAAGTTGTCGTACTTTTTTTAATAGTTACGTGTAAATATTTTGATGTAATTTTTCATATTTCTGCTTTTAACACGTAATAATTTAATTCTTATTTTTAAATCCTATTTCTGAGTTTATTAATTTAACTTTTCAATTTCATTTTGAAAAAGACGACAAAAAAAATGTAACAATCCGTTTCGTTTCCCCATTACTCTCTTTTGTTCCACAAAAATGTAATCTATATACACTGCAAATAAGGGCGTCTTAAATTCAGACACATATGTGACTGAAAAAGAAATTCAAACACTTAAGTGTCTGAATATGGAATTTCAGACATCATAGGTGTCTGAAATTTAGACACTTAAGTGTCTTACTATATGATCATGGCATAAACACTGTAATCTGAAATGTCTGAAATTCAGACACATAAGTGTCTGAAACTGGAGTGTTCAATTTTCAGACATTTTAAAGTATCTTATTTTTTAAGACACGTGTATGCGTCTGAATTTAAGACATTTCAAACGTCTGAATCGCATCCATTTTTGACCAGTCTGGAAGTTCAGTAATAGGCAGTCAATTTTTCCCTTTTTTTTGTAAGCTTTATACAATGTAAAAAAATATCCGTTAAAATATGGAAATTATACTGGCAATTTACGTATTTTAATGCAAATTTTCTTCCTTAAATTCCAGAAAAATTTCCATTTTTTGCATATTTCTGTATTTAAAAATTTTCATTTAAAAGGTAAAATATACTCTTTCAAGGACAAATCCATATATTTCGCAATCAGCATTTTCTAAACCCATGTATAGTAGACATGATTTATTTATTTATATTCAAACCAGTGCATTGCGCACCCACGGAGGGGGGGGGAGCTAAGAAGGCTGAATCCCCTCCCAGACTAGACTAGATATTGTTAATTTTTTTAATTATGAAAGAATATTATTATTATTTTAATAGGTTTAAAAAACGGAATTTTTGAAAAGATATTAATTTTGTCACACATTTTTTTTTCTCTTTTATAAATTTTATAATAAAATTCGAAATTATAGCATGTTTGAAATTTACATAATTATAAATTTAAGACCCAGTGTAACCTCTTATTCACTTTAACCTTCATAATATTTTGCTAATTTAATAATAAAACTTTAAATTGTTTGATTGCAAACACACTTTAAAATTATCCAAATACAGAAACACACCAAAAAAATCGTAAAAACTAAGATATATTTTAGCACGGTATTTCATTATTTAACATCTTAAAAGCATTCAGAATTACACCCACTAAAACTTTCCAGAGCTTCCTCTGGCTTCTCTGGCTGGTTACGACTTATCATTGTTGAATTCAGGGGGTGGCCCGGGGGAGAGAAATTTCCCCCCGGAGCAAAGAGATGTCCCTCCGGAAAATTTGAGATCTTGTGTTTTCAATGGTCAAAAAGTGCAATCCCCCCCGGAACTCAATAATGACCCCCCCCCCCCCCCCCGGAGCCTCAGAAATCCCTCCCGAAGAAATGTGTCTGAATTCAACACTGACGACTTTGCTCCAGTCTGCAGAAAAATAAAAGTCAGGACCTGATCTGGCATCTCCCATCAAATCAAATGAAAGAAAGACCGGGCCAGATCTGAGCACATATACTCCTCTAAAATATGCCCCTCCAAATCGCAATCCTGGATAGAAAATGTCAAGTTTAATTACGAAAATTTCCCAAGAGAAAAATGACTTGAAAGCACCAAAATCAGTAGCGCCATCTAGTTTGAGTCGGACGTATTATTATAAGTTGAACATATTATTATTATAACGTGTTTTGAGAAGTCGAACGTATTTATTTTTATTTTTATTTTTATTTTTTTTTGGATTTATGGAATATTTCTGAAAATTCTTACTATGTAACTTTTTAGCTAACGATTCAGTATCGATCTACTCCAGGTATGATTTCACCGTGATTTCAGGATTTCACCGTGGGAAAATTAGTTTCATCAAAAAATTTTACTCTGTAAAATTTGTGCGTAAACCAATGATTTTTATTATTTTTGCAGAAAAATTATATACAATATTTATAACTGAGAAATTTTGTTCAGAATATTTAGCATATAGGATGGAAGTAATGAGTCCAATTTCAAAAATTTTGCAATATATTCACCTGATCAAACGAAAAAAAAAGAAATAATCAAAGAAAACAGAACACTATATTCCTTCACACACTTTCATATACACATACCTTCGCATTAAAATTAAACACAGGCTTTTGGCAATAAGAAATGCATTTATTTTTGAATGAAAAATTGATTTTATTTTTAAAGGTTACCCCCCCCACCCCCCCACACACAACTGAAACGGGACAAGCCCGAATTAAACATATATATATATATATATATATATACAGTGACCTCTCACTTATACGACTTTCAAGGGACCGTAGAAAAAAGTCGTATAACTGAGAGAGTCGTATAAGTGAGAGACCACCTTATCATACAAGTTTCAAACTTTATAGGTATTAATTATTTTACCTATACTAAAAACGATATGTTTTGAGTACTAAGAACATATTTTAACAAAATTTGTAAAATGTGTTAAAAAATTAAACATAAAATATGTTTAAAAAGTTCACAAAATTGTTAATTTACCACTATGTTTATTTTAAAAATTTACAGATCAGATTTTCTCAAAAAATGAAATGATATTAGTTTGTTTCTGTCGTAGATGGAAGTAGAAAATGTCTTTCTCTAAGTCTAATAAAGCTTTTAAGCTAGTTTGGGAATAATCATTTTGATGGACATAATTCTTTAATTTATTTAAAGCGGTACTTGCCTTTGAAAAATTTACAGCAGCAGGAACATTGCTCTCATCTTGGTCATCCTCCTTGCTCACGTCTTCATTATTAATATCCTCAAAGATTTCTTCGGCAGTTCTCATTTCTGACAGAAGACGTTTATCATCACATTCTACATAACCTTTGAAATTAATACCTTCGCCCATAAACATTTTATTCGAGTCTTCGTTATTAAAGGATTCCATACGCTCTCAATATCAGGTTCATTCGTTGAACTAGCATTTTGGTCTTGTGGGAAAACGGAATTTCCTAAAACAAATTTTATAATTTAATTTGCTGCAGAAACAGCAGATCTTTTACATCGTCCATTAGAAGTAAAACCTTTCTTTGTTGTTATTGAAATTTATCATCCATCTCTTTTAAAAAATCAATGGAAATCTCTGATGTCATCCATGCTTTTTTTAAATTTCTGTAGCCACATGGCAATTATTTTTTATTCTTAAAGTATCGAGATTTTTTTGATTTTCCTATTACTAAAGGTTCTATTTTTTCTGAACCATCACTATTTGTGCAAAAAAGGATAGTTAATATTTCTTTACTTTTTCTGCCCCCTAGGACCCCCTTGACATGGTTTTTCTTTGTATGATAATGTATTATCTGGCATCAGCTTGAAAAACAGTCCGTTTCATCACAGTTAAAAATGTCTTTAGATCCCTTAATCCTTAATTAACATAAGTAGATTTTGCAACCATTGTCTACCATCATTTCCATTAACACATGCGCTTTCTCCTGTGATGCGGCGATGCAAAAGTCGATGTCTTTTTTTAGCTTCTCGAATCACCGCAAGACGCTGAAAAATTCTCGATTCCATACTTCTCAGTAAGAGTGCGAGCCTTTTCTTTTAAAATCACACCATCTATCGGTAAATTTGAAGCTCGCATTTGGTTAAACCACGCGATTAATGCCGATGTCAATTTTTTAAATCTGCCACATTGTATCCTGGATCTCTTTGAATTGACATTTTTAGATGCATTTATAATGACATTTTTATTTTTCAGAATTTCTTTTAGTGTCGATTCTGGCAGATTGAAGAGAGCAGCTAATGCCTTCTTTGATTGTAGTATTTTTTTATCATATTCCTTAATGGTTTCAACTTTGAATTGTATGCTTAATGCTTCACGTTTGGACATTTTCAGTTTAGGTATCGACATGCAGCAAACTGAAAAAATTACAGCGAAATGAATAACCTTTCACGCGTCTAGTACGGAAGCTTCTAGCGATTTGCTACGTACGCGTTTTTTCCCCTTCGCCGTGCGGGCTGTACGCGCATAGGTCTTTTGGCATGATAATAGCTTGGGATGTGCTTCCAATATGTTCTCGCTTTAGTATTTTTTTCTAGTGATGTTCAAGAACTGCCATTTTCGATTTGTTAAGTTTAAAATAAAAGTCTATTTTTCTTAAAACAACCTCATTCCTAAAAGACGACGCATTCCTTAAAGCTGTTAAAATTTTCCAGGAAAATGCATTTTGCAAAAAGCCTGATTTCTCCACCAGTGCCATACAGAAACGTGATCTGCAGGTAGTCATTTGGCTTTTGTTAAATGGCAGACACAAGAGAATTCCATACAATCACCCTCCCGCCATAGATTTCATCGTTAATAAGAAACGAAGGTAGATAAGAAATGTTATTCATTATTCATAAACACTTTAACAATAATGAAAGGATAAATGTAAGAAAACGTGAATGATTTTTACTTTAAGGATTATAAAAATTAATTCTAGAGTGAGAAATGTAAAATCGCATGAACCGTTTAAAGCATCGTATAAGTGGGAGAAGCAGTCGTATAACTGAGAGAAGCAGTCGTATAACTGAGAGAAGTTTAGCATTATTTCCCATAAAGCGAGGACGGGACCGAGAGAATTCGGCGTATAACTGAGAGAGTCGTATAAATGAGAGTCGTATAAGTGAGAGGTCACTGTATATATATATATATATATATACATACATACGCACTGTTAAAACATTTTAAATATTTTAATATTTCAAAAATAACGTGTCTTCTGATAAACAATAATATTTGTGCTCTGAAAATTTCTTCGATAGAAGTAAAAAAAATTCTACTGGTTCTACATCGCATCGCATGAAATTAAAAAGCAAAATATTCAAAATTCTAGAGAGAAGATGTGTGAAATCTTTCAGAATTATAAGCAGATTGACAAAATATTTACCGTTTCCGTAAAATAAATTGTGAGTCACAAATAACTAACAATATTTGAAGCTCCTAGCTGTGAAGCCGTGGCCGAGAGGGATTATCGCATAGTCTGCGGACCATAGGGTCATGAGTTCGTATCCCGCGACGGGTAAGTGCAATATTGCTAATGTTGTAAAATGAATTAGATGAGTAAATGATGTAGAATCTCTGAGACCTACTGAAATGTGGGTGAAATGTCCCTTCTTTGAGAGCATAATTTTTATTTTTTAAATATAGAAATTTCCAAAAAAAATTTAAATATTTCAGGTAATTGAAGAAAATTTCCACTAAAATACGTAAATTGTACTGGCGTTTTGATTGGCGGTACAGTTTTTATATTTTAAAGGATTTTTTTTTCTTCTGTGTATTAAGGCTTACCGAAAAAAAGGTGGAAAAATGCTTTTGCAGAGAAATTAAAGGTGGTCAAACATGGATGCAATTCAGACGTTTGAAGTGTCTTAAATTTAGACACATACAAGCGTCTTAAAAATTTAGACACTTTAAAATGTCTGAAAATTGAACACTCCGTTTCCGACATTTATGGGTCTGAATTTCAGACATTTCAGTTTACAGTGTATATATATATATATATATATATATATATATAGATTAAGAGAGTAGTAACAAGAAATATGGCAAAAAAACGCTTGAATATGAATTTAGATATTTTTATTCAAAAATTAGTTTATAAATACAATTTGCCTGCTAACGTTTTCGAGGAATGGAAGTATATATTTTAAAAGATTTGTGTAGAAATTTTGAGAATAACTCTGAGGGGGTTTCGGTAAAGTATTATAAGGATTTGAAAGAATCTATAACAGAATTGCAGAATAAATTTATAATTACGTATATAGATAAAGCTAACACAAATTACGCAATTATTTGTAAAACATTATATGGTAAATTACTCAGGGAGGCTTATGGTAATGAAATAAACTATGAAATTGTCAAATCAAATAAACAAGTTATTAGTAATAGAGTAAAAGCATATTATAAAAAAATTAAAATAAAGCAAAATAGTACTAGTTTTCCATATTTGGTAATGGTTCCAAAGTTTCATAAAGATCCGGTTGTTTTTAGAGCTATTACATGTGGTTTCGGTTCATATTTGGAAAATTGTAATAAAAAATTGTTGAAATTATTAAAAGAGATTTTTGATGAAGTATTGAAAGATAAACCGGCTTGTATAATAAAAAACAGCTTTGAGTTAATTAAACAATTAAATCTAATGAAAAAAATTTCAAGTTTAACAGCGTATGATTTTGAAGATTTGTATAATAGTATAGATTTTGACAATCTTAAAATAAAAATTATGGAGTTTTTTAGTAAATATAATTCCTCAACTATCGGACAGGAATGGTTTACTAATTTGTTTAACTTTGTAGTGAATGAGAACTACTTATATGACGGGAAAATTGTTTACAAACAAATTAGAGGTATTCCAATGCAGGGATGTTGTAGTTCGATTTTAGCCGATATCTACTTATATATGTACGAGGAACAAATTGATATAAATGAGGATATGAGGTGCTTTCGTTACATTGATGACGTTTTAATAGTCAGATGCAATGATGTGAAAAAAGAAAAAAATTGATTGCTATCCTAAAGGTTTAAATTTGAAATTGGAGTCAAAAAGTAAAAACATGGTCAATTATTTAGACATTAATATCGAGATAAATAATGGTGAGATAAAAA
The DNA here is from genome assembly GCA_963932465.1 of Maratus speciosus. NCBI lineage: Eukaryota > Metazoa > Arthropoda > Arachnida > Araneae > Salticidae > Maratus > Maratus speciosus. The sequence continues at coordinate 337,348,002 of OZ010794.1, forward strand.
CAGATATATATGATAAACGAAAAAGCTTTAACTTTGAAACTATAAAAATTTTAAATTTTGGATCAAATGTGCATATCTCAATATATAGAAATATTTTTATTAACGGGTTAAACCGTATAGATAGATTGACCTCAAATACTGGGGAAAAATTGAAGAACTTTACAAATGGTATATTCTGGCATTGCACCATGGCTATCCTGAGAGATTTTTGAAGAGTCTGCTGCGAAATTTCGTAAAGTGTAAGACTTATCACAGAGATTTAGAGGTAATGTGGATGCGAAGAGAGGAGTAACTGTGGCTTTGACTGTTCAGGGTTTGCGTGCACGATTGTTTGGGGTTTCATGTTCAGTTGTTGGTTTTCGATGGGTCTAGGCAGCTCATTCGATTTGTTAGTTTTTTCTTTTAGGTCTTGACAGGTTTTTTGGGGAGCGTTGTGCACATAAAAACTGGTTTTAACCCCGCAGTTGCATGCCGCAAGTGCATGCCGCCTGTCTCCATGGATTCAATTTCTTCTGGTTTTAGTTTGAATGTTTTTAAAGTTTGCCGTTTTTAAAGTATGTTGTTTTTGAAGTTAGTTGTTTTTAGTTATTTTGTTGTTGTCATTTGGTTTAGTTTATTTATTGTTGGATCAGTTCCGTAGTTTCGAATTTTTGGTTTGGTTTTTGGATATATATATATATATATATATATATATATAAGAAATTTATTTGAAAGTTGAAAATGACAGACGGTTTTTAGTTTACAAAACAAACGGTTCCCGGACGATCAAAATGTACAAAAAAAATTTTTAACTTTTCAAATTTTTCTGAAAAATGTAATTCAATCAAAATATTGTCTATACTATCGATTGAAATAAAATATAATTTCGATTTCAATTTTAAAATGACGAAAAAGAAGTAATCTATTTTTCCCATAAAAATGGAGTAATTTATTTGCCACCTTTACAGATATGTCATTAAAATTTGAAAAAAAAATCTCTCGAAAGCAAAATGAATTTTAAAATTTTAATATTACTTTTGACAATTGTAAGATTAAAACGCAGTCATTCCTCCGATTTCACCGTAAAACGTAGAGAAATTGCTGTGTAACATAATAAGTCGTTTCATAAAAGCGGTTTTAAATTTGCTTCATTAGGTTTTTATGTACATATGGCATATCAATCATTTTTCTCAAAACGTAGTACAAGTTGTTTTCAATTCTCTTATTTCTCAATTAAACATTTTCATGTTGAACAAACATAATTTACAGACAAATATGATAAATTAACAGCATTAAAATTTACATTACAACTAATATTATTTTGTTACTGTTGCATGTATGTATTCTTAGCTCATTTTGTTTAATTAAGAATTGATAGCATCCGTAAAACGTATATTCCTGTTGGAGGTAACTGATCAATACATTATAAACAAGTTGGAAATTGCTCGTCAAACGTGGCAAATGAGGTGCGTTCTTACTATAACTAGTTTTATAATTATTTTTTATACCCCATATTGTACTGAATGTATAATTTTTTGCACTTCATAAAGTGCATAGTCTGTAGCATCATTAAAAAGCACTTGCAATAACTTTTTTCCCATTCCCCGTAATGTAACGGAACACTTTTGACTGTCCCTGTAATTAAACTATACATTCGATTTTCCTAAAATTGTATATGGCTCGACAAAATTTTGCAACAATTATATATTTAAAATTTCGGACCATTCGGAAGGCTGTAACATCATTAAAATGCACTTGCAATAATTTTTCCCATTGGCCGTAATGTAAAGAAAAACTTTTGACTGTCCCTGTAATTAAACTATACATCCGATTTTCATAAAATTTGAAATGGCTCGACAAAATTTTGCAACAATCATATATTTAAAACTTCAGACCATTCGGTTGGGTAGTTTTTGCTCTGTTGTATGCGGACAGACAGACAGACAGACAGACGGACGGACGGACGAACGGACTGAACGACGACTATAGGTAAACGACGACTATATAACTACGAATGTACCTAAAAACTACTTGAAATAGTTTCCGAATATCAGTTGCAACAAAATATCTTTGTTTTTGTAATGATTCTTTAACGCTTAAATGCATGACTTTTTAATTTGTTTCGAAAATAATATATACGATTAACAGAAAGCTTTATTACACAGCGAAAATAATGAAAAAAAAAAAACAGAGATATATTTCTCGCATAATACGTTAACTTTTTGTTATGTTGCAGAGCAAACAGTTCTGTTATAACTAAAATTGTGCAAAGTTAATAATTATTTTAATAGGTATGGATCTAGGTAACTTATTTTATATGAATTTTATTTTGTAAAACTTAACTCTTAAGACCATTATTTATTCTTTTAGAATTGTATTTTTATTCTTATATTAAGGATTAGATACCAGAAATTTTAAGATAGATTCTTAAGTTTAGTTAGGATCACCAGTCTTTTTATATTTTACTGTCATGTTTCAGTTCCTGTTAGTATCTCCATATTATTAATCTCGGTGATGTTAGGAAATTGGCCCCAGGCTCCTCAAAAACTGTCAGAAGTCTGTGATTTTTACAGGATCAATATTTCTGAATAAATAAAGTTGTTCCTAAAAGTTAAATAAAAAGTGATGCAGGTATGCATCACAATGCATTTAAGGGTTAAATATGGAAAGTATATTGCTTTCTCAGTTTTTTCATGATAAAAGACGCATTTCGTAATTATGGGCAACTCGTAAGAGGTTATTGAATTTTTTAGTTCGTGGATATACATATATTTTTCCTAGATTAAGAAACTTTTGTCTATTTTTACAGTGATCTTTCTGAATGAAAGCTAACGCATGATTTAATACATCACGACACTTTTACCAATGATAGTTATTTGTGGTTTGTCTACATAAGAACAATATTTATTTCATGAATTTTTTTTAAAATATCAAAACGTTTGAAAATTTAACTTATGTACCAGTATTTAATTTATTAGGCCTTATTAAATATATCTAGATTTAAAGGGAAAGAATTGAATAGTTTCATGAAAATTCCTAAATTTCCATTGTATAAGCATAAAGTAGATACTCACCAAGCGGTATATTCTTATCACGATTTGCAGTTTTCTCAACCGTAGCACCCGGACTATTAGTTACGGGGGCGTTTTAAACATACTTTTTTGATATTAGCAATCAGATACAACATAGAAACTGCCCGGTTGTTACAGATTAGATTTGTATACGTTTTAGATTGACGAAACTCACAAAAGATAGAGTTCAAATAAGTGATGACGATTATTTTTATCACGGACTGTATTTATTGTTTTTGCTCATGTTATAGTAACTTGAGAGTGCTTCAGCCTCATTTGTAAATGAAATATTTTATATTGGTTTCATACATATCTTTAATAGATTATAATAAAATGTATATACTGGTATTTTCCCATGTCATAAAATAAGCAGTAGTTGTTTATTCGTGTTATAATTTTAACAAAATACTAAGAACATACATAAATATTAAATATAGGTAAAAATATCAGATTTTAAGGAATGTATGAATTCAATATGCGTGTTTGTTTGCACACATTTTTTAAATAGAACATGGAAAGTCCTTTATGCATGTACCTGGAGGGAAAAATAAGTTCCTTATTTCCTTTGTTTCCGGATTTTAGAATACTTTAATCAAAAACAGGAAGCTAAAATGAGAATAACCCGATTACAGAAGATAGATTCGTCATACTGTATTTGAATGAGGAATTCGCAAAATTAGTCACCTATAGTCAAGTTGGCTTTATTTATGGCGACTTATTTTTCGTCACCAAATTCTACGAAATTTCGCCAAGTATCATCAATATTGGCGAGAATTTTACGCTTACGGATATAAATACAAAGTTATATGCGTTTGATTGAGAAAATGGTTACAGCAATAAAAGACAATTTGCGATAAAGCACATTCATTAAAACTTATAAAATAATCCATGGCTTTTTTAATCTGTTCTCAAGTTTCAAACTGTCTGCCACCTTAGAAATTCAAACTGCTATCTCTCAGTCATTTTTTAAAGATAGAAGCAAAATAAAAAGTGCAACAAAATCTTCAGATCAAGGACTAACACAAAGCAATAAATAAATTTTGGTTTATGTATTTTTAAATTTTTTAGTGTTAAAGCGTTAAGTGGCGTCAATTTGAAACAAGAAGGGTATGGCCAACGATCTATGTCGAGATCTTCGTAAGGATTATATACATTTATAGTTACATACAAATTGGTTTATTAGTACGAGTTCTATGCATGACAAAAATAAGATATTTAAGATTAATATAAATCAACATTTGAATGTAGCGTGTTTTAATGTTGGGGATCACAATAATGAAATTATACCGAACTTTTCCGGAATCGCTTTCCTCCAAATAGCTTCAATTGGCAGCTTTTTACTTTTTCTTATGAAAACTACGTACAAGTGAATATGTTATCAAATTGTTAACCAATGTCAGAAAAGAAGCTGTAATTATTTATTCTTTTTTTAACGTATTCATTAAATGTTTAAGAACAAGTATAAACTTTATCTAAAATTCATAGTATTTATATATTTTTCTAATTTCGATCCGATTCACAGATTTGATCGAAGTTCACAGTTTTTAAATATGAAAAAAATTAAATGCTGATTTATTTTTTATATAAATGTTTCATTCTTTTATATATATCACCTATTTTTATTAATATTATTAAATAAATATTATTTTAAAACTTATTCTAATGACAAATATCCAGTCTTTATTTTCATATCTGAAGGGTCACCAACCGTATTTGAATACTTAAACAAATTTTGCTATGCCTTTTATAGATTTAAATAAAGACTAGGGCTCTGCCCCCTGCAAGCTACGATCGCCAATCCCCGTTCAGACACCGCAGAATCTAAAAACACGCTAATCTGATCGGTTTTAAAAATATTATAGAAGATTGAATTATACTGAAAAAATCTGTGCAGATCTCCCTGTAAACGGGTTTCCATTCAATTTTCTTTTATTTCCAAAATTTAAGGCCGAATCAGTTGCTGTTAAGATATCCAATGGTTGTTTTCGTGTTTGATTAAAGAGGATCAGTTAAACATTTGAAAAGAAGCTAAAATAAAATAAATTAAGTATAAGAGTTTTTATCTCCCGGTATTTTAAAACAATTTCTATAACAATAGCCTAAGTCATGTGACTATCATCAAAAGTTCCAGGCGAATCACTTCGCTTTTTACATTCCTGGTGCCATTTTTCTACTTTAATGTTAGCCAGGTACGGGTGATAAGTCGCCCTGTAAACGGGTTTCCATTCAATTTTCTTTTATTTCCAAAATTTAAGGCAGAATCAGTTGCTGTTAAGATATCCAATGGTTGTTTTCGTGTTTGATTAAACAGGATCAGTTAAACATTTGAAAAGAAGCTAAAATAAAATAAATTAAGTATAAGAGTTTTTGTCTCCCGGTATTTTAAAACAATTTCTATAACAATAGCCTAAGTCATGTGACTATCATCAAAAGTTCCGGGCGAATCACTTCGCTTTTTATATTCCTGGTGTCATTTTTGTACTTTAATGTTAGCCAGGTACGGGTGATAAGTCGCCAAATATTATTCTATCGCCATCATTTCATCTATATTATAATAGTCCAAGTCATGTAACTGCCATAAATAAATATACTCTGATCCCTTCGCTTTTCATATGAAAGTTTCGCCCAGATATCATATACGGCCCCATATTGGCTCGATTTTTTTCCGACGCTAATTTGGGGAAAACATTAACAGCATAAACAACAACATCCGGCTTACCAAATCAAGCAAAATGAGGATACTATGGTGCCAGTTAATTACCTGTTGCGTATATGACATTGGCGCCAGAAAAAAATCGCGCCAATATGGGTCCGTATATGACATCTGTGTCGAAAGTTTTAATTTTGATTAAAAAATCAAATTTCTTTTTCGAATAAAACTACATAAAAGTTTCAATGGTCGCAAAGAATTCTTGCTACTGTTACGCTTGCTGGGTGCATATCTAGCCAATAGCTGTTTTTCAACTCGCAAGTTAGCATTTTTTTTTTTTTTTTTTCGAGTGATAAATTAAAACATTGCTTTTAAGTTGAAATTAAATGCCATCGTTTGTTACATCATTTAATATTTGGCCAGATGGCATATACGCACCGGGTTTGGCGTGATTTTTTTAACGAAAATTTGTCGAAAACCACGTTTTCGAATACCAGTTACATATATATTTTTGGTACGACTTAGTTATCCCGTCGACCAAAAATCTATCACCAAACTAGAAGATTAAATGCCAATAATGGTTGATCGTAAATGTCACATTCACTTTACTTTAAGCAAGTTACACGTCTTTAATTCATCAAGTGATGTTTATTTCGACGTTTTATTTGTATATTTATTAATGTTATACTATTTTCTTTGTTCTTTCGTTATTTAAAATAAAAATTATGTCAATTTGTATAATTTGGCGATTGGTTTGGCGATTTATATATTTTGGAGAAACGGGCGGACGGAATAACTAAGTAGTACCGTATTTTTTAATTATTTTCTATTATTTTTAAAGGAAAATAACCAAAAATATAATTAACTATAGAACAAAAAAAATTATGTAATTAAAAAAAGAAAATAAAGTAAAAAAAAAAAAAACATTTATTATTAAATAAACAACAATTGCCGTGTTACCATGTCAACCAAAATAATGCCATTTTGTCGCCAATTAGGTACCGCGGTGCGTATATGACATCTGTGCCTAATATTTTTCATTTCATTTCGTTTAAAAAAATAAAGAAATGAAAGCCATTTATTTTAAATGTTTCAGTTTGTATTAAATAAAATTATAAAGAAATACAAATTGAATTATGAAGAAAAGTAACATGATACATTTCTTAGTATACATTTAAGGGAGGCCAAACTTCTCGCCGAATTAGTTTAAAATAGTAACTTTTTCTAAAATCTGAGAAAAAAAATCTCTGTTATGATTAAAATTTGAGTTGCCATCATTAGATAAAAGTATATAAAATAAAAAAAATAATAATAATATTTCGAAAACTAATTCGAATTTAAAAATTGTAATACCAGTTTTGAAATCTGCGGATCAATATTGATTTTTGGTGTTAACTTCATCGCAAAGTATTCCGTATTTTAGGAGAAATCACCGTGAAACATAATCAGTTGTTTAATCAGTCGATTCATACTTCCGTTTCATAAATTCGTTTCATTAGGATTTTATATATATAGGGTAGACATACTTCCGTTTTATAAATTTGTTTCATTAGGATTTTATATATATAGGGTAGATATGACAAATATTGTGCGATTTAAATTTGTAATAGATTGACGTGGCAGATACATATTAAACATAATGATACATTCCGATGTAAAACAATGCGATCCCAGTTAACTGTCCAAAATATTTTAATTGAATTTATTTATGCCGAAAAGAAAAGATTTTTCTCAAATACTTTAAAACGTTAATGTTAGAGAAAAGTTTAATACATATATTATATTTGTAGCACACGTTGTATAAGTCGAATTAGGATAATTCATGGAAGTGTGCTGGGTATAATGAATTATTCTTCTGTCACACTTCTGTATGTATAACTCTGTTTTTTTTCGAATTCAGTGTTGTTAGATTGAAAGAATAAATACCCGTTAGTCATAGATTATAAAAATTTCCAACAATGTTAGAATCTTTTTTCGACAGTTTTTTTTTTCTTATGGTATGATAAAAGGAGACAAAAAAAAAAAAAAATTCGAAAAGAGATAAGACAAAGTGGCTTCGAAGTTGTGTTACTCTTTCTTTGTGAAATAAGGAACATACTGTTTTGAGAATTGCAGCATTCCAAACTTGTTACTTACACGGAAAAGGATTTAGTTAAAAGAACTAAATGTTTGGGTAATATACCCTCGTCCAAATATTTGGCTGAACTGACCAAATATCTGCTAGACTGACGACCTAATTTTATTAGATCAATAAAATTTTATTGCATTAACAAAATGATTTGGTCAGTTCAAGAAAAAGTTTTGTATGGGCAAAATTTGGTTGGGAAAGCTATTTTTTTGTTGTTTTAACAAAATCGTTTTTTCTTCGAGAAACGCCCTGCCAGAGAGACGTATCGAATTCACGAATATTTTCCAACTATGAGAGAAAGTATTAAGACGTTTGCGTGTTCGATACAAGCGTGGTCTGAACAAGGTGAAAGGTTTTCATTATTTTTTTGTAATATAACGATAATTTAAGGCATTTTCGAAGAAATATTCCTTTTTTAGGAAACCTGCCTACATTATTATAGCTAAAACTGGCCGTTAATTAATACATCACCCATAGTTTTGGAATTCCTTTTCTAGTACAACATTTGTTTACACTTTTTCATTTAAAGCCATCTTTTATTAAGACAACTTTTGACTTGAACAAGGATGAAAGAAATGCTGTACAAGCTTTAAAAATTCTTTTTTTATTTACCTATTTTCCGTGTAATTAATCCGGTGACTCATTTAAGAAATTTAAAAAAAAGTTCTAACAGAATAATTAGCTTGTATATCACGGGAACGCTACTCCCTTTGATATTTAAAGATGCTATATAGATTATCAGCTGCCTTAGTCCATCCTTACATGGCTTAGCTATTTCCTTCGATGCATGTACCTCATTAGTAGCATTTCAACACAGTCAATTAAAGAGTCCTTTCTATACAATGTGTTATCACTGCGTCATGCTAATTAAGAAATATTAGAATTTAAAAGAAATATATCTGAATGATTATATTCATATATATATATATATTTTTTTTTTTTTTTTAAGTTTAGATTAATGAAAATGAGATATTATTAAACAGTTTGGGTATTTGGTATTATTTATGCATTCTACTTGTCTTATTCGGGTATTACATTTGTTTTAAATTTTACTCAAATAATGTTTATAAAGATTTTTTTTCATATCTTTGGCTTAGTAATTATTTTTTTATTACGTTGTTGATTCTCTTTATCTAAATCCGTATTCTAAGGTACGCGAAGCTAAGCCATAGCTCCAAGCTTTTTATAATCTCAAGTAAAATTCATTATTGTCCTATAAATAAGCTGATTAAAAAATGCAGATGCCTGAAAGTACAGAAAATGTTCCTTTTTCGAAAAAAATTCATTTTTTTTACACACTACTGTATCTGTACTTAATATCACTTATCACTCTGTACTTAATATAATGCTGCATAAGCGCAAAGTGCGCAGACGCAACGGAGGCGGCAAAATTACACCACTAATTTTAAAATGCTATTTTTGTTTCAATTAATCATATTGATTATATAGGGCGAATATTTTAAAATTAATGGTAGCGGTATGTCTAATTGCCTTCTTTACCACTAAAAGTTAGAGGCAATGGAATGATGTGCTTGCTAGTTAAAAATAAAAGATGCAGAGAAATGAAAACTTAAAAATCAGTATTTAATATTACAAGGGAATAGTAACTATGTATAGAGGCTATCTAGTTGTTTGAATGAGAACGTGGCGTAAACCATAACCTGTGTGCGTATGTGACTTAATACTATAGGCACTCTAACTATCCGAAGTGCATTTGGTTTTCGTTTGAGTCTACATTTCCTCGTTTTAATTGTAACCGTATGCAAATTTAGGGTGTCTTTGTTCTGTCTGCAGGAGTATAAATATTAGAGTGAAAGTTCTATACAGTGTATTTTGATTTAAGTCGTATCCTGCCATCTCAGCTAGGGTAGTTTGCTGAATAAAAGGCCGAATGTGAGGAAAACGGATCGGTAAGCAGTTCTTTTTTGAGATATTATGTTGTGAAAAAAAATCTATTTACAGCGACGGGCTGTACTAAACATGTTAAATTGGAACTGCCTGTGGACATTTTACGACGGAAGGTAGCCATCGAATACCTTCCAGTAAAGGAATTTTATGCGAGTTTGTTTTGATTTCATATTCTTTTGAAGTTTATATTTAAATAAGATTGTTTTTTATCACAGAGTGGGGCTTAAATCATCAAAATCTTATCTGTCAATTCTTTCTCTGAACTTTCAAATAAAGCAATTTTAACATTATATTAGAGCCATGACCTCTCATTTACGTGTCGACCTTTCCGGGGACACCACAAATGGCGACCAACTGAGATTCGATTCTCGACCATTTCAAAATGGCGTTATGAATGGAGTCCAACCTATGTTTGAACAAAATGACACTTTCAATGCCCAGTTTGCGAAGCCTGCGGAGATTGTGCCTATCGTGTATATTTTACGAGTGACGAAGATGTCAAAGACTTTGTATAGAAAATAAAGGATTATATCTACCCTATATATTTAAAATCCTAATAAAACGACTTTATGAAACGATTTTATGAAACGACCGATTAAATGACTGATTATTTTTCATGGCGATTACTCCTAAAATATGGAATATTATGCGGTAAAATCAACAACACAAATCCGTATTGATCTGCAGATATCAAAACTGGTATTAGAATTTCAAAATTTGAATTAGTTTTCGAGATACTTTTTTTTCTAATTTTAAACGTTTTTTCTCTAATGATGGTAAACTCAAATTTTAATGAAAACATATTTTTTTCATTGTATAAAATGTTATTATTTTAAACTAATTTGGTGACCAGTTTGGTTTCCCTTAAATGTATGCTAAGAAATGTATCATGTTACTTTTATTCATAACTCAAGTTACTTGAGCAATCTTTCGCCAAATCGGAAGATTCCGATAGAGAAATAAAGAACTCTGTATTTTTAAGTTAGCGGGATGCAGGTGATGAATCGCCAAATATTTTCCCCGTCGCTTTTTTTTTTTTTTTTTTTTTTTTTGTATTTCATTAATTTTATTTAAAATACAATCCTTTCAGTCATTTTATTTAAAATACAAAATTTTCATTTAAAACTGATACATTTAAAATTAATGTCTTTCACTTCTTTCTTCTTTTTTTAAACGAAACGAAACGAAAAATATTAGGCACAGATGTCTTACACGCACCGCGGTACCTAATTGGCGTTTTTTTGCTTGACATGATTGCCGGCTATTGTTGTTTATTTATTAATAAATACTTATTTATTTTTATTTTTTTTTATAATTATATAAATTGTTTTGTTCTATAGTTATTAATTATTTTTTATTTAGCGTTATTTCATTTTTAAAATAATGCAAAATAATTTAAAAATACATATGTAACTGGTTTTCGAAAACGAGGTTTTCGCCCAACTGTCGTAAAAAAAAAAAAAAAAAAAAAAAAAAAAAAAAAAAAAAAATCATGTCAAACCGTGTATGGCACCTGAGTAAAATATTAAATAATGAAACAAAACATGACATGTATCCCAATATAACATATTACTATAAACATTTGCAATACTGTATATCACAAACACCGAAAGAAAGATACCTTACTAATTTATCATTGGAAGAAATAACTGTGATCACCATATTCAAGATGATGCAGACATACGTTAGGAAACTTAAAGAAATGACTTACCAGGTAGCTCATTCCCGTTTAAACGTTAGCATTCAGGACAACTCGATCACACGCAAAATTTAAAATTAACTCTACATTTAGAATACCATTCAAAAGAGTTGTTAATCTCTAAGTCACAAGCATTTCTTGTGTCTTATTATCATCAATCTCCGGTAACAAGTTAATATCCTAATTTATATCACAGACTGTAGAGGAAAACATCTCTCATAACTCTCTAGCAAAATCGCATATTTTACACTTAATACTTTTGTCCGTATCTCACCTTTTTTTGCGAAAATATATTCACTATATATATTTTTTAGTTCTAAGTTCGAAATAACCAGTTCGTTTTAGCATTACTTCTAAAGTGCTTCAAGACTTTTTGATTAGTTCGAATTAACAAAAAATGCTAATTAACGGAAAATTCCAATTCACCGAGTTCAAAGTATCACGAATCCACAGTACTGCAAATTATTTTTTATTTAACTTTTAGGCAAAAAGTATAGATCACAGTAATTTTTGGCATTTTTCGCTAACCAATTATTTGTTGCACATTTTTCTAAAATGCAACCAAATATGATTAATTATTCCTTCTATTAAATAAAATGTGTACACTCTTACGTTTGACTAATTTCATAATGAAATTAATGTATACGGATATTTATTTTATACATTATTAGAAGAAAAAAAATTATCCAATTACAGCAATATCGTTGGTTGTGAATTTAGAAAAATTTAAAAAAAACCTTTAAAAAAAGTTTTTTTGCTTTATTTATTTTATTTATTTATTTATTTTTATTTTTTATTTTTATTTATTTATTTATTTTTTGAAGATTTGATCGATAAAACATCAATTTTGCATTTCCTTATAGAATTTCTCAAACGTATGTTGTCATGTCATTATTTTTTCTTATACCACACAAAAGAGACATCCGTAACTATGTTTAAATAGAACAGATAAAAATAAACACAGTAATAAAGAATGGCTATTGTTTAGATAGCGGAAGAGTGATTTCTTCCTTTCAGTTCACTTTATTTAACAAAATAAAACATATATTGTCCGAGCTCATTAATTCTATATTTAATAGACGCATTTGGATGTCAAGAACAGTGTAACAATACGAAAAAAATACGTTTTTAGATTGTTTTAGGGGGAAAAGTTATTTTTGAATTAACAAAAGAACAATTCTTTGTACATTAGAAATGTTTGAACATCCCATTATTATTATTATTTACATGTTTCAGGTTTTTTAATTAATTATTCTTATGGTGTTTTCTTAAATGGTAAAGAACTGAATAATATGTCTCTTTTAAACATAAATTTTAAATGTTTGTGTCTCTAAATAATTATTTAACATATCTGTGACCTGAAAACTGTTTATCGGAGAAGTTTGAATTTGTTCATGGAATTTTTATTGCTTTTAAAGAAGTAAAATGGATAATTTTTAAGGCAACAAAATATACAATAAAAGTTGCTACGGAAATTTAAATAAACGCGAAATATAAAAGATAACATTTCAGTATTTAAAAAAACTTTTTCCCTCATTTTTAGCCGCTTGTTCGCAGAATTGTATCTATAAACCAGTTGATTTTATTCTTAAACACCGCATCATTCAACAAGAGGATAAGACATTTAGGTTTATAATGAAAAGGAGTGTAAGATATAGCAGTCATGTATTTAATTAATATGTTTATATGCACAAGGTATTGATTGGCTACATAAAATTAATGTTAATATGTTTTGTATAATAATTAAACCATCGTTATACAAGATTCACACTCATAAGACGCGTTATAAATATCCAAAATCTTAATTTTACGCAACTGGCGCAAAATAATCTGTTAAAACATATATCTGTAAAAAAAAAAAAAAAAAAAAAAAAAAAAAAATGTTGTGGTCAGTTTATTTCAGTATTGCCAATCACTGTTAAATATTTCATAATACTTACCAATTCAAATCACTCTAGCGAAAGCTAAGTTCCCGAGGCGGTCATCGTTCATCGCTGCCCGCCCCCCCCCCCCCACACACACACACACAAAAAAAAAAAAAAAAATATACGCAACCATGCATAAAATCAGTAGTGCCATAAAACCTGTATTAATGATATAATATGGGGAGTGCTACAAGCATTAATATAAATAAAAAATAAAAACGGTCAAGTGCGAGTAGTACTCGCGCTCAGAGGGTTCCGTACAATAAATGTATGTGTTATTAACTGTATTATTAAAACAACTCGTTGCTAAAAGAATAACACTTTGTAAAAAACTACATACAACGTAGGATTGGGTATAGCTGTATGTACTAGAAAAATATAAATGGGTAAACCATACAAGTTCAAAGAGATATGACGCCTAAATAATATCAAATATTGTTATTCTGTATAACTCTTTTTTAAATGGATCCTAATCTGTTTACGATGACCTCAGTTCGGTACTGATAATAAAAGTAGTGCATATTTAAACTTTATTTAACATTTCATAAAACTAAATTCAGCGTAGTAATCATCTTTTATTTTTAAAGTATAGGTAATACGAAACCTTTGTTCAAAGTTTAAACTCGGCATTGTACTAAGCGATCTTCGGAAGGAGGTCGCCTTGATTCCTCCGTGTTTCCAGTTAGGTTTTTAATTAACTTTTAAAGACACGGGAAACGTAATGAGAAATCCTCTCAATGCAAACTAGTCGCGAGTCCCATAGTATTTATGTGATTAATTTTAATTAAGTTTGTCTGTTTTTAACAATTTGACGCTTATTGGTTTTGTATTGCTACTGGGCATTGCATTACACAAATGTATCATTAAAAGTTGTTATCTAGGCTTTAAAATCCGATGGTACGTAGAGAGATGGCCGCCACTGTCATTATGTATGTCCAAAACGTCCGTGTGTTTAAGGGTTAATATATCGGCTAATTACCGAAGTTTTTTTTCGAAAATTGCTATCAAGAATGCTTTTCTACTTCTGCTACGATAGGTATACACTGCGCTCCCCTAGACCCTTGCTGAATGCCCGCAAATTGAAATTTGTATGTAACGAAAAAAAAATCGTATTTCTCAAACATTATGTGTCCAAGGGTAATCGCTATAATTTTCCTGCAAGGTTTAACATAACGTCTACTACCTCTATTTTTTTCATACTTTTTGTTTAAGTAGATTCCGAAGCAGATGAGAGGGAAATATTTTTGCACTACATTTTCGACAATATCTCTGAAAATATAATACCTAAAATTAAAAGAAATGCAATTTTGAGGTCAGCGTTACAAAAAGCTTTCACAATATACCCCACACGATATACAAACAAGTTTTTTTTTTCGAGTAACTTAATTAGTCCCTCTACATTTTTCCTAAATATATTTGTTAATGTTTTATAATCAGTAAATAGGTGGATCAATAGTCTTTATTACTTCCCCCAATTTGAACTTTCCACGTTCCATAGTTTACGAGTAAAAGGGCTGTGACAGACGGACAGACAGACACAGGAGTGATCTTATAATGCTTCCGTTTTTACTTTTTATGTACGGTACCCTACAAAGCAAAAGTAAAGTATATATTCTCCCAAGTAAAGTTCTTTTTCCTAACATACATTTGCTAATCTAGACGTGAAATAAAAAAATTGTGAAAAATGAATTAATATCAAATAAATGTGAAAATCCTATTTGGATTTCTCCATAAATGTGATTTCTTTCATTCTTGAGTTATAATTCCAATTGCAAAATTGTTTAAAATGTTTTTATATTTTATATTAAAAACTATTATTTATGAAAAAAAAATGCGAAATTTGAAATTTTACACGATGTCTCTGCCCTATCCGTTATACTTAGAAAAACCTTTTACATAGATCTTACAAACGAAACAAGAAAATAAAATCTAAATTAGTACATGCATCACTATAATATTCTGAGACTATTATTGTTACCAGAGAACATAAAAATAAAAATAAATAACGATTTCATATATTTGTATGCATTTAAACTTTTTTTCTATGTTTAGTCGTGATAAGTATATTTATAGTAATGCAATATTTTTTTTTTTTTTTTTTTTACATATAGTGGCGGTCAAATGTTTGCGGCCAGTTAGTTTCTTTGATTTGTTTGGTAGATCGTTTCAGCGAAGAAGAAACACAATTGCTCCAAAAGTTAGGAATAAGTAAATTACCTCTGACGACATAATCATTTTGATTGGATATTGAAGATACTTGATGCAAAAGGGAGGGATTTGAAATTCGCGTGTGCAAGTTTCCGGCCATTCGTCATCCATTAATTTTCGCTATCGGTAAAGTGTTTCTTTGGCCGTGTTTTTTAATTAATCAACGTGAATAACGTATTTGAAACTCAAAGATGAAAAGTTGAACAATTTATTGTTCCTAAACAAGTGATTTGTTTGTCGCTAAAGGAAAAATCCTCTCATGATATTGCGACAAAGTTGTCGATCGGAACATTTTCTGTGAACGATATTTAAAAATATATATAAAGATGGTCATATCCTTCGGAACTAGCCACGGTCCCGAGGACCCCGGAAAACGACTTTTCTTTTGGACAGGATTATCAGGAGATAAGCAGTTGATGACCCGCATAAAAATGCCGCTGCAAATACCCGCGATTTACGTTATTAAAATATTGCTGAAATAAGTCTGTCTACCATGTCAAGACACTTACATGACGTAGGACTTTATGGAACAGTCGGTGTTAAAAAACCTTTCACAAGTAATAAAATAAATCAGAGGATCCGAATGGCGCTAGCCAAGGTATACAGACACTAATCAAGTGAAAACTGGAAAAAGTACTATTTTCCGATGAATCGAAGTTCAATCTTTTTGGAAGTGATAGCAGACACTACAACCGTTTAAACTATGTTGGAAAGTGTTAAATACTATTATAATATTTTAAATTATTACTGCAACATTATAAGAAAAGAATAAATGAACACATTTTATCATTAAAATGTTGTTCTGTTTATAAAAGTTATACTTTAAGTTATTTAAATAACAAAGCATTTAAGTGGCCGACTATTGGTCCAGTGATGGCCGAACACTAGAATTGAGTGGCCGACTACTAGACCTTTGCTACTTTTAAGTTTAACTTTTATAAATAAAAACTATAATGAGTTTTTTTCTAAACAATTGCTAAAACAGTAAAAGAAAAGTATACTTTAACATGTGTCACTGTTAAAAATGTTGTATTGCTTTTTAAAATTACGCTTTGAGCTATATACTTAAAGAACGCGCTTAAGTGGCCGACTATTGGTGCTTTTACCCTATATTAAAAATGTCCAGAAATTTGGGTGCAATGCAGTTGCGCATATTTCATCAAAATCTGTCTAGTAGAATTTTTTTAAATAGGCTAATCTTTTATAATCGGGCTCACCTGAGTATTGAGCTTTCATCTAATTTTAAGAATATGCGTGTAAAAGTATCTAACAAACAATACGAGTTCCAATGAAATCCATTCAGCATTTTTAAAAAGACTAAACTTTCAAAAACGGATTTCACATGATTATGAAAATTTCCCCTATAATTCTATGACTAATCAGCGTATAACAATGATACGCACCAAAAACTTAACTGAAAAAGTAATAGGGCAAGTTCAATTAAAATTATTTCAGAAGAACCCAAGTTATAAGCAGATGGAATGAGATTTCCACACGAAAACAAACAAATACTGAAATTTGCTAATTTAGTTATGTAAGAGTACACGAAAACAAACAAATACTGAACTATTTACAATATTTTTGAGCAATTAAATTAATCTTTTGCAACCGGGTTGCAGGCATATTTTAAAAAATAGAAGCTTGAAAATTACTTTAAAAAACATAGAAAATCTGTAAATTGAGATAAACTTTTCAACCAAATTACGGAAAGTGCAATTGCAGTAAAAGCGTAATTTATGGTACGGTGCGGTTGTTGTCACCAATAATATGATGCTAGGCGTTACTCATAGATATGTCTTTTCTTCATAATATTGCATTAATAGCAAACGGATATATATTTCTTAATTGGGTTGCAGGTAAATATCTCCATGATTGAAAATTAATTTAAAATGGATAAACAGTCTGTATATCGAGATAAGCTTTTGAAACAAATATTACTGAAAGTGCATTTTGTATTCTATTAGACGTTGAACTAATTAAATGTGCGATGTTTAAAGGTCAAATTGCAGTAAAAGTTAAATTTATCGTTGGGTTAGGTTGTTGCCACCAACAAAATGATGCTAGAGTTACTCATAGCAATGTCTTTTCTTTATAATATTGCATTAAGAGCAAACAGGTATATCTTTCGTAAATGGGCTGCATGCAAATTCAAAATTATCCATCATTGAAAATTACTTGAAAAACCATTCAAATGAAAAAAAATGAGATACAATTTTCAAATAAATTTCATTTGAAAGAACTTTTTTCTATTCGACAGTGTGAAAAACGAAACTGTATGATGTTCATAAGTTAAGAAAAAATTGAGTAAAGGCACAATTTATGGGATAGGTCGTTGCCATCATCAGTATAATGTCACAATTGTCAATGCGTTTGTAGTTTTCTTGTATATTCTGAAGATGACGCAATGACAGAAACATGTAAATTTTTAATATTTTTGATGTGTTTTTTTTTTTTATTCAAATGAGCACAACATTGTTCAGGAGAAAATTAATATTTTCAAAATCTGGTATCTAAGAATTCCAAGAATTGCAAAAGACGCTCGATGCGAGGATGTTAATACTCCCACAATTACCATTTTGAAAGAACACACATTGAAATATTTTTTGTTCTATTAATTATCCTCTAAATGAATATGCCTAGTAAATATTTTACACACCGCCTACTGAATTCTTGATCTTAGCGCTTACACAAAAATATTCACCGCTTTTTATTTCCACCGCTTTTTGAACTTTAAAACTTAATTTTTTTAAATGTCCGCCATTTTGAAAGAAGAGGGCGGATGAAGCTGACCAACGAACTCGGTCGAAGTATTGATATGTGGTATGTACGCAATTCATCTTTGATAAATCGGTTTATAAATATGAGAGTTACAGCATTACAAAAATCAGATTGTTTGAAATGATGATTGTGTCAACCACCCTAGAAATTCAAACTGTAATATCTCAGCCATTTTTTAAGATAAAAACAAAAGAAAATATGCTCCGGAATCCTTGTTTTAAGGTCAAGCGCTTAAAGAAAACATTTTTCAGTTTCTAATTTATTTGTACCGCTTTTTGAACTTTAAAATTTAATTTTTTTAAATGTCCGCCATTTTGAAACAAGAGGGTGGATGAAGCTGACCAACCAACTCGGACATGACATTGATATGTACAATGTACACACTTAATTTCATCCAAATACGTTAATAAATACAAGAGTTGCGACATGACAAAAATACTATACACACACACACACACACACATATATATAATATATATCGATGAAAATATACCAAAATGTTTCTGAAGTGCTTTCCTCCGGACGACTGCAATAGCTAGCGCTTTACTTTTTGTAATGAAAGCTACCTACGTAAAATTGCAGGTCTTATTAAATCTGCCCGAAAAACTTTTTAAGAAGTCTAATCTTACGTACATGGATTCAGTTGATTAAAGAACATTTCTCCAGCAACATAGTTCAATATATTATATACATAGTATTTACTGAAAAATACTTATATTTTAATTTTTATAATAAATATACCGATTATATTTATTACGCTACCGCATGGTTTCGAATCACTTTTCTCTTGTTCCAAATTTTCAAAGCTATGCACTGTCCTAAATTGACATCCTGTTTGTTTCCCTAATTCCCTATATACAGCAAAAAAAAAAAAAAACGCATATGCAGAAACGAGAACTAAAAAACTGGACGACATTGAAAAGAAAAATTTTATTTGAATCCATTTTCTTTTCCAAAAAAGTGATAATGTGTTACCGGAAATATTATTAAATTAAATTTATAATAATTTAAATTAATTTTCAATAAGTAAAACTCTATTTCTTATTTTTTAATCAAGCCAACTAATGTCCTTTCTGAGGTGATTAGTGGCCAATTTAATGGAACTCGTTGTGCATATAATGGTCAGTGTGCTGCGAAGACGTACGTATTTTAACACGCGTGACAGAATTGAAAAAAGTATTATTCTTAAACTTTTCCTCCTGTCTATTAGTTTTCAATAATGTAAATTGATATAGCTATTTTTACTTTCTTCTATCTTTACAAGAAGAAAGTATTGGATTCATGAAAGTTTTCGAATTCCTGTTTTCGACGGATTTACATGTTTTGGGGGTCAGAGAACCCGAAAAACGTGTTTTTACAAAGTGTCTGTCTGTCTGCCTGTCTGTCGCGTGTGACACAAATTTTTTGGGCGTTCTATCTCAAGAACTAATTCACGGAATTTAATAAAAATTTATATTCAGTTAGCTCCTGATACAAATTGATGCTGATTAGTTTTGGGGACAAATCGCTCAAAAGGTGGCGCTGCTATGCTGCGTTTTTTTACGATTACCCAATCGCTCTATCTCAAGAACTGATGCACGGATTTTCATGAAACTTCAGATTCATTTAATCCTCGATATGGCTTGATGCTGATTACGTGTTGGTGCAAATCGATCAAAAGGTGGCGCTGCTAATATTCTGCATTTTTTTCTATTTCCGCAATAGCTCTATCTCAAGAACTAATGCAAGGACTTTCGTCAAACTTCATATTCAGTTACTCCTTAATATGACTTCATGCTGATTACGTATTGGCTCAACAGGTGGCGCTGATGGGCTGCATTTTGCACGATTCCCACAATAGCTCCATCTCAATAACTAATGCACGAATTTTCCTCTAAATTCAGATTTAGTTAGATGTTAACACAAGTTGTTGCTGATTAGGTTTTGGTGTTAGTCGTCCAATAGGTGGCGCTGCTATGCTGAAATTTTTATGATTTTCGCAATAACGCTATCTCAAAAACTAATGCACGGACATTCCCCAAACTTCGGGTTCAGTTAGATTTTGACATAAGTGGTTCATTGGTGGTTTTGGTGTAACATAGGTTTTGGTGTAAAGCACCCAATAGGTGGCGCTGCTAGGCTGAATTTTGTTCTATTTACACGATTTCAGAGATAGCCATATCTCAAGAACTAATGCACGGAATTTCATATTTTTAGAATCCTCATTGATGGGCATAGATTGCCGTTTAATTTAAATTATTTTCGATGGTCACTGATTTGTTTTTTTAGGGTTCAGTACTTAAAAAATAAAAACGGAACCATTATAAGATCACTTCTGTGTCTGTCTGTCTGTATGTCTGTGTGTCATATCCCTTTTACTCGTAAACTATGCAACGTGGAAAGTTCAAATTGGGGGAAATAATAAGGAATATTGACACACATATTTACAGATTAATAAATATTCATAAATATATTTACGAAAAAGATGGGCTAATTAAGTTACTTGAAAAAAAATATTTTCTATGTATATCGTGTGAAAGCTTTCGTAACACTGAAATCAAAAATATATTTCATTTAATTTCAGGTATTATATTTTCAAAGTAATGGTGGAAAATTTATTGCAAAAATATGTCCTCCCCCCTTATCTAATTCCGAACCTATTGAAACTAAAATTATGAAAAAATTAGAGGTAGTAGACATTAATTTAAACCTTGCAGGAAAATTATAGCGATTACCCTAGATCACATAGTTTTTGTGGAAAATCGCATTTTTCCGTTACGCTCAAATTTCGATTTACGGGCTTCAGCAAACGTGTTGAGCAGAGCTGGAGGTAGCTATCTTAGCAGAAGTACAAAAGCATTGTTGATCATGAATTTCGGAAAAAATTGTCGGTAATTAGCCGTTATATTAACCCTTAGAGACACGGACGGTTTGGACATACAGGGACGGCGTACTCTATGCTCCATCGGCTTTTAAAGCGTAGATAAAAAAAATTAAAGATAAATTTATATAATACAATGCCCAGAAGCAATGTAAAAGCAATAAACGTCAAATTGTTAAAAACAGACTTATTTAATGAGAATTAATGACACAAATACTATGAGATTCGCGACTAGTTTCCATTGAGTGGCTCTCTCAACACACCTACTATGTCTTTAAAGGTTAATTAAAAACCTATATGGAATAACAAATATGCAGAATAGCTATATTTGCTATTATTTAGGTTCCATATATCTTTGAACTTTCATGGTATATCCATTTATACTTTTCTAGTATACAGGGTGCAATGGAAAGTCCCTTTAATCTGAAAATACTTGTGAACGGAGAGAGCTATAGCTATGCAAGTGAGGTAACGGTATAGTAAAGCGTCTACGCCCGATATAATGAAAACGACAGCAGCGCTTCCTAGTAGCGAAATTTGGAAGATAGTCACTGCAAATCGAAAACGAAAAGAGATAGAGCAAAATTTCCAGTTAGAAAGTTTTAGAGCATCAATTAATTAATGGAATACGACATTGGGTTTACATGGATAAGATAAATCTTCGACTGGTTCCCCAAAAATGTCCGAAATCGATGCACTGCATTTTGTATAAACGTTTGAATGGAATACTAAGAACTAGCAAGAAATACGCACAATTTATACAATAAATACATACTTATCTCAAAATATTTTGATAACATCACACAAAAAAAGACAAACTGTGTCACAGTAATAAAAAGTTAATATTCAGTATGTTCGAAAATTTCGCTCGCGATACACGTTTGTATTCATGAGAGTAATTCTGCATGCATATTTCTCAGCATGGAACGTCTATTGCAAGCCTCATCAATACGACGACATGGATTTAACCCTTTCAAGGACGGTGGCTAAATGGTCTAGCCACATAATTTTAATTTCAAAACTGACAAATGGCACCTAGAATATTTTAATAAAATTTTTCTTTTATAATGAAAGTGCAAATTAGCGGGTTTTTGTTTTCTGAGAAATTCGTTTGAATATTCTGGTGTCAGTCAATTATTTCATCTGGTTACGGACAGAATTCTTCTGGCCCTGAAAGGGTTATTCTAAAATTTTAAATACATTGGAAATTAAATCTTTACAGACATTACTGTACAGTACAACGACACAATCTGCAATTGTTCACTGCTACATTTCCGGAATGTGAATAGGCAAAGTAGAATCGTCGGTCGTCGATTTCGGACATTTTTGTGTATGCAGACAAGGATTTATCTTATCCGTGTGAACCAAATGTCGTTTCGTACTAATTAATTGATGAGCTAAAACTTTCTAATTGGAAAATTTGCTCTACCTCTTTTCGTTTTCGATTTGCAATGGCTACCTTCAAAATTTCGCCACTAGGAGTGCTGCTGTCGTTTACATTAGGTTGGGCGTAGTCGCTTTACTGTACCGTTAATTCACTTGTATAGCTGTAGCTCTCTCCGTTCGCAAGTATTTTCAGGTTAAAGGAACTTTCCTTTGCATCCTGTATACTATAGAGCTATACCCAACCCTACGTTTTATAGTTTTTAAAAAGTTTTAGTATTCTTTTAGCAACGGTAGTTTTTTAATAATACACTTACTAATTCATATATTATTGTACAGAACCATCTTGCGCGAGTAATACTCTCACTTGACCGTTTTTTAGGTGCGTTCGTAATTGTATAAATACGTAGCACCTATAGTCGTCGTTCAGTCCGTCTGTCTGTCCGTCCGTCTGTCCGTCCGTCTGTCTATCCGTCCGCATATAACAGAGCAAAAACTACCCGACCGAATAATCTGAAATTTTTAATATATAATTGCTGCAAAATTTTGTCGAGCCATTTCCAATTTTATGAAAATCGGATGTATAGTTTAATTACAGGGACAGTCAAAAGTTTTTCTTTACATTACGGCCAATGGGAAAAATTATTGCAAGTGAATTTTAATGATGTTACGGACTTCCGAATGGTGTGAAATTTTTAATATATAATTGCTGCAAAATTTTGTCGGGCCATTTCCAAGTTTATGAAAATCGGATGTATAGTTTAATTACAGGGACACCCAAATTTTTCCGTTACATTACGGCCAATGGGAAAAAATTATAGCAAATGCATTTTAATGATTTTACAGCCTTCCGAATGGTCTGAAATTTTTAATATATAATTGATGCAAAATTTTGTTGAGCCATTTCCAATATTATGAAAATCGGATGCATAGTTTAATTACAGGGACACCCAAAAGTTTTCCGTTACATTATGGCCAATGGGAAAAAATTATTGCAATTGCATTTTAATGATTTTACAGCCTTCCGAATGGTCTGAAATTTTAAATATATAATTGCTGCAAAAATTTGTCGAGCCATTTCAAATTTTATGAAAATCGAATGTATAGTTTAATTACAGGGACAGTCAAAAGTTTTCCGTTACATTACGGGGAATGGGGAAAAAATTATTGTAAGTGCATTTTAACGATGTTACAGACTATGCACTTATGAAGCGCAAAAAAATATACATTCAGTACAATATGGGGTGCAGAAAATAATTATAAAACTAGTTATAGTACGAACGCACCTCATTTGCCACGTTTGACGAGCAATTTCCAACTTGTTTTAGGTGCGTTCGTAATTATATAAATACGTAGCACCTATAGTCGTCGTTCAGTCCGTCTGTCTGTCCGTCCGTCTGTCCGTCCGTCTGTCTGTCCGTCCGCATATAACAGAGCAAAAACTACCCGACCGAATAATCTGAAATCTTTAATATATAATTGCTGCAAAATTTTGTCGAGCCATTTCCAATTTTATGAAAATCGGATGTATAGTTTAATTACAGGGACATTCAAAAGTTTTTCTTTACATTACGGCCAATGGGAAAAATTATTGCAAGTGAATTTTAATGATGTTACGGACTTCCGAATGGTCTGAAATTTTTAATGTATAATTGCTGCAAAATTTTGTCGAGCCATTTCCAATTTTATGAAAATCGGATGTATAGTTTAATTACAGGGACACCCAAAAGTTTTCCGTTACATTACGGCCAATGGGAAAAAATTATAGCAAATGCATTTTAATGATTTTACAGCCTTCCGAATGGTCTGAAATTTTTAATATATAATTGATGCAAGATGTTGTTGAGCCATTTCCAAGTTTATGAAAATCGGATGTATAGTTTAATTACAGAGACAGCCAAAAGTTTTCCGTTACATTACGGCCAATGGGAAAAAATTATAGCAAATGCATTTTAATGATTTTACAGCCTTCCGAATGGTCTGAAATTCTTAATATATAATTGATGCAAAATTTTGTTGAGCCATTTCCAATTTTATGAAAATCGGATGTATAGTTTAATTACAGGGACACCCAAAAGTTTTCCGTTACATTATGGCCAATGGGAAAAAATTATTTCAAATGCATTTTAATGATTTTACAGCCTTTGGAATGGTCTGAAATTTTAAATATATAATTGCTGCAAAATTTTGTCGAGCCATTTCAAATTTTATGAAAATCGAATGTATAGTTTAATTACAGGGACAGTCAAAAGTTTTCCGTTACATTACGGGGAATGGGGAAAAATTATTGTAAGTGCATTTTAATGATGTTACAGACTATGCACTTATGAAGCGCAAAAAAATATACATTCAGTACAATATGGGGTGCAGAAAATAATTATAAAACTAGTTATAGTACGAACGCACCTCATTTGCCACGTTTGACGAGCAATTTCCAACTTGCTTTAGGTGCGTTCGTAATTATATAAATACGTAGCACCTATAGTCGTCGTTCAGTCCGTCTGTCTGTCCGTCCGTCTGTCCATCCGTCTGTCTGTCCGTCCGCATATAACAGAGCAAAAACTACCCGACCGAATGATCTGAAATTTTTAATATATAATTGCTGCAAAATTTTGTCGAGTCATTTCCAATTTTATGAAAATCGGATGTATAGTTTAATTACAGGGACAGTCAAAAGTTTTTCTTTACATTACGGCCAATGGGAAAAATTATTGCAAGTGAATTTTAATGATGTTACGGACTTCCGAATGGTGTGAAATTTTTAATATATAATTGCTGCAAAATTTTGTCGAGCCATTTCCAAGTTTATGAAAATCGGATGTATAGTTTAATTACAGGGACACCCAAATTTTTCCGTTACATTACGGCCAATGGGAAAAAATTATAGCAAATGCATTTTAATGATTTTACAGCCTTCCGAATGGTCTGAAATTTTTAATATATAATTGATGCAAAATTTTGTTGAGCCATTTCCAATATTATGAAAATCGGATGCATAGTTTAATTACAGGGACACCCAAAATTTTTCCGTTACATTATGGCCAATGGGAAAAAATTATTGCAAATGCATTTTAATGATTTTACAGCCTTCCGAATGGTCTCAAATTTTAAATATATAATTGCTGCAAAATTTTGTCGAGCCATTTCAAATTTTATGAAAATCGAATGTATAGTTTAATTACAGGGACAGTCAAAAGTTTTCCGTTACATTACGGGGAATGGGGAAAAAATTATTGTAAGTGCATTTTAACGATGTTACAGACTATGCACTTATGAAGCGCAAAAAAATATACATTCAGTACAATATGGGGTGCAGAAAATAATTATAAAACTAGTTATAGTACGAACGCACCTCATTTGCCACGTTTGACGAGCAATTTCCAACTTGTTTTAGGTGCGTTCGTAATTATATAAATACGTAGCACCTATAGTCGTCGTTCAGTCCGTCTGTCTGTCCGTCCGTCTGTCCGTCCGTCTGTCTGTCCGTCCGCATATAACAGAGCAAAAACTACCCGACCGAATAATCTGAAATTTTTAATATATAATTGCTGCAAAATTTTGTCGAGCCATTTCCAATTTTATGAAAATCGGATGTATAGTTTAATTACAG
This sequence comes from Maratus speciosus, assembly GCA_963932465.1. NCBI lineage: Eukaryota > Metazoa > Arthropoda > Arachnida > Araneae > Salticidae > Maratus > Maratus speciosus. The sequence continues at coordinate 337,374,201 of OZ010794.1, forward strand.
GGACATTCAAAAGTTTTTCTTTACATTACGGCCAATGGGAAAAATTATTGCAAGTGAATTTTAATGATGTTACGGACTTCCGAATGGTCTGAAATTTTTAATGTATAATTGCTGCAAAATTTTGTCGAGCCATTTCCAATTTTATGAAAATCGGATGTATAGTTTAATTACAGGGACACCCAAAATTTTTCCGTTACATTACGGCCAATGGGAAAAAATTATAGCAAATGCATTTTAATGATTTTACAGCCTTCCGAATGGTCTGAAATTTTTAATATATAATTGATGCAAAATGTTGTTGAGCCATTTCCAAGTTTATGAAAATCGGATGTATAGTTTAATTACAGAGACAGCCAAAAGTTTTCCGTTACATTACGGCCAATGGGAAAAAATTATAGCAAATGCATTTTAATGATTTTACAGCCTTCCGAATGGTCTGAAATTTTTAATATATAATTGATGCAAAATTTTGTTGAGCCATTTTCAATTTTATGAAAATCGGATGTATAGTTTAATTACAGGGACACCCAAAAGTTTTCCGTTACATTATGGCCAATGGGAAAAAAATTATTGCAAATGCATTTTAATGATTTTACAGCCTTTGGAATGGTCTGAAATTTTAAATATATAATTGCTGCAAAATTTTGTCGAGCCATTTCAAATTTTATGAAAATCGAATGTATAGTTTAATTACAGGGACAGTCAAAAGTTTTCCGTTACATTACGGGGAATGGGGAAAAATTATTGTAAGTGCATATTAATGATGTTACAGACTATGCACTTATGAAGCGCAAAAAAATATACATTCAGTACAATATGGGGTGCAGAAAATAATTATAAAACTAGTTATAGTACGAACGCACCTCATTTGCCACGTTTGACGAGCAATTTCCAACTTGTTTTAGGTGCGTTCGTAATTATATAAATACGTAGCACCTATAGTCGTCGTTCAGTCCGTCTGTCTGTCCGTCCGTCTGTCTGTCCGTCCGCATATAACAGAGCAAAAACTACCCGACCGAATGATCTGAAATTTTTAATATATAATTGCTGCAAAATTTTGTCGAGCCATTTCCAATTTTATGAAAATCGGATGTATAGTTTAATTACAGGGACAGTCAAAAGTTTTTCTTTACATTACGGCCAATGGGGAAAATTATTGCAAGTGAATTTTAATGATGTTACAGACTTCCGAATGGTCTGAAATTTTTAATATATAATCGCTGCAAAATTTTGTCGAGCTATTTCCAATTTTATGAAAATCGGATGTATAGTTTAATTACAGGGACACCCAAAAGTTTTCCGTTACATTACGGCCAATGGGAAAAAATTATAGCAAATGCATTTTAATGATTTTACAGCCTTCCGAATGGTCTGAAATTTTTAATGTATAATTGCTGCAAAATTTTGTTGAGCCATTTCCAATTTTATGAAAATCGGATGTATAGTTTAATTACAGGGACACCCAAAAGTTTTCCGTTACATTATGTCCAATGGGAAAAAATTATTGCAAATGCATTTTAATGATTTTACAGCCTTCCGAATTGTCTGAAATTTTAAATATATAATTGCTGCAAAATTTTGTCGAGCCATTTCAAATTTTATGAAAATCGAATGTATAGTTTAATTACAGGAACAGTCAAAAGTTTTCCGTTACATTACGGGGAATGGGGAAAAATTATTGTAAGTGCATTTGATGTTACAGACTATGCACTTATGAAGCGCAAAAAAATATACATTCAGTACAATATGGGGTGCAAAACATAATTATAAAACTAGTTATAGTACGAACGCACCTCATTTGCCACGTTTGACGAGCAATTTCCAACTTGTTTTATTAGAGATTGAAAACAAAATGAAGTTTTACCAGGAAATCATCCAGCGAAATCTTTTAAATACACACTTTCTTAACAAATTAACGATAAGAGAATGTTGTTTAAATGTACTCAGCAAGTATTATTTTCATTATTTGCAATCACAAAACGTTTTTCTTTCTATTAATTCTTTAAATACATAACATATGTTTCTTTTACTTTCTCTGGGAACAAAAATACAATCAAATTTCGCTTAAAAAGAAATATTATTTGAATTTCTTTAACATGTCAGAAAAAGTTTCGAGCGTATAACACAGACGATATAGAATTGACGGTAATGCCTTTTATCATTGCTATTGTAAAATATTTTTTTTAATTATATACATTATAACGAAAGAAAAGATATGTCAGTAACACTGACATAATACTGGTGATGACAAAAATATTCCAGTGGTAGGGAGCAAAAAAAGGCCGAATTCGGAATTAAAGGAGGATGCTGGAAATTGTTATAATCCCCTTCAGTTTAGGTCTAGAAGGAATATGTTATGTTTTACCCCTCGTGCTAGGTGAGCGTTAGGATATATGTATAGATTTATAGTCAAAAAACACGTTTTTTATATACCATAACAGTATCTCCAAACAGCTAACTCTGTCAAAAACATTGTCAATGCAAATGTTGTAGAGCTTAAAATTCTGAGTAAAATGAGTACGTACACTTAATATTTTTGTTGAACATTAAGATCACAATTCCAGTTTAAAGTTTTAGACCCGTGATCAGGGGGTTGAGCTCAGAATTAATTAGGAGGAAACTGGAAATTGCTTAATCCCTTCAGTTTAGGTCTAAAATGACCGTACTATGTTTTCTTCCTCGTACTTGGGTGAATGTTAGAAAATATGTACATATTTATTTTCGAAAAACACGTTTTTTTTTGTTTTTTTTTTTTAATTACCTTAACAATATCTCAAAACAGCTAATTCTATAAAAAACATTGTCAATACAAATGTTGTAGAGCTTAAAATTCTGAATAACCATCTGAGCACCATCATTAATATTTTTGTTCAAAATTAAGGTCGCAATTCTATTTCAAAATTTTGCCTTAATCGCTAATCAAGAGCTTGAAGCCAGGAGAGACCAAGTTAAATTAATAATATCTCAAAACAGCTAACTCTATCAAAAACATTGTCAAAGCCAAAGTTATAGAGTCTAAAATTCTGAGTAAAATGAGTACCTGCACTTAATATTTTTGTTCAATATTAAGACCTCAGTTTTGAGATATTGTTAAGTTAACTTGGTCTCTCCTGGCTTTAAGCTCTTGATTTGAAAAATTTTGAAATAGAATTGCGACCTTAATGTTGAACAAAAATATTAATGATGGTACTTATTTTGTTCGGACTGTTAAGCTCTACAACATTTATATTGACAATGCTTTTTATAGAGTTAGCTGTTTTGAGATATTGTTAAGGTAATTTAAAAAAACGTGTTTTTCGAAAATAAATATGTACATATTTTCTAACATTCATCCAAGTACGAGGAAGAAAAAACAGTACGTTCATTTTAGACCTAAACTGAAGGGATTAAAACAATTTCCAGCTTTCTCCTAATTAATTCTGAGTTCAAAACCCTGACCACGTATCTAAAATTTTAAACTGAAATTGTGACTTTAATATTCAACAAAAATATTAAGTGTAGGTACTCATTTTACTCAGAATTGTAAGCTCTACAACATTTTTATTGACAATGTTTTTGACAGAGTTAGCTATTTGGAGATAATGTTAAAGTATGTAAAAAAACGTGTTTTTTGACTATAAATCTATACATATTTCTTAACGCTCACCTAGTACGAGGGGGAAAACATAGTATATTCATTCTAGACCTAAACTGAAGGGATTAAAATAATCTCCAGCTTTCCCCTAATTAATTCCGAATTCAACCCCCTAACCACTGGGCTATATCTTGTCTAACAAATTTCGTTTTCAAGCACGCTTTTTAACTTTTAATTTATCACACTATGAAATTTAACATTATTCAATAAGAAAAAAAATACTTTAAAAAACAAATTGTCTTAAAATTGTATCTCATTTTGTTTCGTTATTTTTTAGGATTTAAGAAAAATTTTCTAGTGTGATTTACAAAAAAAAGGCCAATTGGTATCTCGATTTCAGAAGATTTACCTGCTTGCACATCAAACAGTATAAATAACAGTATATATTGGTATCATATTTTGTCGCACAATTAAACTTCGTCATAAATAAATAAATGCATGAATAAGTAACAAACTGTAATCGAACTTCTTTCTCAAACTTTGAAGTAAACATAATAAATAAATTCCGCTTTAAGTAGCGAAACTCTTAACGATTTCTTAGGATATAAACAGCTGGAAAGCAGCTAATGCGAAAATATCGTTTTTATTAAATTCCACATAAGTCCTGGTTTGATCCCCTCGTTACTTTAATACAAAAACTATTAAGAACAGAAACAACCGTCTCAGTATATTCATTTCTCTAATTTTTCATTGCTTTGATTAACTACTGCATATTCAAGACTGTAGCTGATAATATTACTGATACATTTGTATTATGTATATATACATACATATTTCTAAAACACATTATTTTATCCCTTCCACCCCCAGATATTTTATTCATATAATATTTACAAATCTTCAAAAAGCTAACATAGCCCACTTTAGAAATGGGAGATATTTGTCACAAAATAAAACAAGAATGTTTTGTTATAAATAATAAACTATGTACGTCAAGTAGTGATTTCATTGATTGAATAATAGCATACGCGTATCAATAGCACTGATTTGTAGAAATAACAAGAAACATATTAATTCATATTTTATTTTATTGAGTAATTATTTTCTATATTGCTTAAACTTATTAGTTAAAAACTATCGTTATAGGAAATTTTAAATATTTTTTGAAATAGCAATTTCTTGTAGCAAAAACATGTTTAGACTGGAACATTTTATCCTGGAGAATCAGACATTTTCGTAAATGAACAAATCAAATTGTGGAAAAATGTAATATAAAATTCTAACAGCGTAGTGCAATTTTTCTTTATCTTATTGCGTTTTGAAAATATAATCTTAAAGTTTCTGAAGACATTTCTAGTATTTTGTTGTCATCTTTGAATGGGATTATACTCAATTGAAAAATATTGCGAAAAAAATACATAAACAGAAAGAGAAAAAAAAATTCAACTTTGTTAAAGTCACGTTGTAAAATCTGGAAAATAGATAATTATAGGGTAATTTGAGAAAAAAATAAAATTTTAGTAATAAATGATTTCAGGCGATCACGGATACAAAAATTTTCAACTTTTCTAAAAAAATATATATTGATTATACAATGCTTAAAATAAAGTTTAAATCATGTTTCGATCTTAATTGGAACAGGAAATATTATTTTTTTTCGTTTTGTTTTGTTTTCAAAGCATCAAGCTTTCAAAGCAATGATTGTGATGGAAACGACTTCTTGTAAAAATGGGTTTTTATTCATGATGGGCTTTTTCACCATTTCTTGTGTTTAAATTGTTATAAGTCAAGAACCGTTGAAGATAAATGGTTGAAACTTGGAGTATGTATTTTTCAATTGTTTTGCTTTAAATTTGATTCACCAAATTTGAAAAAAATATTTGAAAATATGAGTTTTTTTTTTTTAGTTACATCTTTTTTTTTACATTTTTAATTTCAATATTTTTATTTTTATTTAAATTAATATTTTAAAAAATGTTGAATTATAATTAAAATTTATAAATTTCTGTTTATTTAAATGATAAAGAATTGAAATTCTACAAATAATATTTCGAGTTTTAACGATTTTAAATCAACCCAATTATTTAATAAATTTTTAATTATTATTTTTTTATAAAAACTATGAGAAGTTTTATCATGTCATTTTGTTTAGAAATGATATGGTTAATCATCACAAAAAAATTCAAGATTTTAACTCAACAAGTAAAAATTATTTTAGATTGTGTCCCGGACACCCTTAAGGTTTTTTTGTTGAAAACTCTATGAAAATTTCATATTTAATACACCATTTAAAAATTGTGAAAATATAAGTTAAAATAAAAGATGATTCAATATCGTATAGGAAGCGGAATGATATGGTCTTAAAAAGTACACAAAAGACATGGATAAAAAAAAAAAAAAAACTACCAAAACATGCGAATTTTTCCCCCAAAAAATCACATTATATTAGTTTTACAGATGCTGTGTAGTGGGACAGCAGAAAAATAGGGTTTCAAAACGCCAAACAAATCACTAAAATCATAAAGGCACATAAGCCGAACATAAAAATAAATGTTTAGAAGTATAAAATATTGTTATTTCTTATTATATTTGACTTACCGTGGTTTTCTCCGAAACGTGCGTAAATTCGTGTTAGGATTCCTTAGAAAGACCCCATGGAGTGAACTCCCCCCTTCAAACCTATTTCACTAGTGTAGATAATCGGCCGTCATAAACAACACAAACACCACCAAATGCTTACTTTGATATCAGCTTAATTTCTAGGTCAGCATCACATTGTTGCTAAGAGATGTTCACAAAGGGAAGTTGGGATTACAGATTGGGTGCTAACAGCAGTAGCGTTGCATACCGCAAACGATAAAACATAATATGTATGTAGTAATTGTGTGCTTTTACTATTATTTTAAGAGAGCATTTGAATGCTCATCGTATTTTTGAATTTGCCCTTGTTTAGCAAATTGTTATTACGTAAAATATTTATTTTTTTAACCTAAATACATTTACAACATTTAATTACTGGTGTTGGTTAAATTTAATTTAAAGTTTTAATTTTTTTAAACACAGTAAAATAGAACAAAAAAATATTCATTTTTTATTAATTTAGACAGTAGAAACGAATAATGTTTTAATGTTGAGAATATATTTCCGCTTATAAAAGGAGATCAGATTTTATGATTTTTTTTTAATGGAAAATGTAAATTGAAACTTGAAAGGTACACTTATTAAGCATTATAAAGTACATACTTTAAATAAATATGAATAATTATAAATATTGTATAAACTTTGTTTGTTAGTTGATGGCTGAAAAACTTTAGTGACATGCACAGCTGCCAACTTGTACGGATTTTTCATACCACTAAAATGTAGCAGTAAATTTTATCTAAATAAATCACCGAAATTTAAGAATTTTTAACGTTTAAATAAGTCAAAATTTTCTATTAAATTTTAGTGGTAAGAAAAATCCGTACAAGTTGGCAGCTATGGACATGGAATTTTTTCGCAGAACAGATCTTTTGTTTATGAATTTCCTTATACAGAAAAGTTGCTGTATCGATTTCTCTTTTATATTTAATACTCCTCATCAATGAAAGATCGCATTATAGTACCATCTCAACAAGTTGTTGTTAAAGTTTTAAAATGTCTCCGAATTTTTTTTTAGAAAATATTTTACCTTCAACACAAATTTTGAATTTTACAAAATTTAGGACGTTAAAGAAATATCTATATAGAAAGAGAAACAGCTGTGATTCATTGGTCTATTGATTGGACCAGCGAAGCCGTATTATTGGGTAAAAATAATCACTTCAACATCGGTATGGACCTCTTTTAAAGTAAGCTGATGTATTGGCGCGTTGTCAATGAGGATAAAAGTTTAAACGCAAGATTTTAGATCAGAGATATTTCTTCATCTCACGATTAAAACAATCATTAAACCAGTTCAAAAACACAACTCTAGTTACTCATATTTTGTTATTTACTCACCAGAAATTAGGCAACTTCTTTTCCTGTTTACCTTTCAGAGCGCGAGGACTTTGTCATCTATAAATTAACAGAGGCTTTACTTGATTGTAAATTTATTATAGTAGCATTGCTAGAAAACAGAAGAGCTACACTATCATTTGCTGCCTAAAAACATGGAGCTGTGCATTCTGTTTTGGCAAGAAATGTTCTCTTTGGCATTTTCTTCCAGAACCAGCCGGTATCACCGGCGTTAAACACTTGTTCTGTAGAAAAGCCTTTACTTTCAATTAGTTTTGTAAGTTCTTCAGGAAATTTTTAAGCACGTATATGATCCGCGGAAGCCGATTGTCAAACTAATTTAATTATTTGCAAATTGTGCCTATGTTTGAAATTTTCAAACCAACCTTTATTCAGCTGGTAGTAGAATAAAGGCAAAACCTTTACTCTTATCGAATCAATTATTTCTTTAGATTTGGCTTAGTATTGTAGCTGAACTTGGCAGTACTTTATTCTCGTTCATATCTTCTTTCCAAAATTTAATTCATTTTAAGTTTCTTCTAAAGACTTGTTCCGTTCTTGGAAATACGATTTTCGCATTAATTGGTGCGACACTTAATCTTATAACAATTTCGCTTATTTTGGCTTAAAGTCCTCAAGCGTATTTTTCCAGAAATTGATGGATACATTAATTGATGAGTTACAAATTGATTGTTTATTTGCGTATCAGGATGATGTAATATTTGGCTCTAATTCATTTGAGGAAACTTGCTCAAAATTAGACAACATATTACAAATACATCACTTTTTCATGGGCAAGATAACTTCCGTAATTCTGTAGAAATCTCCTCCAAACTGATACATAAAATAAAGTGGCAAAAAATCTCGGTCAAGTTCGTTAACAGGCAAAATTGGACCAACCGGGGGTGGAAATAGGGCGGGTTTTTGCGAAAACAGAAAAAAACCCATACCTTCTTAATTACAATGCATATCGAAGCAGTTTAAAGTTATTATTACTTTCAGGAAAAGGACCAAAGATTTATGATGACATAGTTTTGAAAAAATATAAAATCCGCATGTATTTATTACAAATTGTCTTAATATTATCTAGAACTTTTATGCTGATAAGTTTTTTTATAATAACAATTCTTACAGCAAACACAAATAAAAATACATAGATGTTTGAAGAAAAATTCAAGCTGCTTGTTTTCTAACTCATTTTTAAAACTTTTTTTTTTTTTTTTGTAGATTTTCTTGTTTAGAAACTATATAATGTGCCGTAATGGTCGATTTTTTGAAAGAGGCAGTATATATTTCAAAAAATGATGTCAAAATGGACATTTTGAACCAAGTTTCTCAAAGCGATTGTGTTGGACGCAGAAAAATATGGTCCTGCTGAGAAAATATTTTTTTCATAAATCAAGTTCTAATTAATTGAACGAAAAATAAAAACATATGTCGCTCATAAATCTCTTAGAAAATCACGTCGGCAAGTTCTACTTTTTTTTTTTTTTTTTTTTTTTTTTTTTTTTTTTAAATGAATCGGAAAATGTGGAAAATTAATTTCGAGCTGTTGATCGCGTAATTTTTTTTTTTTTAATACTGCCTTAACATTATTCTGATAATACCAGCATAAAAATTAAATTAAAAACTTGTCAAAAACAGACAGATAAAATTTCTAAAGTTGGTTTATCTATAATCATGTTTAGTTTTTGTTGGTGAAAGTAGTACTTAACTTCGAAATCTACCTGCGCCTCTAGGTCGAGCCGACAGGGATTTGTTTTAGCGATATTTCGTAGATAAGGATTTTAGATTTATCACATGTTTGGTATTTCTATATAATGTATAATATAAAAATAAAATTCTAATTTTGCAAGATATCATCTCTATTTCATCTCGAAATTCAGAAGAGAAAATTTGATTTAAATTTTTTGGCTACTTGCATACATAAAAAGAATTTTGCATTTTCGAAAATTTTAGTATTGGAATTTTATACCATCGAAAAACTATTTAAATTTAAAAGTATGATTCAGAGTTTATGAAAGCGAACATTTTTTGGAATATGCTTGACGTTACCTTCTTGTGCAAAAGTATGCAAGTTCTTGTCTCCTCATATATTTTGTACATCACAAAATGACAAAAAATGCTTTCATTAAGCTAAAAATGAAATAAATTTTTATGTTTTATACTTTTACCAAGGTTTCCTATGTAAGAATTTTAGTTTTCATACTTCTTACTCTGGTTTAGTTGTAATCACATTATTTCCGATATAGTTAATACGTTTACTTTTCTGAAGCGCACATCTGTGTTTCATAATATAGATAGACAGACTACATATTTAAGTTTTGCCAATTTGATTTGAAGAAATGTGCGCAATCGGATTTATATTTAATTGGTATCTTTATTTTTAAAATAATAGTTGGAATTTATTTTCTAAACCCTAAAATTTCGGCAAATTGAGATATAGTTTTCAAACAAATTCTATTTGTATGACCGTTTAAATTTTCTATTCAAAGGTGCAAAAATTAAAACTAGGCGGAATAAGCAGAAAAAAAAAATCAATTAAACAAAGAAGATTGCTCCGACCGTTTCTACTATTAATATGACACCAGTGTTACACACGCATGTGTTTTTGCTTTATAATATAATTTTATTTATTTTAAATACCATTGCATAATAACAATCATCTTTCAAACAATTTATAAAACAATGTATACCCGATAAAATTATGGAAAAAAAACTTAATTAATATGGAAGCGTATTTTAACTATATGTCATCTAAAGTGCAACCAATAAATCAAGTCAGCATTCAGTCATGTTCGACTGATGGCAACATAATAATAATAGCAGTGCAATGCAATTGAATAGTAAGGTGGGCCGAAAAAACTTTTTTTTTTTTAATTTCTATGATGCGTAGCGCAGAAACGTTGCCACTGGTGGCACTAAGTTCACACAAAAATATTGAGATTTTTGGGACAAGTCCTTCATTTGCCGTAAAGGGCTTGAAGTTTTTCTCAAACGTTGATTTTTGAATTTTTTTAGCAAAAACTTAAAAAAATGTTAAATTTCAGTTATTTTGGCTGAATTGACTTGAAATGTCATGTTTAGTCTACGAAATGTTTAAATAACCTCTGATTATGTATTATTTAATAGTTACGTGTATTTTGAATTGGGTGACTTTTATAGCTTTTACGCGATTAAGGGTGCAAAAATTGCAGGAATTGTGACAACAGGGAATAAGGATCTCGTCATTGATAAAGTCTTGGTCAGGAGGCAGAAAAATAACTTGGAAAGAAGATACCGGAGGAGGAAGAAAAATTACAAGCATCTTTTTTGATAGTAGGAAAAATAAAACGGTCTTCATGGAATAGCAGAGGACTAGAACCACCGCTGACGGAAATACGAAACAAATATCACCACGTTATCCGGACATGGTTCGGAATATTTGGGTCACTTGACACCATCTTCTGGTCACTGCGGAGAAATAGTTTAAATAACTTTATAAGCCAGAATAAAGTCTGCGTTGTAAAAAATCAAGAAGAGAACTGCAATATTTGATATGTATGACATGACAAGACATCGCGGTTCTTAAGGAGTGCCAACGCGGCGTGAAACGCCATCGAGCGTAACCTCCATATAAATATGAAAAAAGAACTAAGGATGAATTTCGAAACAACGCACGGCCTAAAGGTGTAATTTGGAAGCTCTGGTGGAGTCCCGAGGGCCATTCCAGAGTTGGAAGCACTAAGTTAAATATAACCTCCAGAATAGGGGCGCATAAGGCATCCAAATAAATTTGGTTGCCCTAAAAAAAGGGGCATATAGCTCACTAATTTAGATGTCAAGCCTAGGGCGCATTACAGGTTGCGGGTCTCCCGGCTTTCGCAAAAACCGTTTAGCCTTGATAAAGGCATTGTGGTACTAGACATCGAGAGAACACCGCTATTGCAAATTGCATTTTGGCATTGACAGTGTTCGAGAATGGGGACAAATTAAGATTAAAATTAAAAGCTAAAAAAAAATAAACAGATAACTTCAAAAATAACTATAAATCTGGGACATGAGTTTCGTGACCGGGATGCCTGAGCACAGCCGGTCGAATGAAAAAAAAATGGGAAGAAAGGGGTATAAATAGCCGGGGTGCAGTGAGCAAACACTCCAAAGCCGGTCGGGAATAAGGTAGATGTTGGGCAGATCCGGGCCCATATAACGATGACCAACTAAACTACCCAAACATACAGAAAAGTTACGGTAACCAGATAAGGTTGGGGAATTATTAATATAAACATAAAACTTAAAACCCGGAAGAGAGGGAAGACTCAAATTCCCCAAAACCCCAGAGTAATTAAGCTACCACCCCTTAATTACTCAACCTGTAAACGCCCATAGTGCTATTTGAAAATTCATAATGAAACATTCAATTGTGATCGTTTGGTCCTGGCTAGCATCTGAAATAATTATCTCCAAGGGGGCGGAAGACATTGGTCTCAACACGGCCCCAAATTGCGTTGTGAATATTTTTCACCAAAGAAGTAGCGTTTAGACCATTTAAAAATTAAGTAAATAATACCAAAATTAAACATTAATAAATTTTACGACATTAGAAATTAGCCTGAAATAATACTTAATACTAAAGTAACTTACATGACTCATGGTGAAAAATGACAGATCAAATTTTAACAATTAATAAAAGGTTTATTTACGAAATATATACAATTTTGGAATAATTAACGCAAGACACTCTTGCTCTACGTAATACATCAAAATCATCATTTTTGACTAAAATTAATTTTAAATTACTTATCATACAATTAGTTAATTGGCTGGAAACCAATTGAAGAATTAAAAACCCTAAACAATAAAAATACATACTCTTACAAAGGGAACAAAAGATAATAAAATTACAGTACCTTCCGTAAACATGTAACTCATCGTGGACCACACACCTTTCGGGTTCCGGCTTGGCACAATAAATCCTTAAATGAAACTTTGGTACACACACTTCTCTTAACTCCCAGATCGGAGCCTGGCATTATAATTTTATATAGTTCTTAATCGAGCATACTGCAACGATCCCGCTATTTATCTAGCGGACCGGTCCATCTTAGGACATAACGGATTCTGCAAAATCCGTGTCGAAGATACTGGAATTAATACGGGCTCAGGGAGCAACCTAGGAAAACTACATCTCTGTAATAACTTAAATTCGTTGCATCTCAGCTTCTGAAGTATGTTCTAGCATCGCTGACTCTCAAGTCTCAATATCGAGTCTCTTTCTTGACCTCCATTCGTAATAAACTCCTGGACAATAGAGGGTCGGGCTTAACAAACCATCCTTCAATCAACAAGCAGTATCATTACTCCGTTCCAAAGACCATCCCGCAAAAGCATCTTATTTGATGCTATGATGTTGATTGTGACTGAAAGGGTCCCACCCTCAAGGGTGCTCAAGGAAGAGGGCATACCGAATTACCCGCGTGTTTGGTCTCGTTCTATGAGTATCCATAAATCTAGTCATAAATATACTTTTGCCTATAACGTCAATGTATTGTTCCGTAGCCGACTCCTTGGCAGAAACTCATAGATCCCCTTTAGAGATAGCTACCCACCTGTTTACTTCTCAATCGTAAACAGCTCAATATATATTACATATCTATATACAATCATCTAATACCTTTTCATACATAGTTTAATAACATAAAAGTAATAATAATAATACTTCTGAAACGATAAATAATATACAGGCACATTAAAATACAATAAAATGGCTTTAATCCTGTTGTAAACACTAGTGTTGCCAACATTAGACATAGCCTAACCTCACCCTGAGTGGAAGTATCGAAACTGCTCGAAAACAAACTAAAATTTTGAGATAGTATAGAACACCCATTACAATAAAAAACATGAAGTAAAGGAAATTCCAAATAAATAAAGATGAAATATTACTATCTTAAAAAACTATTTAGTTAGGAAAGTTGATATACGCGGCTGTTGACAATAAACAGTGTGCTGCATGACGCCACGGGGAAAGCTAATACTAGATGAAAGTTTCTTTCAATCTAGGAAAAAGATGGAATTTTCCCGGGGAATTCTGCGTTTAGGTGACTCCTGAAGGATTTCTTCTAGAAGTTTTGGAGCATGAGACGAAGTTGTCGTCCAGAGTGAGTATTGCGAGGGGCCGTTTCCGGTTCCTCCCCACTCTAGCGTCATAGCGACGGATGGCATCTAACGCAGGACTCCTCACGGCTGATTTCTGCAAATACAGGTTTAATTTTGAGGTTACGATGAATGACGTCATTTCGGACATATTCTTCATGCGAACGAGCTTCCACTCTGACAGCGACATCAAGTGTCTAAACTAGATGACAGAACCACTTGATCTAAGACTTTTACCAACTGAAACGGAGTTAGATTAATAGAGTACTCCAATCTTTGGCCTTTTACATTTCTGATGTCCATGACATAGGAATAGGCTCGTAGAAATGGGCATGTATATTTTCGCATTCTATTAGTGATATGTCCTTCATATGTCTCTCGACGGTGCCGCTTATTCCCTTTCTTCTATGAAGATCGTGTTATTGTTTCTACCATCAAAAATACGATTGTAATTTTTCATGCTCAAATATGTTCCTCCTCCTGTATCTTCTTTTCAAGTTCCTTTTCCTGTCTCCTGACCAAGTCTTTATCGATGACGAGATCGTTATTCCTGGTTGTCGCAATTCCTGCATCCTGAAGCACAGATGAAGATCTTAACGCGATTTACCTATATAATATACCAGTTCTAATTGTGGCGAACGCTGTGTGATAAAAGGATATGCGTTTGGGAGTGTCTGCTTTTGAAGGCCCTGGGTCAAATAATTCTGATTCAGACGAACTGCCTGCTTCAAAGTTCCCACTTTTTGAATCTTCTGACAATAGCCGCATTTTAAAGCAGAAAAATAATTAACAGCCCATCTCGCAGTTACTCCCATCTTCTATTTCCTACCTCATACTCATGATGACTGATTTCGTTTTCATTGGTTTCTACTCCACATTCTCTCTCCTTCCAGAATTGCTGTTATGACATGCTGTGGTCCGGCATTCAAATATGTGACTCTGAACGCATCGAAAAACCGAAGGAAGAGCGAGGAACATAATAACGAGAAAAGAGAGAAACCGTCGAACGAATCAAAGAATACTTACAATTTTTGCTCAGTTATACGTGAAATGGTTATAAAAATCGCCTAATTCAAAATACACATAACTAATAAATAATAGATAATCAGAGCTTATTTAAACATGTCGTACATTAAATATGACATTTAAATGAAATTCAGCAAAAATAAAATTTATATATCATTTTAAAAATATTTGCTAAAAATATTCGAAAATCAGCATTTGAGCGAATCTTCAAGCCATTTATGGCAAATGAAGGAGTTGTCCGAACAATCTCAATTTTTTTTTGTATAAACTTTGTGCCACCAGTGGCGACTTTTCCGCACTGCCCATCATCGAAAATCGAAAAAAATATTTATAGGCCCACCTTATTGAATAGGGCCTCATTTTTAACTCAGCGACCAAAGCCCAGCGACTGATACAAAAGTTTGTTGTTTTGCTTTTTCAAAATGCGCTGATACTATTTATGGTTGAACATATTATTGTTTTTTCACTTTTCGAAAATGAAGCAAGAGAGTACAGAAATTTTATCTTTTTATAAGTTTTGAAAATTTGTCTAAATTTATCATTATCTTTTAATTTTCGAAAAATAACTATAAACTTTACCAAAGTACATAGAATAAAAAAATATATTACGTTTATGGATATTTTATTATAGTATTATATTAATATAATATAATATATATTATAATATATTATGTTTATGGACATGTTTACGGATATTCAAAAGATTTAAAACATTGATATACATCGATGAAGTGCACTACAATATGCTTACTATAGGATATGGTGTGCATAGCATTTATTGCTCATTTACATCAACACTCAAAATATTTATGTTAACTGTACTTACTATAGAAATAATTGCGTGAAGCGCGTTTTCAAATGTGGGATGCTATATTAACTTTAACTATTTTTTTCCATCATGTGGTGTGTATAAATTCAATTGATCAAATGCAGGGCTGCTCAAAATAATAAGGATATTTTTTCAACTGTAGACAATGTATGTAATAGCTCAAATTGGGTGTTTAAATGTATTATGGGTTTCAAAATTGTTTACATAAACAACATCTTTCATCTTATAAAACAATGAATTATTCCGATGAAATATTTCAGTATTCAGAGTGCGTTTTGATGTTTCATAATTTTTGTTTAATGTAGATTTGTTTTCTTGATTTTTGTCATTATGATTAATTTGATAATATATGCTAATTAATAGAACCGTTTGTTCCTCTTCATTTTCTATCTCAATATAGGTACGCCGTATAAGTTTAATTTTAATCTGAAGTTTGACGTGAGATACAAATGTTTAGAAATACAGCTTTAAATCTCGGAGAGTTTTAGTATCTTATAAAAACTCGAGAACATTCGTCTTCTTTAGTAAAAAATTTAAGTGTAATTTTCCAAAAAGTTTGTCTTCTCTTTCAGAATAAAGACACAAAAGTTTTACGAACGAACATTCAGCTGTTAATTTGATAAAAGCGGCTGGATACTTTTTCTGAATTACGTTCGGGAGTTCTTTAACACTCGTTAGAGATTGCAAAGAATACGATGGATTAAAAATCTTAGAAGAGACAAAATGAAAAAAAAAATAGGACGCCGCCATAATCTTAAAATTAAAAAAAAAATTGAAGATGAGATTATTCCACTTTTATAAAAGCAAATTTGACACAGTACGAACATTTTTATCAAAATGAAAGAATGTATAAAATTGAAAAAAAAAATGTTTAAATTTACACACACACACACACAAACATACACATACAATTTTTGCTCGTATTATAATATAAGATTATGCTTATTAGTTTTAAATAAAGCATAAAGTAATTTATAAACAAATTAGTGTTATTTTGGATGGAATGTTTAACAATGTTTGCAGGTTTTTTTCTCTTCTTCAACCGACCAATGTAACTTAAAAGGAAAAAAAAATCTTTGTGCAAGAAGAAGAATTCTAGGGATTAAATATAAATACTTAAAAAAGAAGAAGAAAGCATTTATATATATATTTTTTTAAATGTATGGCTTTGAAATATTAATTTTTTAAACGACAGGGCCGAAGTCAAATGGCTGTTGGCTACCACCTTCTTTCTCGTACTTTTTGTTCAATTTTTGGAAAAATTGAAGTCTTTATTTCTTTATTATTTTTTTAATAAGAATGTTGATTTAAAACACATTTTTTTCACATTGATAGCATTCAATAGTTTAAATGTGATGAAATTTGAAAATTTAAAGTTATACACTATTGTTAGACATTATTTTTAAAGACTCATAATGTTTCGACAAGCCGATTACATCATGTGTGTAAAGCTGTTTCGCAACTCGGAAAGCAAATAAAAAGCTTCTATTATTCTATTATTCCAAGAATTAAAAAAATAGCTTAGCACTCAATTTTCTCTAGCGCATTTTCGTTATTCTTTGAGACGTAAGAAAACAGCACAGTGATACAATGTAATAGATATGTCTGTCTGCTTTATATGTGCATGGCATATACTCAATGGCAGTAGTTCCTAAACTGGGATACGCAACGTATTTTCAAGAAGTTCACGAAGGTATCGTGTTCAATCTAATTAATTTTAGAATATTTGAAAAACATTTTCGAGTAAAATAAATGTAAATATTAAAATTCTTTTAAAAAGAACATTCATTACCTATTCACTGTATAACTGATTAATAATTTCTTAAATTATGTCTTGAATTCAGCGAATCAGCGAAGACAAGGGGAAAGTGTAAAGGGATCCCTGGTAACTAAGAATTTAGAAACCGCTGCTTTATTACCATTGGGATCTTCTAATTGTTCAAAATCAAAGGTGTATTGGCGATAGTTATGAGAGTTAGATGATCCTAAGAAGAAAATCAGTTTCGCAAAAGTTACTTAGCTACCGGCTGATTAAATACGTACTTAGAATGAATATCGAAAAAAAAATTCAGTAATGGTTTAACAAATGAAATGCGCTGTCGTTAATTTTCTGCTTTCTGAACCAGTTTTTAATGAAAGAAATGTTCAGTATATAAATAATGAGATCCAGAAATAATAAAACTCAATTTCTAGAATAGGGAAGTGTGACAGAGATGTTTCTCGTTGCGGCAGTCTTCTTCCCTAAAAACTTGAGATATTGATAAATAAATGGAAATATCATTTGAAATACATAAATGAGATTTTAGATTTTTCCGTAGTGGAGTACGAATGCGCGAGCAACACAATAATACAGGTCCAGAAGATTTAAATAATACTTGTAGCGTAAAAGAAACTTTAATAAAAATTTGAAGACACACATAAGTGCCTTGGGAGTGACCCCGCTGACACACACAATCAAAACTTAAACTTTACATCATGAGATGCAGGCAAAGAGAGATAAGTTTCACATTTTCATTCGTAAAGTTTTGGCGATATATAGATATTGGGTAAGACACAGATCTTGCCGAGGGATGACCGTTACATTGGAGTACATGGGGCAGTCTCAATTTAGATGAAAAGCCTAATAGGCGATAATTAGACAAACGCTAGTACGTGACAAAGTAAGAAAGAATCCGAAAGCTGTCAATAGCATTGGAATGAGTGCGGTAAACTGAAAGGCGACATGAGTTTAAAAGTGCATCTGGATGTTATTATCTAACCGCTGGTTTAACCAAAGTTTTGACTATCTCTTAGTAAAGGATCGAATTAAAAATCTGACAGAGAGAAATGCAGGCAAAGAGAGATAAGTTTCACATTTTCATTCGTAAAGTTTTGGCGATATATAGATATTGGGTAAGACACAGATCTTGCCAAGGGATGACCGTTACATTGGAATACATGGGGCAGTCTCAATTTAGATGAAAAGCCTAATAGGCGATAATTAGCCAAACGCTAGTACGTGAGAAAGTAAGAAAGAATCCGAAAGCTGTCAATAGCATTGGAATGAGTGCGGTAAACTGAAGGGCGACATGAGTTTAAAAGTACATCTGGATGTTATTATCTAACCGCTGGTTTAACCAAAGTTTTGACTATCTCTTAGTAAAGGATCGAATTAAAAATCTGACAGAGAGAAATTTTATAGGCAGATGCAACGCGAAAAGAATGAATCTTTCTAAATGAAATGGCTGTGAATAATATTCTTTTTGTTATTTTATTTACTTAGATAAAAGAGCAGAGAGATTGTTTTCTGGGAACGTTAAAGTAATGTGAAAAGGAAAGTAGATTAATTTAAAACTCAGATATACAAAAAGAAATAGAAAGGGGATTTTTATATTGATAGTTAATATTAAATTTTAACTATCTAGGGATCATATGAATTACCTTTAAAGAATAATATATGTGATATCAAACGATATCACAGGAAGTAACATATATATTTTTTTCTGTGTTAATATAATTTGTACTATATACATGCAAAATTCACAACGAGGAACATCATCGAAAGGATATAGTACTTTTGATGTAGTACAACCAACTTTCGTTAAAAGTGGCTGTTTTATTAAAAAGTACAGTTAAATATTTATGAAATAACGGCATAAGCAAAACATCTGGAATACTGCAATTCAAAAGACCTTGCACAGCCAGACTGGTGCACTCTTTTTACATTCATGTGGAAATCGCGGCTTGAGCTTAAGCTTAGAACTGATAAATATTTTTTCATTGTAGTTGAAATAAAGAAGGTTTCGGAGAATATATCGGGACATATGTATAACAGAACTACTCGTATTTAGTATTGAAACAAATTTTCTTGATTTTTATTGAAGTTCATGAATTCAATTAATTGTATGCCTTGACTCAAAATCTGCAGAAGCCCTCACAGCTTCTAAGAATTAAATAAAAAATATTTTTATCGAAAAAAAGATCTCGTATAAATAAATCTTAGCGAAATCTTCCCTCTTTAATACTATTTTATAAATATTTACTTATTTCTGTCATGGCATATCACATGTTTTCAATAGATATACATCGATATTCTTAGCGTTAACAAATATACCAGCAAAAGAAAATCAAAATGCGTTTTAAAGCCATTTAGCAACTATTTAGAAACTAATAAAGAATTTACTCACATTGCAAAAATATTCTGTTCCTGCATTTACAATTCACTGATTAAGAAATAGTTTATTAAAAACATAAAAAACACAGTTATAAATTTCTATACAAAAAATTAAGTATTGTTTAGATAATCCAGAGTTCTTTAAGAAACGTTCAAATATGTTATTAATTCCATTTATATGTATTATTTGATGCAGCACTTTCATACATCTGAAATATAAGTTGGCTAGATTTAAATAATTTTAAATGCACGCAAAAAGCATATGAAAAAGACATTTCGAGTTTAATATTTTATTCCATTTATATGGTTTTCTTCGTGATATTTAAATATTCAGAAATAAGGTATTCAAAAACTATTTAAAGAAAAAAGTTATTTCAATTTTAAATAAGTGTAATGTGCTTCTCTGATGAAGCTATTAAGATTCTTCAAATAATGTGTTTTATTCATTAAATTTTTAACATAACAATTTCAAATATACTTTTTAAAATTTCACTCTGCAAATTAAGAAAGTTAATATGTATGCTTTAAGTGATTCAGCTATCTTTCATTTTTAAATGCTGCATTATATATTGCAAAGGAAACATTTAATTAATGGCTAAAACTTTTTACAAGCTCTTATGAATGATTTCTCAATACAATAGTGTGATAGTGCATTTTCAAACTTACTACGATATTCTTCTTTTTGTATATTATATGCTTTACCATTAAAAAACCCCTATTTTAACCATTTTATCTTTCTGTTAATTTGTATTAACTTTGTGTATTATAACTTTATTTGAATTTCGTTACTCACACAGATACAGTTATCCTTAAAGTAACAAATAACACATTAATAAAGTAATATTATTATGAAATGTTTTCGTTTATTTGAAGACATAATGACGTTTTAAAAATTTGCAGATATTTTTTATTAAGGAATCGTATAAAAAAATAGCATGCAAATTTGTTCGCATCTTCATTTATCTCAAGAATAATTCAAAGCTAATTTTATCTCACGTTATACAAATTCACTATTAAGAATATTAAATATGAATAAATATTTACATTAATTGTATGATTAAAAAAACATAAGACAAAAAAAGGTTTAAAGCATTTGTAAAAATCCAAATTGAAGAACACATTTGCACATTTTTACAATTTTTCATATATTAAAGAAAAAAGCATAAGGCGACGCCGTGACATAAACACTCCCTTATAAATATCAGATTATTAAGTATTTTAACGAGAAATATTTATATGAATTTGAATAATATATATTTTTTAAAAGTTGCATATAAAGCATGCATAATAATCAAAAAGAAGTACAGTGTCAGCAAAAACAATCTTGACACTGGAGCCAAAATCTTAATGTTCAGATGTATTATTTTTTCTTTTTCTTCCTTAAATAGACTTCCTTCGTCTTCATAAAATGAGAAATTCAACGACGTGCTAAAATATGAGGGAGTATTTGACGATATATAGTGCGGATTGCTCTTATTAAAGTCAAAGACTGCTGCATTTATGTCACATAATGATCATAATAAGTGTAACTGTTAAGTGTTCTTTGTTTTGTTTTCGCCCTTTTGTGTCTAATAAATGTCAGTGATTGCCTTCAAATTGAGTATTATATCTAGTGTAGGGTCTCACACCCCACATAATTGAACACGATTGCACATGAACATAAATGAACATATATGAACATGTCTGTAATGTGGACCAATAGATTTTTGTATGAGTTATAAGTTTAAATATGTAGTTTTTATAAATGCGGTTCACCCACGATTATGTTCAACGGTTAAAAAGTTCAAAGGTTTACTCAAAAGGTCCTAATATAGATACGCAAAGGATTTTTCTTTCTTGTTATACATAAAATTTCGTGTGGTTTTTGCCTGCTTTTTGCTATCCCATCATCCTCTATTATGAAAGCATTAACATCTATATGGGATGCATGTAACGAGAAAGGAACAAAAAGTAGGAAATTGTAAATGGATACATATAAAGATATACATGCATCAAGTTGAACAATCATGAATATTTTACCTGTTGCCTCGTTGTGAAGTAATACGTATGTATAACTACTGCACAATATTTTTTCTAATAAAACAAACTGCTTATTTTATTAATGAAAAGAGAAAATTAGATGAAAATAACAAAAAAGGAGAAATGAAATAATGTGAAGCCATTTAGTCTTTTGTAATCTCTCTCTATTGCTAAATTTATATCAAATAGGCGTACTAATATTTGCTAATAAAAATTGTGATAAATTCTTTCGTTAGTAAAGAAATGTATGTTGGAAACGATAAAAAATAATTAAAGACGTGTAAAAATACAAAACTATAAATAGACGAATACCTACATCCATAGTCATGTTGAATAGATAGTCTTATTTAATTATATTGTGAAAATTTAAGAAATAAATAGACTACGGGAAAATGTCACAAAATATCACAAATTCTAAATATGTGTGTACAAAAAGGTGCAACCGCGTGTTTCAGAGCTTTTAATGCTCCATCATCAGTAAAAAGATTAAAATTGGTGCATAAAACATATAAGTATGTGGTGAACGCAGCGCTCGACTTGCGTCATCCGGCGAAATGACGGTGCGTGTTCAAAAACAATGTCAAACATTTTCTTAAATTAAAATAAATCTCAATAGATACTGACTTAGTATAGATATAACTTTGTATTTGGCTTTACGGGGTTAAAATACTACATGAAATTTATGAAAAATTTTACAAATATTACTTATACATGTAAAATAGAAATATTTTAATCCTTTGTATTTTTCTTCTGAAAAAGAAATTAGAAGAAAAATTTAACTTAGGAAATTTAAACAAGACTTATCTAGTTAAAAAACAGGTACTTAACAACGTTTGAAATGCACGAATGAATATAAAACTTTAATTAGTTTAAGCCGTTTGAAAGAAAGATAAAACTTTGTTTTAGAAAAATAAATCTTAAAAAACAATTAACTTGTAAAAAATCTATTTATAAGTGATTAAATACAATTAAGAAAGAAACAATGTTTAAATAACTTTAAAACAGATCAGTTCGTTCAACTGTGAAATATATTTTTTTAAATAAAAATGTAACAAGATTTTTATCTATTGAAAATACATAAAAGTAAACTCTAACAAAAAGATTCATAAATGACATAAGAAATCTTCTTATTATAACATAAAACATTTTCTTTTTTTAGATGTATGTGATGTTTGAAATTGAAAATGAAATGCATTACTTTAAAATTTAACGTTATGACTTTTTTTTTCTAATGAATACGCAGGTTGGTTGTTGATTCTTCATCTATAAAACTATTAAATTATAAAACGGACATGTTATTGTTTCATTATGCTTGCTACTTTCCTTTTTAGGGTTCCGTACTTAAAAAGTAAAAACGGAAAGAATATCAGATCACTCCTGCGTCTGCCTGTCTCTCACAGCCATTTTACTCGTAAACTATGGAACGTGGAAAGTTCAAATTGGAAAAGTAATAAAGGCTATATACCGACATATTGACAGAATAATAAATATTCAGAAATATATTTAGGGAAAATATAGAGGGGCTAATTAGGTTGTGTATAGAAACACTTTGACAAATGTTAGGCTATTTAGAGTTGTTTTTCCTCTGTGTTATGTATAGGAATCCAGTACTTTAAATTGATGTAAATCAAAAATTAATAGATATTTTTGTATTAAATTTTAAATGTTTGAACTGCTTATAAAATAAATAATGTACACCAAACCGCTTACTAATCCGACAATTACACATCTCTGTAGCCCTATCAAAAAATCATTTGACTGACCCTTTAAAAGAAACTTGTATGATACAATTTTTGTTTTACAATAGGAAGTTTACTTGGGTCGACTGTAGTATCTTAATATCATATGTGTAACGCCATTTTGACATTTTAATATATTGTTGCTCAATGGTATGTTAGGGATCAATTACTTCAAACTCGTATAAATAAAAAACTACTTAATATTTTTACATGAAATTTTAAAGATTTGAACTCCTTATAAAAACAAATAAAATACAGTAAACTGCTTAAAAATGCGATAATTAGAAAACTCTTTAGTCTCATCAAAATATATTTTTGAGCGACCCTGTACACGAACAGTAAATGAAACTTTTTTTTTTTTTTTTTTTTGCAGTACGAAGCTTGTTTAGGTCTTCTGTAGAAACACATCTGAATATCATGTGCATATTCCATTTTGACAAGAGTTAGGCCATTTAATTTTTTTCTTCTTTATGTCATGTATAGGAATAAATTAATTTAAACTAGTATAAATAAAAAACTAATTTATGTTTAATGTATTTATTTTAATGTTCATGAAGTTCATTGGAAGCATCCACTTGAAAAAATTAAATTATAAAGTTTTCTTTTGGCTATATTTGTTTCATTAGAGAGATCAAAGAAGTTTTAAAGAGTTGAAGATTTTTATATTCAATAATGTAAAAATTTAAATTATTCGATGCTTAGAAAAAAAAAATCGCATTAAAAGAAAGATAGTTGCTCAGGTCATTTCAACCGTAGAAATAATGTCAGCGTTATAGCCGGGCATGACTTTGATTTATAATACATATACATTCTTATTAAACACCGTGATAAATAATGATTCACTTTCAAATATTTTATAAAATATTACGTACCGGAAAATTGAACCGAATAATTATTAAATTAATATGAAAAACTTTTTCTTAAACATTCTTGAGATCTTTTTATTTTTCCTTTCAAGTCAACGTCTTGTCGTGATTGACGGACAGTAATAGGAAAAATATAGCAGTACAAAAAGTTGATTTAGTGATTTATTTAGATGGACCGCATGTGTTTAAAATTCGGTGATAATTTTAATTATTAAACCATTTTTGTTTCATTTTTCGATAACTGGGGAAAGATAGGAGAGAGAAATGAAATTTGTATATGCTTTCAGTTTTGAAATGCATCTAAATTTTCATTTCTCAGGGTTTCGTACTTAAAATGGTTGGCAATGGTTCGTACTTAAAAAGTGAAAACGGAACCATTATAAGATAACTTCTGTGTCTGTCTTTCTGTCACAGCCATTTTACTCGTAAACTATGGGACGTGGAAAGTTCAAATTGGGGGAAGTAATTAAGACTATTGACCCACATATTTACAGATTTTTAAACAATCAGAAATATAATAAGGGAAAATGTAGAGGGGGTAATTATGTTACTTGAAGAAAAAAATCTTTTTTTCTTTTTTTTTTTTTCTTTGCACATCGTGTGAAAGCTTTAATAACGCTAAACTCAAAAACACATTTCTTTTACTTTTAGGTATTATATTTTCAGAGATATCGTCGAAAATATAGCTAAAAAAAATGTCCCCTCCCTATCTATTTCCAAATCTACTGAAACTGAAATTATATATATAAAAAAAAATAGAGACAGTAGACGTTAATTTAAACATTGCAAAAAAATTATAGCGATTACCATAGGACACATAGTTTTTGAGAAAAGCGCATATTACTTTTACACACAAAATTCGCTTTGTGGGCATTCAGCAAAGGTGTTGAGAATCGCTGAAGGTACCTATCGCAGCAGAAGTATAAAAGTATTGTCGATAATATTTTTCGAAAAAATCGTCTGTAATTAGCCGAAATATTAACCCTTAAAGACACAGACGGATTGGACATACACAATGACAGGGGCGGCGTACTCTATGTATCATCGGATTTTAACGCCTTGATAACAACTTTTAACGATATATTTGTGAAATGCAATGATAAGTAGCAATATAAAAGCAATAAAAGTCAAATTATTAAAAACAGAGTAATTTAATTAGAATTAATCACAAAAATACTATGGAATTCTCGACTAGTTTGGATTGAATGGATCTCTCAATAAGCCTCTCCTAACTTTAAAAGTTAAGTAAAAACCTATTTGGAAATACGTAGCACGGACTAAAGCGGTGTTGCAACTTTGCTAACTCCTTTCGAAGCGCGCTTAGCACAATGCCAAGTTTAAACTTTAAACAAGTGTTTTATTTTAACTGCACTATAAAACGAAAAAGTTTATCACTACGCTGAATTTAGTTTTATGAAATGACAAATGAAGTATAAATATGCACTACTTTTATTGTCAGTACAGAATTAAGTTCACTATAAACAGATTAGGATATGATAAAAAAATAGTTATACAGAAAATTAATAAATAACATACAGCTATAATCAATCTTACGTTGTATAGTCTTTTACTAAGTCCAATTATTCTTTTAGCAATGATTTTTCTAATAATGCAGTTAATAAATCACATATTTATTCTACGGAGCTGCGCGCTAGTAATACTCGCACTTGACCGTTTATTTTTATTATTTTCAATATGAGCACAAACAACAGAAAGTGACTTAAAATAAATAAACAATACATAACGTTTATGGTGACGATCTGCACCACACACAGGGTACGTGACAATAAGAGTGATTAGTACATATATAAATCAATTATCCCGATCCGCGTTGTGAAAAGATCATATGGGATATTGTTAATTAAGTAATTAGGAGAGAGGAAATTTTTGAATAAATGAATTTTGCCAATAACACAAGATCGACTTGTTTAATGCAGAAATGGAAATATCGAACTGGTAGGTTGCATAAAAGAACGTCTAAATTTTAATTATTGCTAAATTATCAAATCTTTAAACACTTAATTTTAACGATTGCTGAAAGAAAAATAAGGAAAGAACTCAATGAAAGGAACAGAGAAGTATACATATTTATACAATTTTATTCACAATCATATAAATCTCATTTTCAAATGTCATTTGTATTATTACGATAATGATTGCAAATTAATATTTGGTATGTTCATTTCATAAAATATATTTCAATTCTCATTTGAAAAGTAACAATTTTCATTGGCTTTCTTTCTTATATTTATTTTACTTTATTTTATTTTATTCTTGCTTTGGTTCACAGCACCGATCCAAGGTAAGGCGTTTGAGGCGTTTGCCAAAACATTAATCAAAATTTTAAAGAATTGTTATTATTCTTATTTATCATGAATATATATGAAGTAATTAATAATAATATTTATTGAGATAATAATGTTTATTTCAATCAGAATTTTGACTATAAAACAAGGCTTGTAAGATTAATTATGCACACCATAAATATCAAAACAATAGCTATAAAAATAATTTGAAGAAAAAATATATAATTTTTTTCTCACCCATATATATCTTTGACCAGTTCTGTACTAAGTTGATGAGTTTACTAAACTGATGCACAAAAGTCCTTTTTATAAAGTTCGGAGGCACGTATGAGTTCATTAGATAGATGCACAAGAGTTTTTTTTTTAAGTTCAGAGGTACGTATGACTTCATTAGGTAGATGCACAAGAGTTTTTTTTATATAAAGTTCAGAGGCACGTATGAGTTCATTCGCTAAATTCTTGTAGAGGTCAATTATCACGATTTTGTACAGATTAGTTATCACGGTTTATACTTTTGTTGTGAGCTGCTAAGAGACGCACATTTTATGAGGATCGATCATCCGTAGCGATATTAGTCGATCGTTCGGACTTTTCTGTAGCTTTCTTCTTATCACCGTAAGCTATTCACTAAGACAGATGAATTCTTCGTGGAAAAGGTAACTCGATCATCGAATCTTGACAAGGGTGTCTCTGCTCTCTGCGCGATCTCCATCAAATTCATTCTTATGAAATATCGCATGTTGCTAAGGGACTTGTAGAGATTTCCGAAGTCTCATGATCGGGCTTAGGGAAGGTGAGTCCTAAAAAATTTAGAACCTCTTGACGGCTTCTTGCAAGACTTAATGATCAGCTCTCGTTTTTTTCCAGCCCCAATTTTCGGGAGAGCGTACTCAACCCGGAGCTATCACTCATATTGGATATTTCTCCTGCTTTATTATTGGTGCTTCGTAATTCGCCATACTTGGGCGTGCCTATATTTTTCTCCACTGCATAGCATTAATTTTATTGCCCTTGCTTCTGACTTCTCATGCCACCCACTTTGAGTGCCGTAAATTCTCCTTCATATGTGATATATTTATAGCTCCATGTCATAAATTTTGTGTTCGTTTATTATACATCCTCTGTCAGACTATGGCGTCATTGCTGTTTACGTTACCTGTAATTGCCTATTTTATGTCTGGTCTTACTTGGGGAATTTTTTCATTACACTGTTTTTGCACATATAGATAATTACAATTCGAAATTTTTAATTTTAATATTAATACAAAATAAATACACGATTCTTATTCTTTATTTTTTTTTTCAAACATAACGATACCAAACAATATATGTATATTTATATACACATTTTAGTGATGATTATTAATTTAAATATACTGTTATTTGGAGTATTTTTATTTATTTTAATTTTATGTATTAATTAATTACTAAAGAATTATCTGTCGATCAATTAAGTTATTTTGAATATTATTGGATCGTGCGAAAATTATTTAATTAGTTAAAATTGATAACAAGCTATGTTGTATAAGTTTCTTTACAACAACGTTTATGTATAAATGATTTTTATGAATTAAAAATGAGCATCATGTTACATAAAATTTATATGAATTCTCGACTATATGAATTTTATTTCGCAGGCACTGATGCTAATTTCATTTTGTTCCTCCAATGCTCAGCAAGAATTTGTAAAATTAAATTTTTAAGTTTTTTTATGTTATAGCTTGTTTTATTTGATGTATTTTCATGAAACTCTATCTTTTGCATTTGTTTAATTTTGTGCGAGAAATTTCCTTTTGTTAATAAGCGTAATACAAATTGGAATCTCCAGTTCATGTGATGATGAATTAATGCAATAGGTAAGGATGTACCGTAGTAAATTTCAATGAGGCTGAAAATCGCATATTACGAATAAATTTGGTGTTTTTTAATATTACATTTCATAACACATTTTCATGATTAGTGGTGTGCAGAGCATTTGGAGCTATTTTTTAAGTGAGAAAACCTGACAACACTAAGTTATAACCATAAATATCATTTAGCGATTTATCATTTATCACCTGCGATCGGATAACGGAAATATTCTTTAAATTAATTTATTAATTTATAATCAATTTTGGAAAATGTTTAAATGTTGTAATTTCATCTGAACCACACCTTTGTACACAAGTTTTATAATTCTAGCATTTCTTCAGCGTCTTCAGGTACCACCAGAGGAAGTAATCAAGGCAAGTGTAGTCTGTAACGTGCCATCCTATTTCCACTCGGTAGGCGAAATGAAGCTTCACAGCGAGCGCGGCCGCAACAGCCGCACATATGCAACGGCATCTGACGCTTCATTTTAAGTAACGCTATATATCGTGTACATCAGCCGATGTTGTCCCACTATTTTTGCGGTACTAGGAATAATAACCGTGTTTCCGTGTTTTCTCACCCTGTTCGTGTTCTTCCCTTTTTGTGCATTGTTTTGCCACTACTGCGCCAGGAAAGAGTTTCCAACATTGCATTGCTATGTGATTTACCATTGCCTATGTATACTATACATATCCTGAAACTTTGTAATCACTGTGGTAAGACACCTTTTATATACAGGATTACTAATAAATATCGAAACAGCAGGCTATTTCCTTCAATATTGCCTCTAGAGACATACTTCCAATTGCAAAGTTTCATAAATAAAAGCAGCAAAATTTTATGACATAAGTTACAACTCCATGGGATTCTATTTAGAAAAATACAAAAATTAAATATTTATACAGGCCCCTCGTTAGGTAAAATTACCAATTAGGAAAATTTTCCTTATCAATTTCTGAATTAAAAACAAAAAATTCCATCTTCATATCTGCCCATTTAAATAATTCGTCAGGTGTTAAGCGATTAGATACAAATTGAAATGCATGTAATTCAAGAAACAATGCTACTTTAAGAGTTCCAGGAAACATGTAAAAAGAACAATTTTTTTTTTTTTTTTTTTTTTTTGAAGTGGAGTTATTTAAAATCGTTATAACGCGAAAGATTATTTGTCGAATTTCAAATATTTTGCATTTAATTGAAGAGGAAAATTTTGTTTCAGGATTTATTAAAATATTAATTTTAAAAATATAAAATATATAAATAAATAAATGATGTAAATTACTAAAAAATCATATTTTCAAAAGTAATCTTTTTTTTTTTTTTTTTTTTTTTTTTTTTTTTTTTTTTCAAATTTACCGAAACAAAATTGATAATCAAAAAAGACATTTCGAAGTTTGCGCCTTTTTTCTTTAACAATTATTGAATTATAATAATTTAAAGACGAGAAATTGTGGAAAAAAACGATCATGTAGAAAAACGCATTTAAAGTTAAAGAAAGATTGGCTACTAATAAAATGTTTAAATGCTTTTTAAAAAATTGCAGGTGGATACGTAACTCCTTCCTGTAGCTTTAAGTTCTGATTCAGTTTAAATTTTGCCATTTCCCATTCTTTCTGTATTATTGAAATATCCGTCAGTTGATTTAAAACAAGGCTTTATCTAACATGCCTATAAACGTTTTTTTCATAATTTTAACCCGCAGAATTTCAGGTTTTGTATCGTCCTGGCGAGGCAGTTGAAAATGTCTGTATGAGCCCCGGTCTCAACCAAACTCGTATTAAAATCATTCTCTCTGACTGATTTTTCCGTGCAAAAATCAGTAAAAGTTTGATCACCCAATTTTTTTAACAAAAAAAAAATGCATATTTTAACATCACTATTATTTTACAGTTAAACTTTAAAATTCATTTTTTAAAGGAGAGTAGATTTAAAAAAAAAAATTATTAAAATACAGTTAAACCAGTGAAAAAGAATCTACCTATGAGGGAATCCTGTCTTAAATGGTAAATTCTTGATCCATGCAAAATGAATATAAAAATATATGAGAAAAGAATAGACTACATTTACACCTCCTACGAAGGGACCTTGTCTATATCGCATTTTTTTTTATTCCTACACTGTTAAAAATTTGCAGCATTCTGGCAGGTCCTTTGACCGTTTTTTTCCGAAAACGGTTACACAACCGTTATTTTAACACTATTCTGACCATATTATTGGCCATTTTATGGTCAGAATGTAGTTAAATTATGGTTATGAAACCGTTTTTTCAAAAAACGGTCGAATGACCTGCCAGAATGCTGCACAATTTTTAACAGTGTATGTGATTCCTTTTAGGTAGCTTTCTTTACAAAAAGCTACCTATTGCAGCCGTTCGGAGGAAAGCGATTTCAAAAAATTTTGGTATATTTTCATCGATCATGACCCCCAGACCCCCAAACCACCCTCCGTTCAAAATTGATATATATATATATATATATATATATATATATATATATATATATATATATATATCAATATATATACTATATATATATATATATATATATATCTGACCTATGTTATACTGTAACTCTCGTATTTATGAACCGATTTGGATGTAATTCAGTGTGTACATAGTACATACCAATGTCTCGACCGAGTTCGTTGGCCAGCTTCATCCGCCATTTTGTTTCAAAATGGCGGCCATTTAAAATCTTTTAAAATATTTAAAATTTGAAATGTGGTACCAAAAAATTGAAAATGGAAAAATATTTTTTTCTTATGTATTTGACCTTTATACAAAGACACCGTAGCAGTTTTTGTTTCGTCTATATCTTAAAAAATGGCTGAGTTATAGCATTTTGAATTTCTATTGAAGCTGACATTTTGAAACGTCCTGAATTTTGTCACGCGATAAAAGGCGTATTTATGAACCGATTTGTATGTAACTTCGTTTATACATAGTACAGACCAATGTCTCGATCGAGTTAGTTGGCCAGCTTCATCCGCCATTTTGTTTAAAAATGGCGGCCATTTAAAATTTTAAGAAAAATTTAAATTGGAAATGTGGCACCAAAAAATTAAAAATTGAAAAATTATTTTTTTCTTATGTGTTTGACCTTTATACAAAGACACCATAGCAGTTTTTGTTTCGTCTATATCTTAAAAAATGGCTGAGTTATAGCATTTTGAATTTCTATTGAAACTGACATTTTGAAACGTCCTGAATTTTGTCACGCGATAAAAGGCGTATTTATGAACCGATTTGGATGTAACTTCGTTTATACATAGTACAGACCAATGTCTCGATCGAGTTAGTTGGCCAGCTTCATCCGCCATTTTGTTTAAAAATGGCGGCCATTTAAAATTTTAAGAAAAATTTAAATTGGAAATGTGGCACCAAAAAATTGAAAATTGAAAAATTATTTTTTTCTTATGTGTTTGACCTTGATAAAAAGATTCGGGAGCAGTTTTTGTTTCGTTTATATCTTAAAACATGGCTGAGTTATAGCATTTTGAATTTCTAACGTGGCTGACATTTTGAAACGCCCTGATTTTTGCCACGTGATAACAGACGTATTTATGAACCGATTTGGATGTACCTTGGTGTGTACATAGTACATACAAATAACTCAACCGAGTTCGTTGGCCAGCTTCATCCGCCATCTTGTTTCAAAATGGCGGCCATTTAAAAAAATTAAAAAAAATGAAATTTAAAATGAGATGCCAAAAAATTGGAAAATGAAAAATATTTTTTCGTATGTGTTAATACAAAGATTCCGGAACAGGTTTTGTTTCGTCTATATCTAAAAAAATGGCTGAGTTATAACATTTTGAATTTCTATTGTGGCTGACATTTTAAAACGACCTCATTTTTGTCACGCGATAACAGGCATATTTATGAACCGATTTGGATGTACCTTGGTCTGTACATAGTGCATACCAATGTCTCGACCGTGTTCGTTGGCCAGCTTCATTCGTCATCTTGTTTCAAAAGGGTTGCCATTAAAAAAATCAAATTTAAAATTTAAAATGAGGTATTAAAAAATTGGAAAATTAAAAAGATTTTTTTTTATGTGTTTGGCCTTGATACAAAGATTCCGGAGTAGTTTTTGTTTCTGAAAATTTGTTCTTTTGTTTATATCTTAAAAAGTGGTTGAATTATAGCACTTTGAATTTCTAGCATGGCTAACATTTTGAAACGATCTTGTATTTGTCACGCGATAACACACGTATTCGCCTATTTCGATGTAAGAAGGCATGTGGATAGTATACATCAATATCTCGACCAAGCTCGCTGGCCAGCTTCATCAGCAATCTTGTTTCAATATGGCGGCCATTAAATTAAAAAAAAATTATATTTAAAGTGAGGAGCAGAAAAATTAGAAATTGAAAAAGGTTTCTTTCTTAAGTATTTGACCTTGATATAAGGATTCAGGAGCATATTTTGTTTGCCTTTATCTTAAAAAATGGTTCAGATATAGTAGTTTCAATTCCTAACGTGGGTGACATTTTGAAAAATCTGATTTTTTGCCTGCGACAGTACTCGTATATATCAACCGATTCCAATGTGAGTGAGCATGTGCACAGCAATTACTAAGGTCTCGACCAAGTTCACTGGTTAGCCTCATCCACCATGTTGTCTTAAAATGGCAGGCACTTTAAGGAATCGCCGAATTTTGCAGCCAAATATAAGTTACTTTAATTAAAATCAGCTTGGATAAAGCTGACTAATTTCGCGAAATTCTCATTCATAATGATTTAGTATTGATAAAAATTAGTATTGAATCTCCTACATTCGGTTTCCACTTAATTGAGCTTCGTGTGTTTGAATAATATAAGTTGGCTTTTTAAAAAATAAGGAATATGAAAGCTACCTCTTCCTCCCGGCACTGGCCGGAAGGACTTTTTTATTTACTGTGTGATTACTATATAGCATTTTTCAAAGTATCGAATACATGGAATATGGATTAACGATATTAAATGATAAGTGAAACATTTACATGCAAATACAGATTCATTTAAAAAATATATCACAGCCTTTAGCGCTTGTTTAAAAATGAACATTATAAACATGAAAGTGGAAAGATATAATAAGCTTTTCTGGTCAAAACTCCTTCATACGAAACAACTTTTAACCATATAGACGTAAAATTCTATGCTTTGTAGAAATTCAGTCAGGCCGGGCCGGGACAGTCCAGGCTCGGGCTAAGATTTTAACTTTTATCTAGGCCGAGCCGAACTCTTTTTCTATGGGTCGGCTTGGGACTGGTACTGGATATTTCGGCCCGTGCAGACCTCTAGTGCAGATCTCCAGCATATTTTGAAAGCATGTTTAACGTAAATTCTATACGCTGCTAATTTATGTCCAAAGGAGAGGCACTGTTTTTAATCGACTTTTAATAACGTACGATTTGTGGATGATCTATGTCTTGCATCCAAAATGAATCAATAACTCGTTGCTCAGAGGCATGGGTAAATGGTGTAAGTCACAATTTTTTTATATTAATATCTCTGCGCGTTTTGCGGATATCGAGATGGTTTTTATTTTCAGTTTAATTTAAAAATGGATATGGATAAGGTAAAATTCTTAATTGGAAATTTTACTCTACGGGTGTCGTATAAAAATTTTGTTTTTGTATTTTCTCAAATATGCCCTATGGAGTTTCAAGTTATGTCATTAAAATTTTTACCTTTTTATGAAACTTGCAACCGATGGTGTGCGTATAGGGCCAATATTTAAGGGAAAAGCCTATCGTTTCGATCGTTATGAATCACTCTGTATATGCAAAGATATATTATCTTGTATATTGCACTGAAATTATTTAAGCATGATATTTATACAAGGCCATCTCATCCTGATAATTGGCAGCTTTGGAATTGTTTATGCTTATAATAATGAAATTGGTCAGTAAAAGCTTCTAAATCATAAACTTATCTGTGCCCATTGCCTACGTGGTTGACTTATACTCAATAAATAAAATTATGTTTCAGAAATTATATTACAAAGTGAGTCATTAGAGTTCAGAACTCCATTAAATAAAAATTGGAAGATGTTTGCAGATAAGACTTTCTAAATGTTAACAGGCAACATATTAAATTTTTAATTTCAATTGATACCTATATCTTTACTTGTAAAGTAAACTACGTTGAGCCCCAGGCACAAAAAAGGGATACGATACGAAACGTCCTCTGATCTGGGCTCTCATGTAATCAGGATAGGCTGGCTTTAACCGAAAATTGAACTGGTATGTGATGAGTGTAGATGAAAAACAGCGGATGTTAGTGGAGTATGTCGGACTATCTCTAAGTTAGCTGTGGTCGACGTTTTATGCTTTATCAGAAGAGTAAGAATATTTGGACGTCCATAAACTAAAATACATCTTTAAAAGTCATGTGGCAATGTATGTTTTCACTGATTTATGTACGGGCCGGGCCGTGAACTGCGAAAATATAAACGGGACGGGCCAAGATAGCTTTCGTTCTGGCCGGGCCCGGGTCTGGAAATTCCAGCTAGTGCAGACGTACCTGGCGGTACGCTGAATTATGAACTTTGATTTAGTTCACGTCGATCTAAAATTCGGAAACCCTTGAACTAGATAATATAGTTTTTATAATGAAATAAAAGTTTTCTAAACGTAAAATTATATGTAGGACTTATCATAATAAACAAATTTCTGGTACATATATACACTTAAAAAATGCATAAATCTATGTCCCTTTTTGATGCATTCCAATATAGTTAAAAAGAGTTTATGCTTTGGGCTTGTTTGGTCGTCTTTCCCATCTCTAACTTACGCAAATACACTTGAATTTCCATGCAATGCACGGCATGTTCTTTATCACGCTTATTGTCTATTGAAATGGAAGTGTGTAGCGATGATAGCTCCTTTACAGAGGCGCTCAAAAGAATTTTGTTATATTATGGTGTATGACGAATAAAACCTATAGGGTATTTTAAAGGTTCTACGATATTTTCAATATATTAAAATTTATATACATCACTGAAGTGCAATAGAAGATGCTTACGATAGAAAATATCATGTGTAGTAATTATTATTCGCTTACAGCCTCATTCAAAAAACATAGTTATATAATTGTCTACGGGAAATGTTGTATGTGGTGTATTTTAATGATATTATACTATCACAAATCATAAATACATTTATATTAATTTCTGCGGTGCACTAAAGGACACTTTCCGTGGGATATGGAACATAAAATATTCATTCTTTATTTACTGATCGCATAAAGAGTTCTGTTATACAATGGTATATAGGAAAAATATTCACAATTTACTTTAATTTTGTTACACTATTTCAAATATAATGAAATTGATACACATTTTAAGATTTACCACTAGATACATTCTGTAAAGTATGATATCATAGCATCTATCATTCATTTACAAGTATACACAAAATATTTCAAATTAGTCATAATTGCTGAAAGTAAGATTTAATTTTTTTTAAACCTTTCTTCTATTACTGTATTGTGTGTGTGTATAATGCTTATTTAAACGAGCTTTTATCTCGTATTAATAAGTAGTTTATTTTCAGAAGATATGTGAATTCCTTATGTAGGTTATTCATTTAATAAATAATAATAATTAAAAAAAAGGTTTTAAAGAAGACATTAAAAACAACAATTTGATATTTAAAAAAGGAAATGTAGCAACCATGTATCTTTTTAAAACTTCTATTTTAACCTGAAATATATAATAAAACATAAAAGAAATTTATATTCTACAACATAATACGAAAAATACATTAATCCTTCTTAAATCATGTCTAATTCATGTATTTCTATTATTCCTTCTGATATAAATATATCGATATTTATAAAGTCCACAATAAAATATGACGATGTCGAAAAAAATCTTTTGTAGATAATTTAGTTTTATTGCATCATGCATATTCCATAAAAATGCACCCATGAGCAGCAACCAAAGTCTTTGAAATATCCAGGAAATTGTAAACACGACATGAATACAAATGTGTATTTCATTTCTCGTCATAAGAAATTCTTGCTGTAAAACATGAGATAAATATTAGCCATGAAGGAAAGATCAGAATTGACTGGATATTTCAAAAGCATTATTTCAAGTCTCTAAAAGTTGGTTTTTATGCATTAATTTGTGCCATTTTTATGTAAGTAAAATAACTTTATTGCTAACGCAAACAAATCTTTTTTACATGTAAAAGGTTCAGGAATGCCCGTAAGGCCAAATAGAAATTTTCTTTCAATTTGATTCTTTTAAATGACATAAAATTTAAGCTTATTATCCGAATTTCTAAAAAGATATTTTTTAGCGTTCAGGAACAGAGAAAGGAATTAGTGTACCGATTTACCATCTCTTAAAGTCTGGTATTGAATCTTCTATAATCGGGTTCCACTAAATTTAGCTTCATGTGTTTAAGTAAAATAAACTGAAATTTTAAAATGTATGAAAGCCAAAGTTTCATTCCGTAAAGGGCCGGAAGGACTTTTTAGTTACGTTGTTTGTCAATAAATCTGTGTACTAGTGTTGAATTAATGCATTTTACGAGCTATTATTTTTTAGGCTGCAAAGTAAATTATATTCATGCAATGCTATGAATTTTAGCGCTTTCTTTCCAAAAATGGGAAATTTGATCAATATTCATTAAGGGAAACACTATCATCTTAAAAAGCAGAAAAACCAACGTTTAAAATGCACAAATAATACATGAAAAGCAGCAAACAGCTGTTTCGAATCTACTAGCGAGATTCTTCTTCAGTGCAAGATAGGGAAAAAGGAACACCGTGCTAGAAAAAGCAAGGCTGTTCCTTTTTCCCTGTCTTGCACTGAAGAATAATCTCGCTAGTAGATTCGAAACAGTTGTTTGCTGCTTTTCATGTATTATTTGTGCATTTTAAACGTTGGTTTTTCTGCTTTTTAATATTGTTGCACAAAGGCTTTATTTGCTAATTTTAACTATCAATTATGTTTACACAATTCGCATTATTATTACATTGTTGTAAATAATAAAATCACTTGAAGTTTCCTTTCCTGTGTTGTTGACAAAATGGAAAAATTTCGCTAGTTTAGATTCGAATTAAACACTTTAACGTATTTAATAAACATGTTCAGCCAGTTAATAATAATAATTAAAAAAAAAAAAAAAAACTAGAGAACAGGAATTCTGCTTTTCCAGAATTTACTGTCGTCCCCGATTGAAAAAAGAAATATATGTGTATATATATATATACATAGATACAGTAGAGTTCTGATTATCGAAGTTAATCGAACTTATACCTTTGGAATGGATCCTTTTCATCTTATGGACTGATGTCTTCTATTATTATGAAATAGCCATTATAAATGAAGTGCTAGGTGAAGATGAAAGAGCAGCCGTAAAAAGTTAGAACTCTGATTTTCTGGTCAAAATAGAAAAAAAATGAACCCCCCC
Source organism: Maratus speciosus (assembly GCA_963932465.1). Classification (NCBI taxonomy): domain Eukaryota; kingdom Metazoa; phylum Arthropoda; class Arachnida; order Araneae; family Salticidae; genus Maratus; species Maratus speciosus. Next base: position 337,412,087 of record OZ010794.1, read on the forward strand.
CCTTTTTTTTTTTTTTTTTTTTTTTTTTTTTTTTGAAAAAAAAATATAATGGAATGTTTTGTTGTTCCACTGTTTTGTTTTTCAATTAAATTTTATTTATATTTTTTTGTAAATTTACACTTATACCAATAAAAATATTCATTGATCAAATGGAAAAAATGTGGTATATTTGAACTTCAAATACATTACATAATAAACGAAGAGCTGAAATAAATATTAAATTAGGTAAACAACTGAAAAGAAAGAATTCGTGCCTCATTTGTTTACTTTCCGTAAATTATATATATTAATATGTATATAGAGTTTTAGGTGTAAAATTTTAATTTCAAAGCATCAAGTTTGACTCAAAGAAGGATAAAACTGATCAACGCATTGTCTAGTTTGTTATCTGCGCAAGTGTGTTTTAACTATAGGTACATTCTAGTGATTTTTTATTTCATTTTTGCTTGTCTTTTTCAACGAGTAAGGTTAATCTATAACTGAATGACATTTCCAAACATATAACTCACTTACACTTCATCAATTAGGAATACAATAGGGATAACAGTTCATGTTAATGAACATTGAATTGCAGCGATCAGCTGAGTGAAAAACAATGAATAACACAATAGCACTCTATTCGATAGTCCAAACTCGGAGAACAAGGAAATTCGGGCAAATACGCAAATATCGCCGTTCAATCAAAAAATAACACAAAAAAACACACTTATATCCTATACGTGCCATGAAGTTAGATGTCAAAAATGGTTGTCAATAGCGAGTCGTATTTGCGCCTGGGCATTTTTTTCTGTTTCAAAATCACTTTAACAACGCTTGATAATTATTAAATAATTTAAATAATAAATTTAGTGCAACTAAATTTATTTAAAGTTTGCTGCATAAATATTAGTCCTGAAAAAAAAAAATGAATTCGTTTTATATGTATTCAAATGTCGAGAGAAAATATTTGTTATTTTCTTGTACTGTTTTAGCTCGTTTTACTATTTCAGATAGACATCAAATTAATCTTTTTTGAACTGTGTATATATATATATATATTAATTCGTTGTTTGTTTTTAGCGTTGCATCAATTTCCAACATTCCGGTTTCTTTGAAATATTGAACAAAAATATATTAAATAAAAATTTAAATAAAATAAAATGTACATAGAAGAAATTGCATTAAATAAATAAATAAAAAAAAAAAAAAAAAAAAAAAAAAACCTGGTTCAAAAGAAGACATTAAAAACGAGAATTTGACATAAAAAAAGGAAATGTAGCAACCATGCATGTATTTTAAACTTCTATTTTAACCTGAAATATTTATTAATACATAAATCAAATTTATATTCTGCAACATAATTCGAAAAATACATTAATGCTTATTAAAACGTGTCTTTTAAATTCATATCATTCTATTCTTCCCTCTTATATAAATATATCGATATTTACGAAATCCACAATAAAAAATGATGATGTCGAAAAAAATCTTTTGTAGATAATTTAGTTTTATTGCATCATGCATGTTCTCTAAATATGCGTCCCTGAGCAGCAAGCAGAGATTTGAAATATCCAGGAAATTGTAAACACCACAGGAATACAAATGTGTCTTTCATTTCTCGTCATATGAAATTCTTGTTGTAAAACATGAGTTAAATATTAGTCATGAAGGAAAGATCAGAATTGATTGTATATTTATTGGATATTTCAAAAACATTGGTTCATAGTCTCTAAAAGGTGCTTTTTTATGTATTAATTTGTGCCATTTTTATGTAAGTAAAATAAATGTATTGCTTACGCAAACAAATCTTTTTTCTTGCCTTAAATCTTAAAAGGTTCAGGAATGCATGTAAGGCCAAATAGAAATTTTCTTTCAATTTGATTCTTTTAAATGACTTAAAATTTATGTTTATAATCGAAATTTCTAAAAAGATATTTTTTAGTGTTCAGTAACAGAAAAAGAAATTAGTGTACCGATTTACCATATTTTAAAATCTGGTATTGAATCTCCTATAATCGGGTTCCAATAAATTTAGCTTCACGTTTTTAAGTAAATAAACTGAATTTTTAAAATGTATGAAAGCCAATGTTTCATCCCGGAAAGGGCCGGAAGGACTTTTTTACTTACATTGTTTGTCAAAAAATATGTGTAGTAGTGTTGAATCAATGCATTTTATGAGCTATTATTTTTTATGCTGCAAAGTAAATTATATTCATGCAATGATATGAATTTTAGCGCTTTGTTTCCAAAAATGGGAAATTTGATCAATTTGATTCGCATTATTATTATATTTTTGTAAATTATTAAATCACTTGAAGTTTGCTTCCCTGTGTTGTTGACAAAATGGAAAAATCCCGCTGGTTTAGATTCGAATTAAACACTCTAACGTATTTAATAAACATGTTCAGCAAGTTAATAAAAAAACAAACAAAAAAAAAAACAGATTATGCATGGGATCGGAGTAGTTATTTTTATTTATTATGTGTATTCCTCGATCTTTTTCTCTTTTAATATTATGAGAAAAAATCTTAATAAAGTTTTATGTATTATTTTATTGTTTATGTCATTGAACTGACTTTACCTTTTCTATAAAAATATATGTAATATTTTCCTAAGATATTATTTAATTTAATGACCTTATACTATAAATTTTTAAAAAGTTTCATTAAATTGTACCTTATAGAATAATTTACACATAAAATAGTAAACTGAATTTCAAAATAAGTAATAGATACTAAACAAGCAAAAAAAAAAAAATAATAATAATAATAATAGTCACACAAATTGTTCCCACATTACAGAGATATTTATTAAACAATACCATTTAAAATTCGATATACATATGTTTTTTAATCTTTCTGGTTTCTTTAAAATTGTTATTATTTTTCAATTATTTTTTCTAAAATGTAACAAAGGAGTTGATTGTTTAATGAAACTTCATGGGTTTTATAAAAGTTTACTGCTAACGCATAGTTAAAAAAAAAAAAAAAAAAAAAAAAAAAAAAAATACCAAATTACAACGACCATTTGGAAAACGATTTTTTGAAGACTAAAATTTAAGACATAAAAAATCGCACGGAATTGATCATACATTACGTACGCCATGAATTAAACATTAATAGTGTTATTACACGTAAAAATTCAAACCAAAAATATCGCCTGCGACCCATTTCATGAAACTTAAGTATTATCCACCTGAAACTTACGTAAATATCCAAGCATTTCATTGGCTGTTCGGGAAAAGGCTTTACATCGTCAGAATTCCGAGAAATCTGACGGCCAATTTTAAATGAAATTTCATTCTTAAACTTCTAAACATCCGACACTATTACTTTTTACACCGTCGGATAGAGAAAAAAATCTACTTTTAAATGCAATTTGTTTGAAAGCTGTATCTTAATTTGTTTCTGAGTTATTAATTTTTTTTTTAGTTTTTATTACTTTTTTGTCATAGTGGCAACAGAAAGTATCCATCGTTGTTGAAATTGAAAGAAAATAAAGATTACTGTATAGACCAATCAGAAAACGAATAAATTGCGGATTAAATCAATGAAAACCTTCAGATATGCTTTTAATTTCCCATCCTGACGAGAACAATAACCATTTTTCCAAATGGTTAAAAAAAAAAAAAAAAAAAAAAAATCAAAAATTATACACGTTGCTGAAATAGCAAATATCTGATTACAAGAAAAACCGTAGTTTAAAACAACGAGTTAATTAGTAGTAATAGTTATCTTAAAAGGAATTTTTAAAGCATGACGATTTTTGACGCGATAAAGGTTTTTTTTTTTTTTTTTTTTTTTTTCAATGTGAATTTGTCAGTATATTGTCTAAAGGATAGTATTTATAAAAAGTATCTTAAAATTCTCTGAACTTTAAAATAATGTTTTTTTGCTCTTCTTCCTACATTAGAGTAGTTGATTAGGAAATAAGTGGGCATTTTGCCTTATCATTATCGTAACACTTAATTAAGTATATTTAATCTACGTTTTGTCTTTACATTTTTTTAATATATTCTCTTTTCTTGTTTATTTTAAGCAGGTACTTAAAAATTAAGTGTCATATTCGTATTATCATAAAATCATTATCAGTTTTTTTTTTATTGATACTCTGTACAATCTATCATTTCATCAGTTTTAAACAAACAATATTTATATCTTAAAAGGAATTTTTAAAGCATGTAGGTTTTTATTCTGAGAAACTTTTCTTATGTGAATTTTACAGTATATTGTTTAATGTGTTATTTACAAAGAGTATCTTAAAATTATTGTAAGTTTTAAATGTTTTTTGTACTTATCTCTTCTTGTTTCGTCGATCATTTAAAAAAAAATATGATGCGTTTTTTAATTATCATAAAAATAACATGAATTACATATTATTGAAATCTTGTTACTGTTGTTTTTAGATATTTTTGTGTTTTTAAGTCTTCTTGTTCAATTTGAGCAATTAATTAATAAAAAATAAAAGTTGTCTGTTAAACTGATGACATTGGCTACAGACACAGGCTATTCACACTAATTGTATATTGTATTCTTATTCTGCATGAAATACGCCTTTAGCTAAGTTAAGGGGAGTTTAACCCCACGTTTTCCCCTTTATGTTTAACCAATGAACATCCAAATCTAATTAGAGAAGCCCTTATCTGAATAAACCGGTATATCAAATTTGAAAAAATCGGATAATTCTGCATGAAACATCCATTTATCTAAATTAAGGGGGTAGCGCCCCGTTTCCCCCCTTTATACTTAACCGATGAATCCCCAACACTTATCAGGGCAGCGTCTTATCAGAATGAACCTATATCCAAAATTTGAAGCTAATCGGATACTTCTATCAAGTGTTACCGGGTTACGTGCATACATACGTACATACATGCATACATAAAGAATCTGCGTGCACATCAGCACTCAGGCTTTGATAGCCTGTGAGCTAACAAAGTTTGCATTCTTGTATTACAATAAAAGCAACGTGAGTTATGTATTGTAGAGGAAATGTCAAATATCTGTCACTTAATTATTTGAAAAATAATGATTATTTAAAACTTTGAATTTTTTTACTCAAGTACGAATTTTTCTGGCTCAGAAACAATAGATAAGAATATTCATTGATAAGGAATTTCATTACCTTTTAAATAATTATGTCATGCCTAACTTCTGCTAATGAGCATTGCTATATAATTCACAAAAATCTTTCTACAGAAATTCCAAATAATTTTAGAGTTACTAATAATAAATTACAAATACTAATAACGCATAACATGAAACATCAAAACATAAATAAATTTTCTTTTACTCTTTATTCCACCTCTCTTAAAATCGCTCACTGAATATGGAAAGGTCTATATTTAAGGCCCAACATAAGGTATGGTATACAATTGTCGGCTACAATTATATTTTGGAAATACTAGGCCATCTGTCCTAAAAAAAGTTGACAGCGACAATTGAGGTCTTGAAGACACTTCTAAGGGCACCATCGTGATTTAATGTATTACATAAGTCATTAAATTCAAACTGTCCTCAATTTGGAGACGGATATACAAATGAAATATCTCGTTTGAATGATCTTTATCTGTCCTCTTATAATCAAGTCTTTTATAACATCCTGTCTCCGAATTTTGTGGTCGATTATTTTCGTTTGAATAATGTACTTCACATCCTCTATCGTGGCTTTTTATTTAGTATTAACCAATGACACCTGCTTATTCAACATGGCTGGATCAACCAATTTGTGTTTTTCTGTGATTTAATCTTTCATCTCATTATTAGCATCACTTGTGTCATCGCAACATCTGTATGAACTGCATCACTTCATTATTACTTATTTGTTTCATGTCATCGTAAGTAAACGTCTTTGTCGGTATTTAAATATTTATCACATTTTACTCTCTGTTAAATTGTTTTGTATCCTCCAATATTCTGTTTATTCTTTTTTCAGTTACTTTTTTACCAGACGGCCCCTGTGGCGTTTACCGGCGGGTTTACTTCAATTGAAAAATATAATTTTATTTAAAGTTTTAAATAACGGAGACCGGGATGGACATCTGTACTCTACAGACTTTGTTTCATTGTTTTAGAGCCCCTCTTAGGTAGTCAAAAATGTACTTCTAAAGCATTTGGTGTTCTTGAGTGTATAAAACTGTGCAAAAAATGAAAGGTACTTTTTCCGGTCACCTTCAGTAAACTAACATTATGCACTGTCGCACTTTAGTTGAACCCGTGTTTTAGTGTATAACTGTAATAAGTATAAAGATATTCTAGAAATTTTTAAGAGTCATCCCTTAATTTGAGTGACATATGATGATACTGAATTGAAAGAGCTTATAAAAGTGCGCATTAATGTGAGAAATGGCGCTGCTCATAATGTATGAGTTTATTCAAAATATGAAGTATAGTCGCTATTGACTTCGGAACACGTATAGTCTCCACTTCGAGTGTTTGATATGGTTGTAGATCGTGCCGAACAAAACTAAGTAAATATTTTCAAATGTTCGGTTCAACCTGTTCGTTATTGTAAAGGTAATGAATGAAAACCAGTGTTCAGTGTGAAATATACCTGTATTTTTCATGTAACAGTTGAATTGCGCCTCTTCTTACAACTGGAAAATTCCTTTGTTTTGACGAAGAAAGTACAACACTTCTGAATTTTCGCAGGGTAAAACAGAACAAGACATCTTGCATAGTACTCATATCAAAATATTTGGAGACTGGGATAAGCTTATATTATAAAAGATGATTGGGATGGATGGAGGGATATTTTACGGTTGCATAAAGACACATCTGACGTACCATATGGTAAGGAAGAATTGCGAACCACATTCCAGGTTTTATGTGAGTGTGTGTGTTTCGTGTGTATGTGTGAATATATATCGAAGTGCTTTTAATATTTAGAATGTGTTTTCAAAAGAAAATATTTAATCAAAATTTAGAGAAATTTTAATACATAGTTTTAAAAGAATCTTTTTTTTTTTAATTTTAAGAACGTATGTTACCAAAACCCGTGAGGCTTATAATTATATTATACCTTTAAAAAATACAGCATAAACTTTATAATGAATAACAGCAAAAATTATAAATAAGAAACCCACATATATATGAGATTTTGCATAAGTATAAGATAAAATAATTTTGTTTACACAGTTTTATTTGACGCATTTTAGTTTTACATTCATTTTATTTTGAAAATGGAGATTATGTAAAACATTTTTTAAAACTTTCTTGTACGTAAAGATACTTACATGCTTTGAAATAAAAGAGAAAATTTAGTATAAATATTTATAAGTTGTAAGTTGATTGAGTTACTTCTGGTAAACTTTCCCACACTTTAAAGAATATATTAAAATATGCTATAATATAAATAAATTTCTTTCAAGTACGTAGATTCTTTAAAACAAAATATAAAAATAAAATAAGCAATTAAATCAAGAACACTCAAGTGAAAATTTTCTTTCGTGAAGTATAGGCACGTTGGCGGGTAGATTAGGAATTTAGTTTTTATCGGTATAAAATATGGTTTTATGAAACGTGCGTATATAAAATTTTGCTCCACTATGTCCTAATTTATTTAACTATTTAATTCAAAGGCCATTTCTCAAATTATAATTTAGTATTATATGTATGTATATATAAATGTTCATTAATATCAATATTTAAAGCAATAACAATACTAATATTTTTAATTATCTAACATATTGGGAAATAATTTAAGAGCCTTTTGATGCTTCATGTTCTAAATGTATTAGAAAAAAAATTTCCTAAAAGAAATATATCCTTTAAATGTGGAATACCTATAGAAATCAAGCTTTAATAGAACAGGATACTAAATATTCGATGCAAAATTTAATTATCAAGTACTTTTAATTAACGTCTATCGAACAAAACCGCATAGAAATTTTTCGGCATTCATTTTTATAGAAATAGTCAGTCTAAAGAATTTAAACATTATCAATAAAAAGAAAAGATAAAGGTCTACATAAATATTATCTTGTTTTAAAAAATAATAATAATAATAATTTTCTTCCGAGACAACTACGTTCTGTTAGTTAAGTTATCTTTCTACGATAATGACTATTCGCTGGTAATGGGGGTATTTGAGAAAGACATTTAATTATTTATAAGCGGTAAAACATTAGAAATTTTATATGATGTTTAATCAATTGGGATATTGACTATTCATTAATGATATTGATAAATAATTTAAATAATGTTAATCAGAAACTTAATGTTATTTTAAAATCTCTTTTTATCTTTCTCTTTAGATGACTAGGGGGCTCTGCCCCCTACGAGCTACGCTCGCCAATCCCCGTTCAGACACCGCAGACTCTAAAAGCACGCTAATTTGATATACTTTAAAAAGATTTCGGAAGATTGATTTATAATTTAAAAAAACAGTGGCGATTTACCTATAAACGGGTTTCTATTCATTTCTCTTTGATTGCGGAATTTTAAGACGAAGCAGCTGGTGTTAAAAGATACAATGGCTGTTTTCGTCTTTGATTAAATAAAATCAGTTAAACATTTCAAAATAAGCTAATATAAAATGAATTAAGTAAACAGTCTTTGTCTACAGGTATTTTTTAACAAAGCGAAAAGTATGTTCTTTTAAACAAGACATTTTAAATTTATCGTTTTTAGTCTGACGTAATTTTCACCAAACTTTTTTTTCTCTTTTTAATATTCCCGTGAAAATACCTTTGTTAGAAGTGAAATATTATTCGCGCTGAAATAGTTGAAAAGATCATCTCAAAATAGCAAATAAATGTCCCGCGCAATTTTTAAATTTAAACTATTTTACAATATTATTTTTTGTTCATTTTACGTAATAAGTGTAATGTGACGTACTTTCTCCAATTTAAAACTTCTAATGCATGTTAAGGAATTTATTATTTTACAATATCCTTCCTCTTTTAAAATTCACGTGTAAATATAGTTTTTATGACGTATTATTCAATAAGCTTTTTATACCTAATTATTTAATTCTAATTTGAAGGGTTTTTTTTATGTTTTTAATAGTCACGTGTAAATATATATATATATTTTGTTATTTGAAGCAAACATTATTATTTGCGCTGTTTATACAGTTTAAATTAATACCACTTTCTTAAATATGTAAAAAATATCTCTCGAAATGCTGAAAATTTGAATTTAAAATAGAAATAAAACCTCAAAAAATGACTCAAATAATAAAAAAAAATAAATAACAGTCTGAACACCGGCAACTTTAAACGAATAAAATTATCTAAAAATGATTAAATTCCCATGCACAATTTTTGCTGCTATAAAACTTTTTTAATGGAACGATTTTGCCCAACTTCAGCATTAAATATCTTTTTAAATAATTCTTCTATTTGAAAACTGTCTGCATCAGCGTGTTTCGTCAAACATTTCTCTATAATACCACCGATTTTCATATTTTTTTATGCAATAGTTTTCTTAATATTAACGAAGAAAGACCTCGGTCAAAAAAAATTCAAAACCGGCGGCGGCGGCGGCGGCGGTGACAGCGTTAGTTACTTCTTTTTTTTTTTTTTTTTTTTTTTTTTTTTAGAATAGAGAGAAACTCAAAGAAATTAATTAGTGATTAAGGGTTCTCAATAAATGTATTGCTCATTACGTTTCATTAAACAAGGCCAAGAATTTAGAATTCTATCTTTAGAGAGATGATTGCTTAACCCCTTCACGGTCGCTTAATATTTGAAAAAACCATCAAAAGTGTACCTATTTTTTTTATTACTGAAATTGAATAATTATAAGGTTTGTAAATAAAATATGCAATTAGTTTATTTTTAAGCCGAAAAAACAATATTTTATAGCCATATTCATATTTGTATAAAAGCCATCATGCGAGAATTATGTGTCTTAACCTCTTAAGCTCCAACTCCGATAAATGTAGGTTACTTTTTTTTATTACTCAGATTGTTTGATTCCCACCACCGTAGTTTACGGCAGATAAGATGATGCGAAAATAAAGCGATTTACACTATTTAAAAAAAAACTGGTGGGAGTCAAACAATCTGAATTAAAAGATAGTAGCCTACATTTATCGGGGGCGGAGCTTAAGAGGTTAAGACACATAATTCTCGCATGATGGCTTTTATAAAAATAAGAATATGGCTATAAAATAGTGTTTTTTCGCCTTAAAAATAAACTAATTGCATATTTTATTTAGAAACCTTATAATTATACAATTTCTGTAATAAAAAAAATAGGTACACTTTTGATGGTTTTTTCAAATATTAAGCGACCATGAAGGGGCTAATATTCCAGTTATCATCAGAAAGGCTTGATTCATCAGAATCCATATCAAAATGACAAAAATATTACAAATCTATGACAAATCTATGGCAAATTATACATCGTACAAATCAATCCAGAGTGCTGATATTCAAAGACTTCAAATGGAAATTCCAGTTCAATTTTTCTGGTTTCAGAAGTTTTTTCCAGCAATTAAATCTCCAGCCCGAGAATATGACGGGCACGAGAAATAACGAACGACACCTCAGCCCGAGATATTGACGGGAGCGAGAATTAAGGGGTTAAAGCACTTTAATACTTTAATAAATCTTTTGAATTTTTTTCTTTAAACAAATATCACATGATAATTTCTCTGTTAGTTAACACATAATTATGCAAAAGTTGTCAGCAATTTACACATGGCTAGCTAAAATAATTCTAAAATAATTCATGTTGTTTAAATTTTAAATATTGTTTAAATTTTAAGGCCAAAGTAGCCATTTTGTTCTTTAATAATATTTCACTTGCAGTTGAAGTCTTCCCTACACCTCCGCCGGTATTGCATTTATACTCTAAAGCGAAAGCTATGTTCACTGGGCGGTCCCGGGTTCCCTGCAGTTGGAAGTTTATTCTGTTAATTGAAGTATTTATGAATTTTTAAAAAGAGGTTTCATGGGAAATGTAGTTAAGACTTTTTTATTACGATTTTATAAAAATAATCTCTCATTTTTTTCTTAAGAAATACTTTACAGCAGTGTTTATCAAAATATTGAGTTTCCGAGAGTAGTACGAAAATATTGAAGAGCTGATGGTACTTGAGGAGCTTCCTATTTTACAAGTAACTCCATGCCCTGCATATGAATAGGTGTGTTTCTTAGGGAGGCAAAAAGAAAAAAAAATTGTTTTAAAATGTAGCAAATTATAAAAACATAACAGTTGCCAGCACTAGGATGAAAAAAGATCGATTTAGCCAAAACACACACGAAGTATGCAATGATATCAGAAAAATATAATAAATTCTATTTTTATATAACTTTATCATCAACGATGAACTATTAATAGTAATTCTGAAATGATGAGAGATATAAATGCATGCATATGCTATAGCCAATACTATGTATGTGTCGTAGGCTAATTGGGAAATCCGGCTCTTTGCAAACAGCCTAAGCTCTTTGCAAAGAGCCGGGCTAATTGGAGAATCCATCTCCCTTTTTCCAATCAGCCTGATATTTTTCAGGCTTATTGCAAAGAACCTAGAAAGCGTTAGGCTAATTGAAAAATGACCACTTATTATCCGATCAGAGTGATATTTTTAGCTCACAGGCTATCAAAGCCTGAGAGCTTATGTGACCGCCGATTCTGTATGTGCGTGTGTACGTACGAACGTATGTACGTAACGCGATAACTCTTGATAGAAATATCCGATTTGCTTGAATTTTTTTTTCTAGGTTCATTCTGATAAGGTGCTTCCCTGATTATTTTTTTGGGTTCATTGGTTAAGGATAAAGGGGAAAAAGGGGGCTAGTCCCCCCCTTAATTTATATAAATGGGTTTTTCATGCAGAAATATTCGATTTGCTCCAAATTTGGTATATCGGTTTATTGTGTTAAGGAACTTCCCTGATTAGATTTGGAAGATCATTATTTAAGTATAAAGGGGGGAAAGGGGGGCTACCCCCTTAATTTAGATAAATCGGTTTTTCATGATGAATTTATTCGATTTGCTCCAAATTTGGTACACCGGTTTATTAAGTTAAGGAGCTGCCTTGATTAGATTTGGAGGTTCATTAGTTACATATAAAGGGAGGAAAGGGGTGCTATCCCCCCCCCGTAATTTAGATAAATGGGTTTTTCATGCACAAATATGCGATTTGCTATAAATTTGGTATACCAGTTAATTATGTTAAGCAGCTTCCCAGATTACATTTGGAAGATCATTATTATGTATAAAAGGGGGCAATTGCCTCTCCCCTTAATTTAGATAAATACGTTTTTCATGTAGAATTATTCGATTAGCTCATATTTGGTATACTGGTTTATTATGTTAAGGAGATGGCTTGATTAGATTTGGAGGTTCATTAGTTAGGTATAAAGGGAGGAAGGGGGGGGGGGGGCACTACCCCCCCTTAATTTAGGTAAATGTGTTTTTAATGTAAAATTATTCGATTTGCTCCAAATTTGGTATACCGGTTTATTAAGTTAAGGAGCTTCCCTAATTAGATTTGGAGGATCATTAGTTAAGTATAAAGGGAGGAAAGGGGGGTAGACCCCCCCCCTTAATTTAGATAAATGGGTTTTTCCTGCAGAGTTATTCGATTTGCTCCAAATTTCGTGTACCGGTTTATTATGTTAAGGAGCTTCCCTGATTAGATTTGGAGGTTCATTAGTTAAGTATAAAGGGAGGAAAAGGGGGCTAGACCCTCCCCCTTAATTCAGATAAATGGGTTTTTCATGCAGAGTTATTCGATTTGCTCCAAATTTCGTATACCGGTTTATTATACTAAGGAGCTGCCTTGATTAGATTTGGAGATTTATTGGTTAAGTATAAAGGAGGGACAGGGGCTAGTGTCCCCTTAATTTAGATAAATGGGTTTTTCATACAGAATTATTCGATTTGCTTCAAATTTGATATACCAGTTTATTACGATATGGCTTCCTTCATTTGATTTGGAGGTTCATTGGTTAAGTATAAAAGGAGGGAAAGGGGGGCAATTGCCCCTCCCCTTAATTTAGATAAATGTGCTTTCATGCAGAATTATCTAATTTAGTTTTTTTTTTTTTTTTTTTTTCTAGGTTCATTCTAATAAGGAGCTTTTCTAATTAGATTTGAAAGTTCGTTGGTTCAGCATAAAGGGAGAAATGGGGGAGCTATTACCCCCCCCCTTAATTTAGTGAAATGGTTTTTTCATGAAGAATTATCCGATTTGCTTCAGATTTGGTATACTAATTTATTATGTTAAGTAGCTTCCCTGATTAGATTTGGAGGTTCTTTGGTTAAGTAGAAATGGGTGCAACGGGGACTAATACCTTCATATTTTTCGAGGGGAATTATTCTTTAAATAAGAGTATAATATAGAATTAGTGTGAATAGCCTGTGAGCTCAATGCCATCAGTTTAACTGAAAATTTTCTTTTTATTAGGTTTATTAACGCATAATCCTACCCAAACCTAAAAAATAAATTACAACAGACCGTACCCCGATCCGAGCAAGACAAAATAATTTGAGTCTACATGCAACCCGACCCGAACCTGAGAGTTCCATTTGAAAAAACCCGAAATCCCGAACCAAATATGATAACCGACAAAAATATTCCAAAGATCCATAACCGGATCCGAACAAGACAAATTAGTTTCCGTGGACACGCAATGCTACCAGAACCTAAAAATTCCATTCGAAGTCAACCTGAAACCCGTCCCGAACCAAATTTTAACCGGCAAAAATATTCCAAAGAACTATAACCTGATGCAAGCCAGACAAAATAATCTCTGTCCAACGACAACCCGATCTGAACCTGAAAGTTCTAATTGAATTAAATCCGAAATCTGGTTGTGGTCGGTTTTCGGGTTGACTTCAAATGGTACCTTCAAGTTCGGATCCGGTTGAAAAGAAATTAAACTAAATCAGATAATTGTGCATGAAAACCCATTTATCTAAATTAAGGGGAGGCGCAATTGCCCCCCTTTCCCCCCTTTTATACTTAACCAATGAACCTCCAAATCAAATGAAGGAAGCCATATCGTAATAAACTGGTGTATCAAATTTGAAGCAAATCGAATAATTCTGTATGAAAAACACATTTATCTAAATTAAGGTGACACTAGCCCCTGTCCCTCCTTTATACTTAACCAATAAATCTCCAAATCTAATCAAGGCAGCTCCTTAACAAAATAAACCGGTATACGAAATTTGGAGCAAATCGAATAACTCTGCATGAAAACCCCATTTATCTAAATTAAGGGGGGGGGGTCTAGCCCCCCTTTCCTCCCTTTATACTTAACTAATGAACCATCAAATCTAATCAGGGAAGCTTCTTAACATAATAAGCCGGTTTACGAAATTTGGAGCAAATCGAATAACTCTGCATGAAAAACCCATTTATCTAAATTAAGGGGGGGGGGGATCTAGCCCCCCTTTTATCCCTTTATACTTAACTAATGAACCTCCAAATCTAATCAGGGAAGCTCCTTAACATAATAAACCGGTATACGAAATTTGGAGCAAATCGAATAACTCTGAATGAAAAACCCATTTATCTAAATTAAGGGGGGGTCTAGCCCCTTTTCCTCCCTTTATACTTAACTAATGAACTTCCAAATATAATCAGGGAAGCTCCTTAACATAATAAACCGGTATACCAAATGTGCAGCAAATGGAATAAATTTGCATTAAAAACCCATTTAACTAAATTAAGGGGGGGGGCTAGCCCCCCCCCCCCTTTCCTCCTTTTGTGTTTAACTAATGAGCCTCCAAATCTAATCAAGCCATCTCCTTAACATAATAAACCAGTATGCCAAATTTGAGGTAATCGAATAATTCTACATGAAAAACGCATTTATCTAAATTTTGGGGAGAGGCAATTGCCCCCTTTCCCCCCTTTATACATAAGAATGATCTTCCAAATGTAATCAGGGAAGCTGCTTAACATAATTAACCGGTATACCAAATTTATAGCAAATCGCATATTTCTGCATGAAAAACCCATTTATCTAAATTACGGAGGGGGGAGAATAGCCCCCCTTTCCTCCCTTTATATGTAACTAATGAACCTCCAAATCTAATCAAGGCGAATCCTTAACTTAATAAACCGGTATACCAAATTTGGAGCAAATCGAATAATTCATCATGAAAAACCGATTTATCTAAATTAAGGGGGCTAGCCCCCTTTCCCCCCCCTTTATACTTAAATAATGAGCTTCCAAATCTAATCGGGAAGCTCCTTAACACAATAAATCGGTATACCAAATTTGGAGCAAATCGAATATTTCTGCATGAAAAACCCATTTATATAAATTAAGGAGGGGGACTAGCCCCCCTTTTCCCCCTTTATCCTTAACCAATGAACCCCAAAAACTAATCGGGAAGCACCTTATCAGAATGAACCTAGAAAAAATATTTGAAGCAAATCGGATATTTCTATCAAGAGTTATCGTGTTACGTACATACGTACGTTCGTACGTACACACGCACATACAGAATCGGCGGGCACATAAGCTCTCAGGCTTTGATAGCCTGTGAGCTAAAAATATCACTCTGATCGGATAATAAGTGGTCATTTTTCAATTAGCCTAACGCTTTGTAGGCTCTTTGCAATAAGCCTGAAAAATATCAGGCTAATTGGAAAAAGGGAGATGGATTCTCCAATTAGCCCGGCTCTTTGCAAAGAGCCTAGGCTGTTTGCAAAGAGCCGGATTTCTCAATTAGCTGTGTCTTCTCCACTGATGAGCAATGCTCGATGAATACGAGTCCCCGAAAAACACAACATTTAAATATGGAGCATTTAATAGCTGAATATATAATTCCTTTTTGACACTACATTCGTTATAATCACTTTTTTTGATACTGTCACGAGATGATGTATATGGTTATTAAAATATGCGATATTAAACGCAAAAGATATGGTTATGTAAAAATGCATATATTTCAAACTTTACTCCAAAATGTTTATTTATTTATTTATTTATTTTGTAGTCGTATAGGGAGGGAGGCCTTACTGGAATAGGGACATGTTGACGAGAGAAGAACTAATCTATTCTGCTACACTTTAATGGAATTGTCGAATTATCTATAAAAGTAGTCGGATGTGGTAGTCCCAAAACTTTCTTCTTTCTTAAACATGTTAATACTTCTTGATAAATGTAGCATAGAAGCTCCACTGGTGTCGTGGTTTACACCAAAATCTAATCCGCAACACCTTATGTCAACTTCGAACTGAATCTGAAGTTTGATAAAAATCCGTGCATGGATTTTAAAGTTGAGCAATGGCGGCAATCGTAAGACATTCTGCATAGCAATGCCACCTGTTGGGCGATTTACTCCAAAAACTAATCACTACCAATTTGTATCAGGGACTAACTGAATCTGAAGTTTGGCGAATATTCATGCAATAGTTCTGGAGATACAGATATTGCTAAAATCGAAAAAAATGCAGCATATCAGCACTACCTGCTGGGCCATTTACACCAAAAACTAAACAGCACTAATTTATATCAGTGCCTAAATGAATCTCCGATCACCGATCATAAATCACCGATGTATTAATAAATCAAATCCTATTACTTAATTAGATTATTTTTCTTAAAAATGAACATTCAATTATTTCTTTCATCACGAATAATCTTTCAAAAAAGAGAAAATAATGATGGGGTTTTAAAATATAAGCTCTGGCATTGAAATAATAATGATCGGCTAAATATGAAAGCTTAGTTAAAATTTCGAAAAACAAAATATTTGTGCGAAATGCATTCTACTATAGATACACTAAAACACCTTTTTTAAACATTTCAAACGAGTTGACTGAAAGACCTTAAATTTCTAGAAATTACCGTAAATATCTGGGTTTTATCAGGTTATAAATATCAGTATTTTATAAGAGTTACTATATTTAGTTATTATTATGTTGCTGCATTTATATGTTGATCGTATTACGTATATCTCTCCTAATTTCGCAACGAAAATTGTAATATGTGTATCAATAAACGGGTTGTAGACAAACACAAGCTAATGTCTAATAATTACCGGGCAGGATTTTCCAACACGACACGACTTTCCGATCGACCCAATAAATTTCTTAAAATATTTATGCCTTTTATCTGATCGCACATACTCTATTGCAGAGGTTCCCAAAGTGTGCTCCGCGGAGCCCTTGGGGCTCCGCCTATACTTTTCAGGGGCTCCGCGGCGTTCCAGGGAAATAAACGAAACATGAAAGAAATTAGCATATTGCAAGGGAAATTTTTCCGAAAGTATGTAGAAATTTATGTGTGTGTAATAAAGAAACACATCACTGGGTTGAAAAATACTATATTTTTAAAAATAACAATAACTTTTGCATTATAGATGTATCCATTTCCTATATAATATTTTTGGTTAAAACTACTTTATTTTATGTTTCTGCATTTAATGTATTTTAAAAATTCGATTCAAAATAAGCTACAAGAAATAGTATTCTGAATCGAATGCACAATGTGAAATGAAAGAGCAAAGACGCTCCAGTGCTGTTATCTTTGCTTGCCGAACAAAAGGGAGAACAGTTTTGTTCTTTGGAGCTCCGCCTATTTATATATTGTATTCTGTGTGAATTTACATTTGTGTATATATATATATATATATATATTTTATCTAACTTTAATTTCCTTAATCTATTTATGTTATTTGTATATACCAGGCTCGGCGAACCTTTTCACGTGCACGTGCCGAAAATTCACAAAAAATATCCATCAACAATGTATAACGTGCCAAACAAATACAAAAATAATTTTGAAGAGTACAATGTTTATACTAAACACTGATTATAAAATCAGTTGTTGTCATGCCTTAATAATTAAAAAATATTAAAATTCAGAATGCTATTTTTCTGTATATCAGAATCAGCTATTAAATAAATGAATATTTAATTAGTAAATAGTATTCATTTATGCGGTATGTACTCTAATAAGGAGGAAAAATACGAATATTTGTTTCATTAATTTTTAACTTATTATCAATGCAACATCTTTGCTATAATTTTCTAAGTTGCATTAAACAATGTGCTAGTAATGTATTGATGAGATTGTTTCTGTTGTACGTTCGATGAAAAATGCTTTATATCTGGTTCGATTTTTTGTTATTTTTTACAAATATACGTAGCTAAATTGGATCCATTTGCCATTTTATTGCAGTGACTGTCAAATGAAATTCATTTGAAAATTGCATCTTGTACATGTCGAAAACGCTGCATAGCGTGACAGGAAAAGAAAATTATTCTGATATGTTAATTGATGGAAAAAATAATTGCATTATTTCTGATTTGACCGCATGGATAAAATTTATTATTTATAACAGAAATAAAAATGAATTTTATATGTATAACGATTACCAAATTAAATTTTTTAGCGTGCCAGAAAAATTAGCTTACGTGCCAGCTTTGGCACGCGTGCCATAGGTTCGCCAACCCTGGTATATACTGTTTTTCATAGTACTGCAATGTTTGTTGATTAAAACCTCTTTTTTGTAACATCTTGTATCATTTAATAAACTCTCATTAGATTAATTTAATATTTGTATACGTTGTGTAAGTAGCTTTCTTTTGTCTTTTTGCAACTTTAATTCCTTTAATCTGTTTATTTTATTTTTATTAATTCTTATTTAAATTTTCTATGCCGTTTTACATAATTGTACTTAATTTTTAAAGCCATGTTGATGCTGAAAACGCATTGTTTTTAACATCTTGTATCATTTAACAACCTCTCTTTTAAATATTGCTTTAATCTGTCTCGGCATTGGCTAAGATTCTTATGTTATGATGCCACATTTTCCTATCAGAAATAAGACTGTAGCAATTTTTAAAATACATATTGGTTCTTTACATTTGTCATCACACTAACAATCTAAACTTTTGCTCAGCTCCACCTCTTGCTTAGACTTTTCGCAAGTGTGTACCCGCCCAGATATAATTTTAATCCCACCCATATAACCCGTTTTGTTAGTAAAGTTTTTTTACCAGTTGCAGTTCTTTTAACATGTTTAGTTTTTAACCGTATGTCTATTTTGAGGCAAAAACAATGGTGAAAGAAAAGTTTCTCTCAAAACTATAATTAATAGCTAAATACTTCAAATAAAACATAAAAAAAAAGTGAACGATGCTAAACCTAACAATACAGGATATAGATTTTGCCCCGCCCACTTAAACATTAAAACGATGATCTCCTACTAAATGTATTTTTTTAAAATGGTTCAAAAGAAGAAGCTCAGAGGCGATTCATTTTCATTGCATGTTTAGAAGTACTAGAAACGTAAACAACGAAAAAAGAATCCGCAATCGCATAATTCTATTACGGGTGGGCGGGACTAGCGAAAAAGTGTTATATTATTACTCTTGGGCGACTGGGCCTACGCATTTTCTTTCCTTTTGCTAGTATCCTACTGCAGGGATCGTACGCTTAAGGTTTTTTTTTAGGACAAATATCACTATTTGTTTATGGAAAAATAAATCTAGGTTAAACGCTCGAAATTTCACCTTATTTAAGAAGAGATTTTTCCATAAGAAAATACTGGTGCCGAAGAATTTCCTGGTCGTGAATTTTCAGGACATGTACGATCCCTGCTACTGGGATTATACATAAGTCTCTCTTTGTAAACGAAAGCTGTATAACTTACCTTTTTTTTTCTGTGTGTATGCGATTACTATTTTTATCTTTAATTCCGAGTTCATACTGAAAATCCCGAATTAATATTTTTTATATTAAAAATGGATGTCATTAACCCCTTAACGGGCTGTGATGCCGCTATAGCATCACATAATTTTAATCCCTAATTGCCAGATTGGCACCCGAATTTATTAATGAAAATTTCACCCATCTTAAGTACGCGAAAATAAAATTTTAATGGTTTACAAATAATTTTTCTTGTAAATACTGATGTTCAATTTACAAGATGTGATGTACAATTATTCAACATTTTACGAATACAAGTACCTTGCCCGTGAAACCCTGAAAGGGTTAACAATACTGCTCGAACGTCGCTCGGGTGAGAAGAGTTTTTTTTTCTTCGTTACTAACAGCTTTCAAAAACCACAAATTTTTAACTATAATTTTCGCTGTATTTGGCGGATTTACAAGGCAGATAATTCAATACAAAAAAAGTAATTTTTAGTCCTTATTTGTAATTTATTGTGTCCAATAATAGTAATATTAAATAAAACTTTTAAGGGGTTAAATAATACAAAATTTGATTTTCAAAATTTCTAGTATGAATTCAGAATTTCTGTATCAAGAAAAGGGGCAAACTGAAAACCTTGACCCCATGTTGGAAACTACCGGTTCAGACTCACTCTTATTCAGCAGATTTTTTTCTGCTCCATAGGCATAAAAAAAAACATTAATTTGTAAATCATAGAGTTAAGGGGCTCCGCCTTAGAAATTCTTCCCAAAAAGGGCTCCGGGAGCCCAAAAGTTTGGGAACCACTGCTCTATTGTATCCTGACAGGCGCTATAAAATGAGGCGCCACTGTATTACTAAATCCGTGTCCTCAAATACCAGTGTAGATTCAATCGTTTGACAAAAATTGAATGAAGCAAAATAGTGACTAATTTTCAAAAGTGTTTTGTAGTCACTAATTTTTCAAGCAAGTGGTTTTAGTTGTAGTTAATTACATTTTCGGTAAAATATTTATAATTGTAAATAGGTACAATAAAAAATACTTTTCAACCATTGTTCACGTCTAAACAATACTATACAACACTTCTCACTATGTTCGATGGTAAGTGAAATTGCACACAGTTTCAATGACGGAATTATATTTTTTAGCTTTAATAACAGAATCGTAATGCTGTATTGTCACTTCTGTTGATTTCATCACATTTTAAATGCAAAGTTTATTAATTGAAAATATCTCAATAATATCCTTATTTTGTAAGAATTATGTCTGAAAAAGCTGAAGTACACTATATTAAAAAAATAAAAAATAAGAAACGATATTTAAGATTGAACTTTACACTGTGATTTCTATTTGAATAATGAGCTAAGCTCATAATATTTATAAAATTGTTAAAACAGTGTACACTGACAACGATAAAAAACGTTTATAATCTACATGACAATTAAAATATGCATGACGTTCAAACACTAAAACGATGTTAAAAACTTCCCAAAGGTTTCAGTCAAAACACTTGGAATTTCTCAAGGGTACTAAGGATGCATTGACGAAGGCTCACCTTCCAAATCGAAGCGAGATGAAGGGAAAATATGAGAAAGGGAAATAGGTACAAAAGAGGGACCACAAGGGAGAAAAAAATAGTAACCCCCCCTGATTTTCTATCTTTAGTCCCTATTTCTCTTTCACGTTTTCATTCTATCTCGAAGGGAGTTGGAAGGTGAGCCTTTGTCAGTGCATCCTTGTTATCCCTTTAGAAAGGCCAAGTGTTTTGGCTGAAAACGTTGGGAAGTTTTTTACATTGTTTTAGTTTTTAAACGTCATGCATATTTTAATTGTCATGTAGATTTTGAACTTTTTTGTATTGTTCCCATTGTACACTGTTTTAGCAATTGTATAAATATTCTGAACTTAGCTCATTATTCATAAGAAACGATGTTCCTTAATCTAGGAAAATATAAAAAACTGCGAACGAAAATATCCAATATCCTTTTACGAATTACACACGACTCCGAAAAGCGGTCTTTATTTTTAGCAACTTCGATAACAACATATTTTAAAGATTTAAATAAATGAATTTTTTGTTTTGCTGCAACTGCTTTTCAGTAAACAATTCTGGGTAGTTTTTCTTGTGCATTAATCAGTTTTCCCAAACAGAAATTTCGGTTTTTCGGAAGCTGCCACTTTTAAAGTAAACTTTTAAATCTTCACTAAACATGCTCTACCGACAAATGTGGAAATTACCAGTTGTGAAATTAACATTAAAAATTATATTATGTCGTTATTATTAGATGTATAAATTCTATTACTCAGGTGAAAAACTTTAATTGAGAAATAATTTTATCTTAAAAAACCGATATTCCTGTTTGTAAAAATTGATTAATACTTCATAAAAACTACCCGGAAACGTTTACAAAAATTAGTGGCAGCAAAAGAAATTTTGTTTTAATAAACGCTTTTTCAATTCTAAAAAATATATATATTGTTTTATGATTAAGAATGCTTTCCGAATAAGGGATTGAAAGTTTAGAACTCGGAAGAAGTTATGGTATATTATCGCTCTTCGTTATATTATATTTTCCATTATTAAGGAAGATTTGACATTTTTTTAATGTGTAATTATAGATTATACAGCCTGTGACGCGCTGTATTTTTAACTGAAATACCGCATTACGACTCTGGTTTACTATGAAAAAACCGTTCACCTTTAAGTATACTATCGCCTATCTTTGTTTGTAAAAACACGTCACAAAAACGTTGCATCAAACCAATAAAATTCCTATGAATAAATCACAATAAATTCCTATTTTCTCATATGTAAGTATTACCATTCCCATTATAATTTTGATTAAAATTTAAAAAATGCTTACTGTCCTGGAAGCACTGTCCTGGTAATTATTACTTTGTTGATATTTATATATAAACATCATATAAACATCATTTATATATATTATCATCATTATATATATATAGTTTATACGTAAACATCAGTAATATTACTTTGTTCTGAATAAGCTATTTGCATACATTAAATTCAAATGTGTGTATTTATTTTTTATTAGAGATAGGACAACATTATACAGATTACTAAATATTACATGCAATATTCGAACTATACATTCCCTAAGCATATAAGAATTCAAAATAATTAGAACTATTCAAAATTACACAAATTAAGCAATTGATTAAATGATAGGGACAAACTTTGAACTTTACTTAAACTGTTATATTTATGTACGAAATTTGTTTGAAATGTTCTGTTCACTAATTAAACTGGAATAAATTATGTGGAGATTGTTGTGAATTTAAATGAAGTAAACACTGCATTCAAAATAATTAAATTATTAAATACAGTTATTTAATAGTGATATCGGATTTAAATAATAATTTCAAAAGGAATTTTAAATGCGATTTGCAATGTTCCGCACATTTTGTACTACTGGCTACTGAGCGTATTTATGTTATCTCTGTAAGTATTATTAAATTTTAGCACTTTCAAACATCGTTTTAACAATGTTGAATTATTCTGGTAGTGATGCGGCAATTCTGATAATGTTTAAAATACTTTCCAAATCTATCAAGATGCATGATTTTTTGTTCTTATTACTCTTAAATCTCTTTAGTTGTTTAAAAGTGGTTTACCTTTCGAAGCTTGCAGGTATTGTCATACTGTTTCTTTTTATTGAATGATGTTTGAACTACTTATAAAACTATAGCAAAAAGTTTGTGCTCCTCATAATCATGTCAAGTATTTCATTTTTAATACTGCCACTGGTAAAAAATATGGAATCAAATTGTAACATTTCCCAACGCTTGATGGAATGTGAGCAGTTTCAAATTACATTTTTAAGTTGGTAAATCTTTGTTTGCTATTAAATAGATTTAAACATTGTTAGAAAACAAGGAATAAAATAATTCCAATATGGATTTTTAAGTTATTTATATATAATTTTTTTTCTTTAAATGCTGCTAGAAAAAAATGTCGAATTCCGCCCTAAATGATAAAAAGTTGAGGAGGCCACAATAGTCCGTTAATATGTTGTATTTCCACCATTTGGCTTAATGATTGATTTGATTCTGTCGGATATAGCTTTAAACATATTTTAAAATTTATTTCTATTGTTTTTTGTCCGTACTTTCCACATGGAGTAGGTTCTGTGTTAATTGTAGATTTAATACCAGGTTATTCAAGATACATAAAACATTTTAGATGCGATTGATATGTGAACTACATGCTGGCTGTTGCATTTGAGGAATATTATTTAAGAAAGAAAATTTTTTATATCTGTGACCAATGATATGAAGCTATGACTTTCATAATTACAGCATCAGTGCCTCCAAATTATTTTTCTAAACTAGAAATATACAATATTCTAGTCTTTGTGGAACACATACATATCAAATTATGCTTAAATTAGGGAAATTCAGGCAAAACAGTGGCCACATTTGACTAACCCTTTCATCTTTCAACCTCCAAATGAATTCACCTCTATCGCCACTTTCAACAATAGGAATTTTTGTTTCAACTCTTTAACGCTACTTAAGTCATCAAAAAACAGTATCGGTATTTTACTGTCCTTGATAATATGTCTTGTCTGTGCCGCATTGTCATCTTGGATTTTTCCTGTTTGCGACGAGGATTTTTATTTGATACCTTTGACTTGGAACTTTTTCTGTTCAATATTCATATCATTAGATTATTTTATTTCAGGATTCAATCACATCATTAGATGCAACTCTCTTACAATTTCTATTTCAGACAATTGTTTGAAATCTGAAAAGGGAAAACAATGCCTAATGTATATATGAAGTGAATCTATGTAAAAAACCATTGTGTAATACTAAGCTGATCATCAGGAAAGGAATTTGCATAAAAGGGCGTGTGATACCGCACTTTCTGCCGAATCGACCCGATTACAGACTTTTTCCTGCCCAAGTAAAAAATAAATAAATAAATAAAATACAATTAATTATTAAGTGCGTGTTTTGTAATTTCTATCGAATCTGCGTATCTCACTAATGATCGTTCATTAAAAAAAATGACTACAGGTTTTCATTTATATCAGAAATGTATATATGTATATATTTGAATGTGATTTCTCGAATAGATAGTATACATAGTTAAATAATAGTTATGTAAGTCAAAATTATGTATGTTTCCTTTCCTTGTTATTATTATTATTATTTTGAAAACACAATATAGCAAAGCTTTTGAACCGATCAACGGTTTATTTAAAAAATATTGTGTTTTAAATATAACAGGTTTAAGGAGACTATGAACCTATTCAATGTTTAAAAAGACAAAAAAACGGCTATCTATCTATATATACAAATATAGTTATATTTTTGTTGCTTTGTTTGTTCCTTATAAAAATCTACAGTTTTCGACCAATTATAACGAAACTTTATATACGTACTTTTTACAATAAAAATAAATTTCCTTCCATTCAAAATTTCTACACCACTTTTTACCCCATTTTTTTGAAAACAACTGACATTATTTATCATTATATTAATCTGGTTTTACTTTCATTTTCTGATGCGATTTGTTCTTTCATGTTGCCATATCCTAAAAAAGTATGCAGGAATTTAACATAAAAGTAAAATAAAAAAAGGCCATTATTTATCAAAAAGAACTTTTCTAACTGTCTTATGTTCTTCGGTCGAAGAATTGAACACAGATCAAACGCTCAAAATTGAGTACGATTGACATAAAATCTTCTGTAGGTCTACTGGTGGGTCTGTAAAGCCTTGAGTCGACCCTTGAAACCGCAACTTTTAGGTTTGTCTAGCTGTCTAAAACAAACAATCAGTACCTCGATTTGAAATAACGATAACCGTGCAATCCACTTAGAGCAATTAAAATTTTATAATATTTCATTTTTCTTTGTTCTTTTTGCGGTATAAATATTCAATTTTTTTTTCATTTATTTTATTTTATTTTATTTTATTTTATATATATATATTAGATTAAGAAAAAAAAGAAAAATCATCAGTGAAACTTAGATTTTAAAACACTGTCTAAAAATTTCACGTTACTCTAACAATCTTCAATGTATAATGATTATAAATAAGATACCAGGCAAACATTTTAGAAAACGCAAAACGCATTTGAAATCCAGATTTCAGCAATTACCGCCCATAGATGGAAAAGAAATGATTTTCTGTATAAGTTTAGCAAGAAGAACGGTAAGGATGAAAAACCCAGGGACAGAGATAAAAAAATAATATCAACCGTAAAAAATGTGTGCAGGTTAATTTTTTGCTACACATTTATATAAAACGATTGCCCCAGTTTCGGAAAAAAATGACATCGAATTACTTTTATTGAAACAATTTTATACAGACAGCTCCAATCTTAAAAATCAGCATCAGGGACACGAAACGGTATAGGAGTTTTCCTGGTATTTGGACCCCCAACATCGTCCAAAACTTATTTATCTCATTAATATTGTTATGCAATCATGCAATGTGATATTCTAAAGTATATGAAATAAATAAAAAAACACATAAAAAAGTGTATTCAAATAAACATTATTATAAAGGGACATGAAAGTCAAATGATTGTCAGAATGCCCCATATTTAGGGAGAAGATAACAATGAATATGTTATCATGAGGGAGTAATAAGGACAATTACTTATTTGTGTATAATAAAATATTTTTAAAGGTGAAAATAACCTTTACGTATTTTTTTAAATATAATAAATTATTTTGTACTACCCACTTTTGACATGGGGATTGGAATCTGGAGGCCGAAAAGTCGGATCTCATAGCTGTTGTAAAGACATCGTATAAAAAATATGCTACAGATTAGTTATTTTTGTTTTAGAAATTTAATAAGTGTTAAAATAAATTTCAAAATAGACTACAATATTCAGTTTTGATCTGTATAAAATAAAATTTTGTACTACAAAATTTGTGAATATTTTAACTTTAAATTTCGTAGCTTGCTTAGTTGTGTTTAGGGGACAGTAGCCATATTTGGACCGCCGCTTTAATTGGACCGTTCCCATTCAGCCGTTAATTACAGGAAGAGACGCCATCTAACCCTGAAATCTTACTCATCAGAATAACGTCACTCATGATTAGAAGAAGCAACCGCCTACCACGTACTGTTTTCAGACAATTTAAAAACCTAAAGTTAGCTGTTTTCATCTTTTTTTTTCCCTACTAAACGTAAGGGAATATTTTAAAACTAAGGTAAGATGTTATATTTTCATATGCATATATGAATTCGTCTGTTTACTGCGCATATTTTTCACGTGGATTTGTTTGATTTCGTTTTTGTTCTTTGTCTTGAGATTACCTGTTTTTAAAAATGGCGCAGTTGCCGAAATTGGTCCAATTTAAGTTGCTTAAATTGGACCAGTTATGCGATCATAAATTTGAAAAGTAAGTAATGAATTTCGAGATTGGTACGCTTTGTACACTATTTTTTTTTTAATTTTTTAATATTTTATAATGGATTACTATCTCCATGCAAGGTTTTTTTTTATCGGGAATAATTTTTTTTTATATTAATTAGGCCTATATAAACATAAAAATATTTTTACATGTTTATGCAATAAATTTTGTTTGCAATTTTTTTTATCTTGTATGTATTTGCATTTATTTTGTTTGAATTCTTTATTCCTACGGCGTATTTTGTTTACAGAGTTGAATTCAAACATTTTCCTCCTGGGGGATATTTGCGATGGTTTTCACAGTTCTGGACTGTGGAATTACACTTTTTTGCCATTAAAACGAATAAAATCTCAAACCTTTTGAGGAGAGTGGTTATTTCAAGGCTCCGGGTGAGTGAAGAGGGGGAAAATGCTGAATTCAACACTTAGTATATATATTGTTTGCGTTTGATTATCCGTAAGGTATTTTTCAAAAGAGGATATTTCTTAAACACTTTTTTTAATATAATGTTGAAAATGACACAGATAAACTGTCTGGAAGAAAAAAACCCGTGACAGCAAAAGCTGTTAAAGATATAGGAAACAAAAAGGAGATTGTAACATGGGAAGAATTGACCTGCAAGAAGGCTGCAGCTACAAACCCACCCCAAGAGCAACAAAATCGTTAGAAATGTTATCTCACTTGCTTAATTCAGTTAAATCAAAGTACAGAGGGAGCCAAAAAACAGTTGTGTTAATATCTTCGCCATATAAAGTAAACCTTGAAAGGAAAAAAAAACAACGACAAAAAGGAAGCTGTCACAGCACAAAAGCAATTGGAACATCAAGTTTTAAAAAGTAGGCATAATGCAATTAGAAAAAATGATTGAAGGCAAGAGCTACAAACACAATGTAAAAAAAACTTCTCTTGCCAAAAAAAAAAAAAAAAAAAAAAAAAAAAAAAAAAAAAAAAATTCTAATAATTCAGAATATAAAATCTTGACAGTGATGATTGGTTTTGCCTGATTTATAAGAAAAGTAAAATAACAGAAATGATTCAGTGTTCAGATTGCCAAATACGGTTCCATGTTGTGTGTGCTGGAAAAAAAATCAATAAACGAAATTCATGTGTAAGCTTTGCATCACTCCTTACATGATATTCAAGTAACTGACAATTTGTTCTATAATTTCTATTCTTAATTACTGATAACTTTGATTTATATTTTGAATGCATTTTGATTTAAAACAATTACTCTTATTTTCAGATATTTCATTATATATCATTGCTGTTATTTTGTTTTATGTTTCATTAATTTGCGATTTTGCTCTTAATAAAATTAGTTATATTCGCTAATCATTAAAACATCTGATATTATTTGGTCCAATTTAGGAGACTGGGGGTCCAACTTAGGCGACCAGTTGCTGAATTTGGAAATAACGTCGAATCTTTTGACTGCAATTCTTGTTTTTCCCCAAATGTTTCCGTTATAATAAATTAATTTGGAGTGGACATTGAACTCGATTATAAAAACATACCTTCCCTATTTTTTTCTTTAACGCTTGCAGACTTTTGAATGTAATTTTTATAATTCTAGCCTATCAGGAAGTGAATTAAAAATTTATAGCAAAATTCCGTCTTTACATACAAAAAACAGGTTGAGTTAGATAAAAATTTCAAAGCTATATATAATAGATTTTTCGTTGACATTAACATTCGTCGAATCTTTAGAGATTTCTGATGCACCAACAAAAATTTTTCCTTAGTTGCCTCTGAGCGTAAGATGAAACAGTTTACTGCTTGCTTATTCTCGGAATTGCTTATCTTGGTTTTCTCCTTTCACAAGAATTGCACACATACCAGCAAGCTACATGCATATGCTTCACCTGCCAAAAGTGATTGGAGGCGGGCCTGTATTATTCAGGTCGTACTGATAAATGAGTAAAAATTCTATGCAATTTTTTAGGAATGTTTGCAAGCTAAAAGTGGACAGAAAATTCACATGAAAAATAATTTATTTTAAAATACTTCGGAAAATTTTTTTCCTAAATGGAAGTTTTAATTAAACAAATCAATGCAAAATACCCCTGAGTTTAGAATTCAGCAGAAATTAAAAAGTAATGTTATTTAGAAAATACAGATAAATATTTATCTATGTTTTCTAACTTTATATCTTATATATCACAAAATGGTTTACAAAATGGAGACTTCACTTTTATTATTAAAAATATAAATGATAATATTATGTAAAGAAATATGAAAAAGACAATAGAAAAATAATTAATAAATCAAACTTATGCTTAAAAATAGTAAATATTTATAACAGACACTTGATAAGAGTGGACACTTTCTATTTAGCGAATATTTTCTCTTCAGATGAGCCGAACACTGGAGTAAAGGCGTCGCGATGGGGGGGGGGTAATGGAGGGGAGCCTCCCCCCCAATATATGTGAACTTGGGAAATTTGAGCTTAGAGTTGGTAAATTGTAGATTTTTAAAACACATTTTTTTTAATAAAATGAAAGAAAAAAAAAGTAATTTATCAAATTACAACGACCATTTGGAAAATGATTTTATCGAAGACTAAAATTTAAGACATAAAAAATCGCACGGAGTTGATCATACATTACGTACGCCGTGGATTAAACATTAATAGTGTTATTACACGTAAAAATTGCAAGCCAACAAAATCGCCTGCAACCCGTCAGATTTCATGAAACTTAAGTATTATCCACCTGAATCTTACGTAAATATCCAAGCATTCCATTAGCTTTTAAGGAAAAGGCTTTTCCATCGTCAGATTTCCAAGAAATCTGACGACCAATTTTAAATGAAATTTCATTCTTAAACTTCTAAACATCCGACAATATTACTTTTTACACCGTCGGATAGAGAAAAAAAATGTACTTTTAAATGCAATTTGTTTGAAAGCTGTATCTCAATTTGTTTCTGAGTTATTAATTTTTTTTGTAGTTTTTATTACTTTTTTGTCATAGTGGCAACAGAAGGTATCCATAGTTGTTGAAATTAAAGGGAAATACAGATTACTGTATAGACCAATCAGAAAACGAATAAAATGCAGATTAAACCAATGAAAACCTTCAGATATGCTTTTTATTTCCCATCCTGACGAGAACAATAACCATTTTCCCAAATGGTTAATAATAATAATAATAATAATAATAATAATAATAATAATAATTGTTTTGCTGACTACCTTTCTGAGTTCAGTAATAGTAAAATAGATAAACTTTCAAAAGAAATACAAAATCTCAATTTCTCATTATGTTTCTCTGTGCTACGAAAATATCATACATCTACCCGACCTGAATTTTTTACTGTTGTACATCAACAGTGTCTCTAATACATTTCCTCCAAAACTTTGTTCCTTTCTCAAAAATCTAAAAATATGAGGCTATTTTCATATGAAGTACGATTATGACTCGTACACAATTGAAGACAAAAACTTTCATTAAATGAACCAATAATTATAATTTTTATGTTTTTAATTTCAGCACTTTTTTTTTTTTTGCATATAAGTATTATTATCATTAAACACACATTGAACATATCATTTTAGTTGTAAAATAAAGCAATTTATTTCACGTTGGGAAAATTTTGAACTCTCCCCCCGAAAATTTTTTTGTAGCTACGCCCCTGCATTAGAGTTGAGTTAATAAATTTAAATAAACCTGGATTTTGTATGAATTTCATATATTTTACCAGAAAAATTTATACTTTTAAACAAAAGTCTTCCCAAACAAAACTCGTATCGTGGATCCCGCATTATTTATATTTAAAAAAAAACAAATGTGCAATTTCAACTTAAAATGTGCTCTTTTTAAGTGGTATTATAAGCTTTTTCATATTTTGACAAAATAGCGAATTCAGAGCTTTAAAGTGTGCGGAATTTTTATTTCACAGCAAGACGGCTACTTGAGGTAGAAATTTCGAGCCATTGCACACACACACAGAACAAGGGCAAACTGTCTTCGCTTATTAGTATAGATATTTTAACCTTTAAATAGAAAAAAAAAGTATGTGGCACAGATCAGCCCCCTATTTAGAAATGTATTACCAAGTTAATTTAAATAAATTAAAATGATTCCTTGATTAATAAAAAAGAAATAATATTAAAAGAAATATATATGATATTTTTAAGAGTTAATAAAATAATAAATTAACAAAATTTGGTTTTAAAGATATATACTAATAATCAATTATTATTATTATTTATTTTATAAATTATTATTATTTTAAATAATATATTAAGTTAATTGAAATATTTAATTATAGTAATTAAAATATTTAATTAAACTTAAAAATGTTAAAAGTTATTCCAATAAATATAAATAATGAAAAGTTTATAATAGTTAACTGATGTACTAAGCAAAATAAATCGATAATAAGTAATATAAAACTGACTTCAATAAAAATCGAATTCACATTTTTTGACAAAAAATTTGATTATTTTATTTCAGAATCACTCATGAGATGGCGCCAACACTGTGACTTTCTAAATACCTCCCCAGAAATGACATTCTAGGTGCTTCCCCAGGAATGTCTTCCTAGTTACTTCCCCAGAAATGGCTTCCCATGTACTTCCCCAGGACTGACATCCTCGGACGTTGCTCCGTAGGACGTGACTGGGAGCTCAATCCTGAGAAAATCTTAAAAGTCTATTCCTCAGGAAGTCCACATTTTGTCATTTTAGTATCAGAAGGAATTTGGGATGACTTGGAGCTCCTGGGGATGTTTTTGGGAGCTTTCGTGCTATATGGGCTATTGAACGTGGAAAGTACAAATTGGGGAAAGTAATAAAGAATATTGATCCACATATTTCCAGATTACTAAACATTTACAAATATATTTAGTAAAAAGTCCTTCCGGCCAGTGCCGGGAGGAAGAGGTAGCTTTCATAATCCTTATTTAAAAAAAGCCAACTTATATCATGCAAACACACGAAGCTCAATTTAGTGGAAACCGAATATAGGAGATTCAATACTAATTTTTATCAATATAATGAATGAGAATTTCGCGAAATTAGTCAGCTTTATCCAAGCTGCTTTTCTTTAAAGTAACTTATATTTGGCTGCCAAATTTGGCAATTTCTTAAAGTGCCTGTCATTTTAAGACAACATGGTGGATGAGGCTAAGCAGTGAACTTGGTCGAGACCTTAGTAATTGCTGTGAACATGCTCACTCACATCGGAATCGGTTAATATATAGGAGTGCTGTCGCATGCAAAAAATCAGATTTTTCAAAATGTCACCCACAATAGAAATTGAAACTGCTATATCTGAGCCATTTTTTAAGGTAAAGACAAACAAAAAATGCTCCTGAATCCTTATATCAAGATCAAATACTTAAGAAAGAAACCTTTTTCAATTTCTAATTTTTTTGCACCTCACTTTAAATATATATTTTTTTTTTAATTTAATGGGCGCCATTTTGAAACAAGATGGCTGATGAATCTGGCAAGCGAACTTGGTCGAGGTGTTGATGTATACTATCCACATGCCTTCTTACATCGAAATAGGCGAATACGTGTGTTATCGCGTGACAAATACAAGATCGTTTCAAAATGTTAGCCATGCTAGAAATTCAAAGTGCTATAAATCAACCAATTTTTAAGATATCAACAAAAGAACAAATTTTCAGAAACAAAAACTGCTCCGGAATCTTTGTATCAAGGCCAAACACATAAAAAAAATCTTTTTCGTTTTCCAATTTTTTAATACCTCATTTTGAATTTTAAATTTAATTTTTTTTAAATGGCAACCCTTTTGAAACAAGATGGCGAATGAAGCTGGCCAACGAACTCGGTCGAGACATTGGTATGTATTATGTACTGACCAAGTTACATCCAAATAAGTTCATAAATACGCCTGTTATTGCGTGACAAAAATCAGGTCGTTTTAAAATGTCAGCCACAAGAGAAATTCAAAATGCTATTACTCAGCCATTTTTTTTTTAGATATAGACGAAAGAAAAACTGTTCCGGAATCTTTGTATTAAGGTCAAACACATACAAAAAAAGTCTTTTTCATTTTCCAATTTTGTGGTATCTCATTTAAATTTTTTTATTTTTTTTAAATGGCCGCCATTTTGAAACAAGATGGCGGATGAAGCTGGCCAACGAACTCGGTCGAGATATTTGTATGTACTATGTACACACCAAGGTACATCCAAGTCGGTTCATAAATACGCCTGTTATTACGTGAGAAAAATCAGGACGTTTCAAAATATCAGCCACGCTAGAAATTCAAAATGCTATAACTCAGCCATTTCTTAAGGTATAGACGAAACAAAAACTGCTCCCGAATCTTTTTATCAAGGTCAAACACATAAGAAGAAAATATTTTTTCAATTTTTGGTACCACATTTCAAATTTAAATTTTTCTTAAAAAATTAAATGGCCGCCATTTTTAAATAAGATGGCGGGTGAAGCTGGCCAACGAACCCGGTCGAGACATTGGTATGTACTATGTATAAACAAAGTTATATGCAAATCGGTTCATAAATACACCTTTTATCGCGTGACAAAATTCAGGACGTTTCAAAATGTCAGCCACGCTAGAAATTCAAAATTCTATAACTCAGCCATTTTTTAAGATATAGACGAAACAAAAACGGCTCCGAAATCTTTGTATAAAGGTCAAATACATAAGAAAAAAATATTTTTCCATTTTCAATTTTTTGGTATCACATTTCAAATTTCAAATTTTTAAAATAATTTTAAATGGCCGCCATTTTGAAACAAAATGGCGGATGAAGCTGGCCAACGAACTCGGTCGAGAGATTCGTATGTACTATGTACACTAGGGTGGGCCGAAAAAAACTTTTTTTTTATTTTCGATGATGGGTAGTGCAGAAAAGTGGCCACTAGTGGCACCAAGTTCACACAAAAAATTTGAAATTTTTAGGACAATTCTTATATTTGCCGCTTTTGGCTTGAAGTTTTGCTAAAATGCTGATTTTTGAACTTTTTTAGCAAAAATTTTAAAAATGTTAAATTAAGCTTATTTTAATCGTATTTACTTGAAAAGGCATATTTAATGTTACAAATGTATAAATATGCGCTGATAATGTATTATTTAATTGCTATGTGTATTTTAAATTAGACGATTTTTATAGCCTTTTCGTGTTTAAGTGAGCAAAAGTTGCATGTATTGTTTGAATCTTTCAACAGTTTCTCTCCTTTGTCTTGTTTATGTCCCTTGGTCTACCTTATTTTTTTCGATGCTTTAAGGGTCATATATTTGGGTGACGGACAGCAGGATCCCCCAGAAACAGATCTGGAAGGAGAGAAGGGGGTGAGCCGAGAACTTAAGCGAACGCAGTGACTCATTGCGATGTTGGGGGGGGTGAAGGAGGAAATACAAGAGAGGAGAAAGTGCGATAAGGGATGCTTATTATTTTCAGTGTTCCGTTTCCCTGAGACATGGCGGACGCTGTGTGAGACAGGAATATGCGTTTAGGAGTGTTTGGCTTTGAAGGGCCTGGTTCAAATTCAGATTCAGTCGAACTGCTTGCTTGAAAGCTCCCACTACTTGAATCTTACAACAATATAACTGTCTTCCATCTGGATCTAACTCCACTCGTTGAAGGCTTTGTCGGAGAACCACTATTCCTCGTTGAAATTGTATCCCTTTTCTTCATTTTTCCGCGATATTTTCTTTGCAAGAGTTTTGCTTGTTTTTAAATCAATATTTCCGATAAACATTTTTCGAACAGTTCTTTGATCCTTCAAGAAGTTCACCTCCCGATGTGGAACTTTACGTCTGATGTCGCAGCTACAATTGTTCAAGCCTCTACACTTACAAGCTGCAATGTCAAAGAGAGAGGTTTCCGCATGTCGTACGAAATCTTCGCAGGAGCCTTGCCTTTAACGTCCGTATGATTACAAGATTTCTCCAATGATCTACACTCATTGGAATAGTTTTTAATGTTTCCGTTAATTGTTCGTTGTGAAACCACTGGTATGGAATATTTTATTCAGATTTCGGAAACTTTTTCACCTACCATTTTAATAATATCATCCACTGGTTGAATATAAATATCTCGATTTTCTTCTATATCGCTTCGCAACCAATAGTAAATAGCATGATGTCAGCAATAGCTGCAATTGCCTTTCAATTTGCATGGTGCCCCAAAATGGCTATTTTTCACGCTATCACGTCTTTACATGATCATGAACTTTCGCACAAGCCATTTCTAAACTCGTCGTAATAAAACGCACAAAACACAGTAAAGGCACGTTAAACGATCCAAAAAGCAATGTATTGCACGAGAAAAAGGTTTTACTTTTGCACTGAGCAAATGTCACAGGGTGACCGAGCACTGAAAAATAATAAGCATCCCTTATTCCACTTTCTCCCCACTTATATTTCCTCCTTCACTCCCCAAACATCGCGATGAGTCATTGCGTTCGCTTAAGTTCTCGCCTCAGCCCCTTCTCTCCTTCCAGATCTGTTTCTGAGGGATTCTGCTGTCCGTCACCCAAATATATGACCCCTAAAGCATCGAAAAAAAAATAAGGAAGAACAAGGGACATAAACAAGACAAAAGAGAGAAACCGTTGAAAGATTCAAACAATACATGCAACTTTTGCTCACTTAAACGCGAAAAGGCTATAAAAATCATCTAATTTAAAATACACATAGCAATTAAATAATACATTATCAAAACTTATTTATACATTTGGAACATTAAATATGTCTTTTCAAGTAAATACGATTAAAATAAGTTTAATTTAACATTTTAAAAATTTTTGCTAAAAAAGTTCAAAATCAGCCTTTTAGCAAAACTTCAAGCCAAAAGCGGCAAATCTAGAAATTGTCCTAAAAATCTCAAATTTTTTGTATGAACTTGGTGTCACTAGTGGCCACTTTTCCGCACTACCCATCATTCAAAATAAAAAAAAAAAGTTTTTTTCGGCCCACCCTAATGTACACACCGAATTACATCCAAATCGGTTCATAAATACGCCTTTTATCGGGTGACAAAATTCAGGACGTTTCAAAATGTCAGCCACGCTAGAAATTCAAAATGCTATAACTTAGCCATTTTTTAAGATATAGACGAAACAAAAACTGCTCCGGAATCTTTGTATAAAGGTCAAATACATAAGAAAAAAATATTTTTCCATTTTTAATTTTTTGGTACCACATTTCAAGTTTTAAATTTTTTTTTTAAATTTTAAATGGCCGCCATTTCGAAACAAAATTGCGGATGAAGCTGGCCAACGAACTCGGTCGAGACATTGGTATGTACTATGTACACACCGAATTACATCGAAATCGGTTCATAATTACGGGAGTTACAGTGTGACATATGTCAGATATATATACAGTGACCTCTCACTTATACGACTTTCAAGGGACCGTGGAAAAAAGTCGTATAACTGAGAGAGTCGTATAAGTGAGAGACCGCCTTATTATACAAGTTTCAAACTTCATAGGCATTAATTATTTTACCTATACTAAAAACGATAAGTTTTGAGTACTAAGAACATATTTTAACAAAATTTGTAAAATGTTTTAAATATTAAACATAAAATACGTTTAAAAAGTTTACAAAATTGTTCATTTACCACTATGTTTATTTTAAAAATTTACAGATCAGATTTTCTCAAAAAATGAAGTGATATTAGTTTGTTTCTGTCGTAGATGGAAATAGAAAATGTCTTTCTCTAAGTCTAACAAAGCTTTTAAGCTGGTTTGGGAATAATCATTTTGATGGGCATAATTCTTTAATTTATTTAAAGCGGTACTTGCTTTTGAAAAATTTACAACAGCAGGAACATTGCTCTCATCTTGGTCATCCTCCTTGCTCACGTCTTCATTATTAATATCCTCAAATATTTCTTCAGCAGTTCTCAGTTCTGACAGAAGACGTTTATCATCACATTCTACATAATCTTTGAAATTAACACCTTCGTCCATAAACATTTTATTCGCGTCTTCGTTATTAAAGGATTCCATACGCTCTCAATATCAGGTTCATTTGTTCAACTAGCAGTTTGATCTTGTGGGAAAACTGAATTTCCTAAAACAAATTTTAAAATTTAATTTGCTGCAGAAACGGCAGATCTTTTACATCGGGATGTGATGGACATTGATCCATTAGAAGTAAAACCTTTCTTTGTTGTTTATGAAATTTATCATCCATCTCTTTTAAAAAATCATTGGAAATCTCTGATGTCATCCATGCCTTTTTTTAATTTCTCTAGCCACATGGCAGTTATTTTTTATTGTTAAAGTATCGAGATTTTCTTGATTTTCTTATTACTAAAAGTTCTATTTTTTCTGAACCATCACTATTTGTGCAAAAAAGGATAGTTAATCTTTCTTTACTTTTCCTGCCCCCTTGACATGGTTCTTCTTTGTATGATAATGTCTTATCTGGCATCAGCTTGAAAAACAGTCCGTTTTATCACAGTTAAAAATGTCTTTAGGTCCCTTAATCCTTAATTAACATAAGTAGATTTTGAAACCATTGTCTAACATCATTTCCATTAACACATGCGCTTTCTCCTGTGATGCGGCGATGCAAAAGTCAATGTCTTTTTTTTAGCTTCTCGAATCACCGCAAGACGCTGAAAAATTCTCGATTCCACACTTCTCAGTAAGAGTGCGAGCCTTTTCTTTTAAAATCACACCATCTATCGGTAAATTTGAAGCTCGCATTTGGTTAAACCACGCGATTAATGCTGATGTCAATTTTTTAAATCTGCCACATTGTATCCTGGATCTCTTTGAATCGACATTTTTTGATGCATTTATAATGACATTTTTATTTTTCAGCATTCCTTTTAGTGCCGATTCTGGCAGATTGAAGAGAGCAGCTAATGCCTTCTTTGATTGCAGTAAATTTTTATCATATTCCTTAATGGTTTCAACTTTGAATTGTATGCTTAATACTTTACGTTTTGACATTTTCAGTTTAGTTATCGATATGCAGCAAACTGAAAAAATTACAGCGAAATGAATAACCTTTGACGCGTCTAGTACGGAAGCTTGTAGCGATTTGCTTTGACGTACGCTTTTTTTCCCCTTCGCTGTGCAGGTTGTACGCGCATAGGTCTTTTGGCATGATTATAGCTTGGGATGTGCTTCCGATATGTTCTCGCTTTATTATTTTTTTCTAGTGATGTTCAAGAACTGTCATTTTCGATTTGTTAAGTTTAAAATAAAAGTCTATTTTTCTTAAAACAACCTCATTCCTAAAAGACGACGCATTTCTTAAAGCTGTTAAAATTTTCCAGGAAAATGCATTTTGCAAAAACCCTGATTTCTCCACCAGTGCCATATAGAGACATGATCTGCAGGTAGTCATTTGGCTTTTGTTAAATGGCAGACACAAGAGAATTCCATACAATGACCTCCCGCCATAGATTTCATCGTTAATAACAAACGAAGGTAGATAAGAAATGTTATTCATTATTCATAAACACTTTAACAATAATGAAAAGATAAATGTAAGAAAACGTGAATGATTTGTACTTTAAGGATTATAAAAATTAATTCTAGAGTGAGAAATGTAAAATCGCCTGAACCTTTTAAAGCGTCGTATAAGTGAGAGAAGCAGTCGTATAACTGAGAGAAGTTTAGCACTATTTCCCATAAAGCGTGGACGGGACCAAGATAATTCGGCGTATAACTGAGAGAGTCGTATAACTGAGAGTCGTATAAGTGAGAGGTCACTATATATATATATATATATATTACAAAATTTAAATTTTTGCGCCAAATTTAAAGTATTTTATGTAAATTTTCCTTTTTCAGTAATATTCCGTATATTATACCGGCTTATTAAATTAAAACCCAAGTCTATTAATCTCTAAGATCTTAATTCATATTTATTCCAAATTGCGTAAATCTAAAAATGGCTCGATTATTTATATTTCTTTAATAAAACTTTTATTATTTAAATTCCTATTAAATTCCGCTATTAAATCCCGGTATATCATATTCCCCTTAAATCTTTATTTAACTGCTAAAATATTATTCTGTCTTAAAGAAAAAACCTACTTATTTCAATTTATTCTTTTATTTAAAATATCCAGGTGTAATTAAAATATTTCAAAGATTAAAACTTCGCAGACATAAATTCATTTCTTTTATCGTCTGAAGAGGGAAAAAAGGGTTATTTTGCATAATCTCGACTACAGATTTTAACATTTGTTTATGCTTTAGATAGCTGGTGCGAGGATATAAGAATTTTCTAGAACAATCTTTTCAGCAGAGTATAAATACGAATGGCGGGAACCAGAGAGAAGGATATAGCATATAGTAGAGGAGCTGTGAGTTTAGAAGCTTTTTAGGTTTTAGCATGTAGAGGTGAACGTGGTGGATTGCAGTCGTAGCAAACTGGATATTCAATGTGATTGCTCGATGGAGGTAGTAAAATGTTGGATGAATACTGTTTATTATGTGAGTAGAATGAGGAAGCAACGGTATCGTAATGGGTGATAGATGTTAGATATTAACGGATTAAAGACTAGAACGCAGTCAAGAGATGGAGTGATTTTAAACTAATTGTGACAGGAAGAATAGACTTTATTCTTTTTACCATGGAAGGAGAGAGCAGCTTCTCTAGATTTAATCGAGAGTGTGGAAATAAAGTGAATAATGTTCCAAGCGACTGCCTTATGTTAATTCTTCATTTTTCTTTAGTATTTTAAAACCAATCGGCTGCTACCTGTGTTGTGTAGGAATGGAAACCCTCATTTTTTTTTCGACAATACAAACTACTTGCCGTCAAAACGTCACATATATATATATATCAATTTTGAACGGAGGGTGGTTTCGGGGTCTGGGGGTCATGATCGATGAAAATATACCAAAATTTTTTGAAATCGCTTTCCTCCGAACGGCTGCAATAGTTAGCTTTTTTGTAAAGAAAGCTACCTAAAATGTAGAAGGGCTAATTAAGTTACATGAAAAAAAGGCTTTTCTTGGTATATCGTGTGAAAGATTTCGCAACGCTGAACTCAAAAATATATTTCTTTTAATTATAGGTATTATACGTTCAGACATATAATCGAAAATGTAGTGCTAAAATATATCCCCCCCCCCATGAAACTATTTCGTCAAAAATTGCAAAAAGGTTTGATGGCTAGTTTCAACTCTTTACCAGCTTTCTTTCGTTAAGATATGCTCTTTAAAAAATAGCAATAATATCGAAAATATATTCAATTTAATTTCTTTTTATGATGAAAGTAAAATAAAAAAGCAATGAACAAGTTGAAATCACAGTCTTTTAAACGACATTGATTTTCAATAAGCATGTTTTTTTTTAACAATGACTACTAAAACAGGTTTAATATAACTACTACTATAACAGTTATGATTTAATACTTAGCAATAAAAGATTGATATAAACGAATCCTATATTAAATATATTTGTTCATTTATTTTTCTTTTCTTTCCCGTTTCTAGAGTTGTACAATAGAACTTCGAC
Organism: Maratus speciosus; assembly: GCA_963932465.1. Taxonomy (NCBI): domain Eukaryota; kingdom Metazoa; phylum Arthropoda; class Arachnida; order Araneae; family Salticidae; genus Maratus; species Maratus speciosus. The sequence continues at coordinate 337,452,493 of OZ010794.1, forward strand.
TACAAGAAAACATACCGAATCTTATAAACTGTTGGATTCCTTCATAAAATTCATGACCTACTAATGAAATATTGAAGTTATTTCAGTTGCCTTTTCAACTCTTTTATTACTAAAAATTTAACATAGCTAATCGATATAAACATGAGAAATAGTTATATTTTATTGATATCTATTGTGTAAAAGAAATATTATTTCTAGTTCGGAAATTTATTTGAAGAATGGATTACTAAAAATTGATTTTCGAAGGAAAAGTTCATTGGATAGTATGTAAAAGCATTACAACTCCTTATGATTTAATAGGAGTGCCACTCATTACTTCTATATTTTACCTCTACTTTCAAACAGTAATATTCAAAATATATTCTTCGTGTAATTGATGTAGCTCTATGACGAGAACTCATGATTGGTAGCACTGTACCAATAAAATATTGAAATGGCTACCAGTGACACCAATGATTTAGTGCATCACTAAAGGGACCGTTGAAGAAAAAAATAATGTTTTTACTTTATTTTCATTAAAATAATGACGGTCTTCACTGTCAATAGTCCAAAGGATATTAGAAATTATAGCTAATATATATGTAATTGTAATGAATTCAAATATATTAAAAAACAATAAAATGACTTTAAAAAAGTAAAGGTTAATTATTATTACAGTCGAACCTGGTTAAGACGCTCACGGTTAATACGCGATCCCGCTTAATACGCGGATTTTTTCCAATCCCTTGAACATCGTCCATAAGGCTTATGCAAAAATATCACGTTTAAGACGCGAACGGTTATTACGCGATCCCGCTTAATACGCGATAAATTTTCAGTCCATTGAGGTAACAAAATGACGCTTAAGACGCGAATTCATTGATCAAGATGCGAATTTTTTCTTTCTTCTCGAGTGTTGCCAATTTAGAGGATTTTTTTTATTCAAATAAAAAACATTGTTTCCAAATATTATTATTTTCTTTATTTAACAACAGAGTACTTAAGACGAAAATTGCTAATCGGAAATAATGGTAGATATTTGAATTAAACAAAAATCCGCTAAATTATAAACATTGCAATTCTTCTTTGATCCCGCCCCCTAACATTCTTTGGCTCTCGCTTAGTGTATGTTTTTACTGTGGATACTGTATATAGATGAATTTAGGTTACTCAGATAAGTGATAAAAAATATTATGATTAGATATGATCATACCTGTTGTTAGTGAGTTTTTAAGCTTACGTTATATCACTACTATGTTTTATAATGCATATTATAGACAACAAAAAATGAAACTCGTACAGAATAAACAAATACGACTGCGGTCGGATAATTATTTTGTTATGCTAACAATATTTTTTATACAAAGATTAATAAGGATAGTTTTTTTTATATTAAAAAGGACAAATTATAATGGAATGGTACTCATTATTAAAAGTATTAAATATGATTTTAAAAAATTGGATTACATATTTATTTTCCGTTATTATTCCAGTCGGTCGTAATAAAAAGAAACAATGAGTTAAAGTAGAATATAATTGATTTTAATGTAAATATACGTAAAAGATACAATTTTCGAAAGTAAACATATAAATGAAAGCTCTAAAGTTCATTTAGATGATTAAATGTGTAAATAATCTAAGTTCCTGCAACATTTTACAAATTTCGTTTAATACGCGATCCCGCTTAATACGCGACTTCTGTCCACTCCCTTGAAACGCGTCTTAACCGGGTTCGACTGCACTTGCATAGTAATATTTGAATTGCAAAATGTAAGTCAAATTACTTTTTTTAAATGGAATTTTCTTTTTATAGACATTTTCTGTCTGAAGCGGTAATATTTAATGAAAAGGAGAAAAAATATAATTTGATTTAATATTTTACTCTTTAAAAAAAATCTTCCAGCACGTACCGGGAGGAAAATATTCTATCCTAATTTAATGTTTTTAAAAATTCAGCTAATTTTACTCAAACACACGAAGGTAAAAGGTATAGAACCCGATTATACAGCATCCAATTACAGTCTTCGTCAATACTATGTTTGAATGAGAATTTTGCCAAATTAGTAATGTATATCCAAGTTGACTTCATTTATGGCAAAATATTTTTAATCTTCATGGTAGAATATTCCTGTTGCTAGTATAGATCATTCACTAGAATTAATGATTGGTAATTTATTGGTATAAATGGCTTAAATTGGTATATATATATATATATACATTTGAATGGAGGGTGGTTTCGGGGACTGGGGGTCATGATAGGTGAAAATATACCGAAAATTTTCTGAATCGTTTTTCTATGAACGGCTGCTACAAGGAGCCTTTTGTAATGAAAGGTACCTATCAGAGAGAAGCATTTCCTTTGAGATAAACTAAGATTTAATTCTACTTAAAGATTTAAATCTCAAGATTATTCAACGGATGTGTGTGATATATGGATACACACACGGATACGTTCATATTGGAATTGTGTCTTGTTGAAGGATATATAAGTTTTTAAAAGAGATTAACGACATATTTAAATTTGTCCCTAGCGTTGAATTTTGAGAAGGCCCTACTCAGCAGTAGTCGCTATCCATCGATGAATGTGTCCATTAATGAAGTCAGGAAGCACGTATAGTTTAGGAAATTTTTTGCACAACTTCATACCATCCAGAACCAACTCCATACCATGCAGAAGAGTACAAAATTTTAGGTTTTAATGTAAAATCCACGTAGCAGATTTGTATTTATATTTTAACAAAACTCATCCAATAGAATTTTTTTATGAAATTGATTTTAATTTTTGCATAAGCGAACCAGAAATATTAAAAGCATGTGTATATAATATTACAATTAATTCAAATTTTAAGTTTCTATGGGCAAAGATAATTTTTTGGAAGAGGGCTGTCTAAGAGGACTGATTTTTTTAACGTTTACAATTACAAAAAAATAATAATAAATAAATAAAAATTAAAAATTAAAATAAAAAGGATGCTACCGAAAACGAATTAAAAAAATTATAATACATAAAATAAGTTTTCAAATTTACTGCACTGCAATCACTAAATTATTAGCTATCATCTGGCACAGCTACTTTTTAAGTAGTTTAATAAACAAAACAGTCCTCGTACACTTAATTATTTTCAATTGCTCGCTTATGCCTTTGCAAGTCGATTGCCTGATGCGTCAAAAAAGGGATCCGAATATTGGTGCTTCAAATAGTTTATGACAACATGATCACTCTTTAAATTAGCTGAATATTCAGAAATTCCTTAGATATATTTTGCAAACGTATTGAATACCCTGGTACATCTCGTTGAAAGATTTTTGATTTATTTATTCGAAATTTATAAAAGAACTCCTAACATGTTTTCTTACAACTCTAATGCGATTTCTAAGAAGCATACACCATAAATTTTATTCGATGCTGGCTTGATTCAAAGGATTTAAATATGGTTTCGAAAGTAAATTGATCATATCTAAATGTTAATTCTAAAATGTTACTAGTTAAAGACAAAATAAAACTGCAATTTTCATTGGAGTTTGAAAATTGCAGAAAAGAAAATTCGAAACCTTACAATGTTTATACAAATCAGAACCTATCTTCTCATATAGATTTGACTGTTTTTCTTCATCCATGGTTTAAGGTATCGTCAATTATTGCTTCCTAATATCCTTTATAATCCTACATAGGATATCCGGTTTTACCCGAAACGAATGTGGGAATGAAAGTAAAATAGTGAAAATGGCCTGTTAAATCATAGTATTTTTTGGGAACATTTTTAAATTGCGGCACACAATACAGTTGGACCTCATTATCCCCCGACACTCGGTCTTCTCGTCAATCTACCTATAACGTCAGTTTTGCTAAGTCCGGATTTTCTGTATGTGATTTTAATGTAAATAAACTTCAAATTTTACGTCGTTGAATAATTTTCAACTCCTGATATCCCGACAGTTTAGGAAAATTGACGGTTTTCATAATCTATCTTACCAGCACGGAAATTAAGCAGTAAGAGACGTCTTAGCCAAACATTTCACAAAGTATCTAAAATACCCATTGGGAAAAATGAGCATTTTTACTTCAATCTTTTATCTGAATAAATAAACCTACACACTGTGAATGACCTACTTAAACTCCAGATAGACGTATCAGCCTACTCGAGGTCTTTTTGACTGGTCAGACTGCGCTTTCTTGAGGTTCCCCAGCGTTTTTCATCCGACTAAAACCGAATCATTGCATCTAAACGATCAGAAATTATCTAACATAGATTTTTGAAACACACGAATATTGATTACAATTTATTGTATAATATTGGAAAAAGAATTGTAGGAAGCACATCTAGGGATAAGGAAACCTTATCAATATTTTGTGTAACAATAAAAAAAAGTCATCAAAAATCTGATTTTTTTCTCCATAAACTATAATGTAACTGAAAAAATTGTGTGACTTTATAAATAAGCTGTAAATACTATACACTATTTTTTGAATACCAAACTCTCTATAGTAAATATCAATAACTTAATCGATAAAATTAATATACATAAACATTCAGCTTTGTGTCCTTTCCTACATTATAATTAGACATTATTTTGCAATTCAAAGTATTTTTTTAACGTGAATTAAAATGCAATATATTAAAAAACTGAATCATTAAATAAACTCAATCGAAAATTAGTACAAAATATGCAACATAATGGAAAGTGTGCATTTTCGAACAAACACATGAGAACAATTGCTACTTAGTAGGGAAACTATTGTTCACATGTACACGTAATTTTGACATTATATTTTCATTCTTCGATGACTCCTACAATCAGATATCAAACTGGAAGTCATTATGTCTAGTCCATTAAGATTTATGTTTTATAGGTGTTAATGTGATTGCTTTGCAGTTAGGTTTTAAGGTTAAATCAAAATCTACTATTCAGAACGCGCTATAATTTTAGATATGAAATTACAAAGCTTCTAACAGTCATGCTCTGATAAAGAAATGTATTAGTTACAATTCTTTATTTAAATTAATTTCAAAATATGTATATTCGAATTTTTAGATACAATATGTATATATGGAAAATCATCCAAGAATTATTTACATAAAGAATGAATTAATAGGAATGACAGAGTAAGACAGAAATAAGACAGAGTCTAGAATCACATTTAACTCATATTTTAATCGCAAAAATTTGATCACATGTAACACTATAATTTTCATATAACCTTTTCCTTAACAATTACTACCGAATAATTTTCATTTTAGATTTTCAATCATTAATTAACATTATTTTTTTAATTACATAAGTAGATTAAATTAGATTCTTTTATCATTGGAAAATGGTGAGAACGTACTATAAGCTAACATTTTCTTAATTTAAATTGCTTATCGCTAATAAATCCATTTTTTTTTTACAATCTATAATTAGATTAATGAATATAAGCATTAAATTAAAAAATATATTTTAAGAGTAAACCAAATTTTGTAGAGGATTGCTCACGAATAAATTTTAATTTTAAATTTTATAAAATATAGCAGAACAAGGATAAAAGGAACCAGCGGTACGTATATATATATATATTAATTAATGTTATAAATTTTTCTAAAAATTTTGGCTCACCCATTTTACAGCTTGTGCAGAACTCCTCTGTAAGTATAGTCCGGTTGCATAACGTCGTTGCATAGCGCTCGGCCATACATCGTACTCTGTTCTCCAAGCAACTGCTCCTGATGTACTGTGTCGGGGGATGCAGCCTCCGTCATGGTCCCTTGTTACTATGGGTCCTCTGACGTCGTTTATTGGCTGACCAGACACTCCCAAATACCAGATTTTCCGTGAGGGTCATTCCATGTCAGTTCAGGCAGGCATGTAACCCACCATCACAGATATTGATGAAACTGCGTGTGTTTGTTCCTTTTATTAAGATATGATTCCCAGTATTTTTTTTTTTACTCCTTGGTCAAATAGTTTCTGAGAAAAAAAATTGTCAAAATTTTGAAAACTGCCATCAGTTGGCATTCTTGACTGCTCGATTTTCAAATGTAGCATGACATAAATATGATCATATTTCAATATCTATTCCACAAATCATCTTCAAATAATTTATGCATAATATATAGGGTACGTATTTTATGAAAAAAAAAATACTGTTACGCTTATATAACATTTTAAGTGTGTCTAAAAAAATGTTTAATCTTTGAAGTCGTGATTTTTTTATGAAAAATAATGCATTACCTAAAATAGCATTATTAACAAAAGGCGGTATTTTTATTAAATTTATTTTTTGTGGGGGATATACTTAAAGGTGTCCTTTACCTGATTCTGAAATAAAAGTAGTGGGATTTTGGGTGTTTTTAGTAGTATTTCATATTTAAAAATATTTTGAGGCGTATTTCAAATCAAATCAAGCAGAGTCATTCCATGTCAGTTCGCCTAAGATATTTAATTCACTGTCACAAATTTCAATGAAACTGGGTATGTTTATAGCTCATTTTAAGACAGGATCAAGGAAATTAAAGGTGATTACAAGTAAAATATTTTTTAAGATAAAAAAAATATCTAAATTTTGAAATTTTTTTTTAATTTTTTTTTAATGGCAGATCTATATTCAAAGACTGCATAATAAAAAGTCATTTCAATATAAAATCACTAAATAAGTTTCAAATAATGTATATGTGACAAATAATGTAGGCAGATTATTATTTATTGTTGTTTGTCATGTTTAAATGCTAAGAGTGTGTTTAATCTTGTGAATTCTTAAAATCAAGAATTTTGTGAAAAATAATGTGTTAATCAAAAATTTATTATTAACCGAAGGCAGGCTGTTATTACTTTTTTTAATTGTACGTAAAAATATCTTTTCAATAGTTATAAAATAAAAATAGTGAAAATATGAGCAATTTTAACAAAATGTTCATAAAATGTGAATGTTTAATGATAAATATTGAAGCTTTTCATGCTAAGATGTGCTAAAATGACTACGATATCGTGTATTTCTACTCTTGCTTAAATATAATACATACAATAATAAAATAACAAATATATTATTTACAGCAATAAAAATTAAATTAAATAGTACCAGTTCCTTTACCAACACTACATTGCTCAACAGCCGACTTAAAATCAACAGCCCGCACTCTTATTGAAAAATACTTTCAACTGTTCAAATAATAAATAAACTGCATTTAAAAATTTTAATATCAACTTATTATCTTAAGACGATAATAATAACTAAACAACATGATGAATTTATAAATCAGCTTTTAATTGAAAAGTCATGAAATGGTCCCTTTAAATATTGTTGTTCATCGAGTCAATCAAAACAAATTATATAAAAAAAAATAGTGAGCCTAATATGCTGACTGCAATGACACTTCTAACAAAACTAATTAATTCATTACCATCTGAAATGAAACCCGAAAGATCAAAAGAAAAAAAAATCATCTGTAGTGTGAATGTGACATACTCAGTGGTTGTTGAGGTATGTCTTTGTGACATTTTCACCTGTACTTCAATAAAATGTAAACATGTAAGCTTTTTTCATTCATCCAAATTAAGTAAAACAATTATAAAATTTTGTTGTCATTACACCAGATGTTAAATTTTTCGTTACATACTATTAGATAAGTTCTTTACTTTTAGACATTATTGACATAATATCATAAAATTTGCTATATGTATTTTCTGTAAGTGTATAAACAATATATATATGCTTTATTAAACATAAATGAATAATTTTTAAATAATTTGTTTGAGAACAGGGATATATATACACACATATATATGTTGAAAATCCATCTTTCAGCAATATTGTGATGAAATAAATCAAATTACCGTAATTTCCGGTGTATAGCCCGCGGATCATACAATCGTGTTTCGACCCAGAAATTTTTAAAAATAAAATGTAACTTTTTAGATCACAGTAAATATTGGTCTTCAAATACTGAATAAAATTTCTGGGTCCAAACTGAATTGTTTGATCTGCGGGCTATACACCCGAAATTACGGTACATATCATTAGAAACTGAATAAAGTTACAAAAGTGCAACTCATTAAGTTTTAAATATTTTTTTAGATATAGTTATTTGAAAGATATAAATATAACGGATTATGCATTTTTTGCATATATTTAAAGCACAATACGTCAAAATTTTCTTCAACAGAGTGAAATTTGGGGTTTTTTTTTTTCAATATTAGCAGCTCAATGCTAAATTTTCAATATTAACAGCAAAATATGAGTTTAAAGATTAGGACTGTCATTTTGAAAATTTCTATTGGGCGGTGAGGAGCTAGTGATTTTTCTCTTTTTTAGAAAGGGATAATTGCTCTTCGCCCCAGAAGTTTTATTAAAAAACAATATTGTTTATTTTTTTCCTTAAGAAACGAACATAAAAGATAATTTGAAAAATAAAATAAATGTATAAATAAAAATATTTCCAGGGATGATAGATTGGATAGGTTTTACATTTGAAAATATTGATAATTTTAAATATGATTTAAATACTACTAAAACCAACCAAAATCACACTATTTTTATTTCAGATCCAGTTATAATGTAATATTATGTACAATTTAAAATTAAAAAATTAGTCTTAGAAACTCCGCCTCTGATTGATAAAGATTTTTTAATAATTTCATTATTTTTTGTAAAATATTTTTGATTTCAAAGATTCTACAATTTTTTAGACACATTTAAATATTTTTTAACATTACAGCAATATCTTTTTCATAATCTACATACTTTATTTACCTTGCTTAAATTATTCGAAGAAGATTTCTTTATTAGTTATTGAAATATGATTTTATATATAACATGAGGCCTTTGAAAATTGAACAATCATTAATGGCAACTCGTGGCATTTTCCCAAAATTTTGATAATTTTTTTCTCATATGTTCACTATTTTTATTTTATAACCATTTAAAAGATATTTTTACGTACAATTAAAAAAAAAGCAATAACACCCTGCCTTCGGTTAATAATAAATTTTTGATTAACACATTATTTTTGACAAAATTCTTGATTTTAAAAATTCATAAGATAAAAGACACTCTTAGTGTTTAAACATGATAAAAAACAAGAAATAATAATCAGCCTACATTATTTGTCACATATACATTATTTGAAACCTATTTAGTGATTTTATATTGAAATGACTTTTTTTTTTTTTTTTAATGTAGTCTTTGAACATCGAACTGTCATTAAAAAAATTGAAAACAATTTTTCAAAATTTTGATATTTTTTATCTTAAAAAATATTTTACTTAGGATCAAGAAAATTAAAGGTGATTACGTCTTAAAATAAGCTATAAACAAACCTAATTTCATTGAAATTTGTGACAGTGATTAAATGGCTTAGGGGAACTGACATGGAATGACTCTGCTTGATTTGATATAAAATGCACCTCAAAATATTTTTAAATAGGAAATACTACCAAAAACACCCAAAATCCCACTATTTTTATTTCAGAATCAGGTAAAGGACACCTTTAGGTATATCTCCCATAAAAAATAAATTTAATAAAAATACCGCCTTTTGTTGATAATGCTTTTTTTGTTAATGCATTATTTTTCATAAAAAATTCACGACTTCAAAGTTTAAATATTTTTTTAGACACACTTAAAATGTTATAAGCGTAACAATATATTTTTTTCATAAGCTGCGTACCCTAAATATTGTGCATAAATTATTTGAAGATGATTTGTAGAGTAGATATTGAAATATGATTATATATATCACATGCTACATTTGAAAACTGAGCTATCAAGAATGCCAACTGACGGCAGTTTTTCAAAATTTTGACAATTTTTTTCTCAGAAACTATTTCACCAAGGAGCAAAAAAAGTTACTGGTGATCATATCTTAATAGTAAGAACAAACACACGCAGTTTCATTAAAATCTGTGATGGTGGGTTACATATTGATATTTTACTGCCTGATTTGACGTGGAATGCCCCGTGAGCCTTCTACAACTTTCTGGAACATTTCCTGTGACAATGAGGAGCCAAAGAGATAACATCCTGTGTCTCTCTCTTTTTTTTTTTTTTTTTTTTTTTTTGTAAATAGAGTGACCAAATTAAGAGAAAAAAACTTGTTCCATTTTAACTTTTGCTTTTAATTATTTACCTATTAATTTTATTACATTTTAACTTTTGGATTTTACTGGGAATAATAGAAAGGTTTCAAATGATACTAAATATTAAATTATTATTTTAATAATTTTGAAAAGAATAAGATAATGAGTAATTCTTTATAGTTAGTATATTCAAAAAAATAAAAATAATTAAATTATTTCTGCATAATTGTAAAACACAGAATAAAAAGGGATGTTGTAAAAATATCATTACAACATATATATACATATATATTTACCTATATATGTGTGTGTATATATACAATATGTGTATATCTATATATATGTATATTTACATATATGTATGTATATAAATATGTATATATGTCGTAGGCTAATTGAGAAATCCGGCTCTTTGGAAACAGCCTAGGCTCTTTGCAAAGAGACGGGCTAATTGGAGAATCCGTCTCCCTTTTAGGTAGCTTTCTTTACAAAAAGCTACCTATTGCAGCCGTTCGGAGGAAAGCGATTTCAAAAAATTTTGGTATATTTTCATCGATCATGACCCCCAGACCCCGAAACCACCCTCCGTTCAAAATTGATATATATATATATCAATATATATATATATATATATATATATATATATATCTGACCTATGTCACACTGTAAATCTCGTATTTATGAACCGATTTGGATGTAATTCGGTGTGTACATAGTACATACCAATGTCTCGACCGAGTTCGTTGGCCAGCTTCATCCGCCATTTTGTTTCAAAATGGCGGCCATTTAAAAATTTAAAAAAAATTTAAAATTTAAAATGTGGTACCAAAAAATTGAAAATGGAAACATATTTTTTTCTTATCTATTTGACCTTTATACAAAGACTCCGTAGCAGTTTTTGTTTCGTCTATATCTTAAAAAATGGCTGAGTTATAGCATTTTGAATTTCTAGCGTGGCTGACATTTTGAAACGCCCTGATTTTTGTCACGCGATAACAGGCGTATTTATGAACCGATTTGAATGTAACTTCGTTTATACATAGTACAGACCAATGTCTCGACCGAGTTCGTTGGCCAGCTTCATCCGCCATTTTGTTTAAAAATGGCGGCCATTTAAAATTTTAAGAAAAATTTTAATTTGAAATATGGTACCAAAGAATTGAAAATTGAAAAAATATTTTTTTCTTATGTGTTTGACCTCGATAAAAAGATTCGGGAGCAGTTTTTGTTTCGCCTATATCTTAAAAAATGGCTGAGTTATAGCATTTTGAATTTCTAGCGTGGCTGACATTTTGAAACGCCCTGATTTTTGTCACGCGATAACAGGCGTATTTATGAACCGATTTGAATGTAACTTGGTCTGTACATAGTACATACCAATGTTTCGACCGAGTTTGTTGGCCAGCTTCATTCGCCATCTTGTTTCAAAAGGGTTGCCATTTTTTTAAAAAAATGTAATTTAAAATTTAAAATGAGGTATTAAAAAATTGGAAAATGTAAAAGATTTTTTTTTATGTGTTTGGCCTTGATACAAAGATTCTGGAGCAGTTTTTGTTTCTGAAAATTTGTTCTTTTGTTTATATCTTAAAAAGTGGTTGAATTATAGCACTTTGAATTTCTATCATGGCTAACACTTTGAAACGATCTTGTATTTGTCTCGCGATACCACACGTATTCGCCTATTTCGATGGAAGAAGGCATGTGGATAGTATACATCAATATCTCGACCAAGTTCGTTGGCCAGCTTCATCAGTCATCTTGTTTCAAAATGGCGGCCATAAAATTAAAAAAATATATATTTAATGTGAGGTGCAAAAAAATTAGAAATTGAAAAAGGTTTCTTTCTTAAGTATTTGACCTTGATATAAGGATTCAGGAGCATTTTTTGTTTGTCTTTATCTTAAAAAATGGCTCAGATATAGCAGTTTCAATTTCTAACGTGGGTGACATTTTGAAAAATCTGATTTTTTGCCTGCGACAGCACTCGTATGTATCAACCGATTCTGATGTGAGTGAGCATGTGCACAGCAATTACTAAGGTCTCGACCAAGTTCACTGGTTAGCCTCATCCACCATGTTGTCTTAAAATGGCAGGCACTTTAAGAAATCGCCGAATTTGGCAGCGAAATATAAGTTACTTTAAATAAAAGCAGCTTGGATAAAGCTGACTAATTTTGCGAAATTCTCATTCATAATGGTTTAGTATTCATAAAAATTAGTATTGAATCTCCTACATTCGGTTTATACTTAATTGAGCTTCGTGTGTTTGAATAATATAAGTTGGCTTTTTTAAAATAAGGAATATGAAAGCTACCTCTTCCTCCCGGCACCTGCCGGAAGGACTTTTTCCAATTAGGCTTATATTTTTCAGGCTTATTGCAAAGAGCCTAGAGAGCGTTAGGCTAATTGAAAAATGACCACTTATTATCCGATCAGGATGATATTTTTAGCTCACAGGCTATCAAAGCCTGAGAGCTTATGTGCCCGCCGATTCTCTATGTACGTGTGTGTGTACGTACGCACGTACGTATGTACGTAACACGATGACAATTGATAGAAATATCCCATTTGCTTCAATTTTTTTTTCTAGGTTCATTCTGATAAGATGCTTCCCTGATTAGTTTTTGGGGTTCATTGGTTAAGGATAAAGGGGGAAAAGGGGGCCTAGTCCCCCCCCCCTTAATTTATATAAATGGGTTTTTCATGCAGAAATATGCGATTTGCTATAAATTTGGTATACCGGTTAATTATGTTAAGCAGCTTCCCTCATTACATTTGGGAGATCATTATTGAGTATAAAGGGGGGAAAGGGGGTGCAATTGCCTCTCCCCTTAATTTAGATAAATGCGTTTTTCATGTAGAATTATTCGATTAGTTCAAATTTGGTATACTGGTTTATTATGTTAAGGATATGGCTTGATTAGATTTGGAGGTTCATTAGTTAAGTATAAAGGGAGGAAAGGGGGCTAGACCCCCCACCCTTAATTTAGATAAATGGACTTTTCATGCAGAGTTATTCGATTTGCTCCAAATTTCGTATACCGGTTTATTATGTTAAGGAGCTGCCTTGATTAGATTTCGATATTTATTGGCTAAGTATAAAGGAGGGACAGGGGCTAGTGTCCCCTTAATTTAGATAAATGGGTTTTTCATACAGAATTATTCGATTTGCTTCAAATTTGATATACCAGTTTATTACGATATGGCTTCCTTCATTTGATTTGGAGGTTCATTGGTTAAGTATAAAAGGGGGGAAAGGGGGACAACTGCCCCTCCCCTTAAATTAGATAAATGGGTTTTCATGCAGAATTATCTAATTTAGTTTAATTTTTTTTCTAGGTTCATTCTAATAAGGAGTTTTTCTGATTGGATTTGAAAGTTCATTGGTTCAGCATAAAGGGAGAAATGGGGGAGCTAATACCCCCCCCCCCTTAATTTAGTGAAATGGTTTTTTCATGCAGAATTATCTGATTTGCTTCAAATTTGGTGTACCAGTTTATTATGTTAAGTAGCTTCCCTGATTAGATTTGGAAGTTCTTTGGTTAAATAGAAAGGGGGGCAACGGAGACTAATCCCTTCATTTATTTTTCGAGGGGCATTATTCTTTGAAATAAGATTATAATATACAATTAGTGTGAATAGCCTTTGAACTCAATGCCATCAGTTTAACTGGGCAATTTTCTTTTTATTAGGTTTATTAACGCATAACCCTACCCAAAACCGAAAAATAAATTACAACAGACCGTACCCCGATCCGAGCAAGACAAGATAATTTCACTCTACAAGCAATCCGACCCGAGCCTGAGAGTTCCATTTGGAAAAACCCGAAATCCCGAACAAAATCTGATAACCGACAAACATATTCCAAAGATCCATAACCGGATCCGAACAAGACAAATTAGTTTCCGTGGATACGCAACGCTACCAGAGCCTAAAAATTCCATTCGAAGTCAACCTGAAACCCGTCCCGAACCAAATCTTAAGCGACAAAAATATTCCAAAGAACTATAACCCGATGCAAGCCAGACAAAATAATCTCCGTCCGCCGGCAACCCGATCCGAACCTGAAAGTTCTAATTGAACTCAATCCGAAACCTGGTTGTGGTCTGTTTTCGGGTTGACTTCAAATGGAACCTTCAAGTTCGGATCCGGTTGAAAAAAAATTAAACTAAATTAGATAATTCTGCATGAAAACTCATTTATTTAAATTAAGGGGAGGGGCAATTACCCCCTTTTATACTTAACCAATGAGCCTCCAAATCAAATGAAGGAAGCCATAGCGTAATAAACTGGTATATCAAATTTGAAGCAAATCGAATAATTCTGTATGAAAAACCCATTTATCCAAATTAAGGGGACACTAAGCCCCTGCTCCTTCTTTATACTTAGCCAATAAATATCGAAATCTAATCAAGGCAGCTCCTTAACATAATAAACCGGTATACGAAATTTGGAGCAAATCGAATAACTCTGCATGAAAAACCCATTTATCTAAATTAAGGGGGGGGGGGGTCTAGCCCTCCTTTCCACCCTTTATACTTAACTAATGAACCTCCAAATCTAATCAGGGAAGCTCCTAACATAATAAACCGGTATACGAAATTTGGAGCAAATCGAATAATTTTGCATTAAAAACCCATTTACCTAAATTAAGGGGGTGGGGTGCCCCCTTTCCTCCCTTTATACTTAACTAATGAACTTCCAAATCTAACCAGGGAAGCTCCTTAACATAATTTACCAGTATACCAAATTTGAGCTAATCGAATAATTCTACATGAAAAACGCATTTATATAAATTAAGGGGAGAGGCAATTGCCCCCCCTTTCCCCCCTTTATACATAATAATGATCTTCCAAATGTAAGCAGGGAAGCTGCTTAACATAGTTAACCGGTATACCAAATTTATTGCAAATCGCATATTTCTGCATGAAAAACCCATTTATCTAAATTACGGGGGGATAGCCCCCCTTTCCTCCCTTTATATGTAACTAATGAACTTCCAAATCTAATCAAGGCAGCTCCTTAACTTAATAAACCGCTGTACCAAATTTGGAGCAAATCGAATAATTCATCATGAAAAACCGATTTATCTAACTTAAGGGGGGTAGCCCCCTTTCCATCCTTTATACTGAAATAATGAGCTTCCATATCTAATCAAGGAAGCTCCTTAACACAATAAACCGGTATACCAAATTTGGAGAAAATCGAATATTTCTGCATGAAAAACCCATTTATATAAATTAAGGGGGGAGGGCTACCCCCCCCCTTTTCCCCCTTTATCCTTAACCAATGAACCCCAAAAACTAATCAGGGAAGCACCTTATCAGAATGAACCAAGAAAAAAAAATTTGAAGAAAATCGGATATTTCTATCAAGAGTTATCGCGTTACGTACATACGTACGTACGTACGTACACACGTACATACAGAATCTTCGGGAACATAAGCTCTCTGGCTTTGATAGCCTGTGAGCTAAAAATATCACCCTGATCGGATAATAAGTGGTCATTTTTCAATTAGCCTAACGCCTTCTAGGCTCTTTGCAATAAGCGTGAAAAATATCAGGCTAATTGGAAAAAGGGAGTTGCATTCTCCAATTAGCCCGGCTCTTTGCAAAGAGCCTAGGCTGTTTGCAAAGAGCCGGATTTCTCAATTAGCCTACGACATATATAACACTGGCGCCCGGCTAACCGAAAAGTACCTTAAATTTGTTTGAAATCCTATAAAATCTCAATAACCTTGATGCATTATTTTATAAATCTTTAAATAACATAAAATATTTCCCACCTTTTTAATAAATGACATTTTACAAATTTCGATACATAAAGTTTTTTTTATGGCTAAAAAGATTTATATTTTATAGGAAAATAAATTTTAAGAATTTTTTTTATATTAGAATTTTTAACTTTTTCCCGCCTCGATTATTATTATGAATTCAAGTCGTTTCGCACAGATATATTATTACAGTATTCTTTCAACTGTGTAAACAAAGCATGATATTTCTGTTGCATAAAAGGGCTTAAACTTTCTGTCAAGAAATCGTAACTTATTCGTTAAAGTAAATTTAAAACACAATAACAAATTCGAAAAATGTATTCTTCTTTGGAAATGTGAACTTAAAAAATGCAGCCATGGAAAAGGTGGATTCTCTACCGGAAGTATTCACTGCAGAACGAGGATGCACGTGAACCGGGAGCGTGACAACCTTGCTATATCATCTCATTTACATCTCATGCAGCATAAAATGAATTATTTTACATTTTATCTTTAATTGGTATTCCGTATATATTCAATTACAAAAGTTGTTATACATTAGATGTATTGCTCGAAGTTTTTTCAAGAGCTGGTAATAATCTTTGACTTAATTTGAGTTATTAATTTAACTTGATAACGAACAGCAAAACAGACAAATGTGTGAAAGGGACCAGTTCGTCTCCCCCTCCATCTAAAAAAACCCTGTGATTTCACGCATGAAAAGAGCGGCTGCGGTTGTGTAGGAAAGCATATTATTTCAGCGTTTATCATTATTTTCACCGGTGTCAAAATATACCTTTTAAAATATTTCGATACATGGTTTTTCATTTGTAATTTTTAGATTTCAACAATTATAAATAATTTTTAATATATTGACGTCTTTTGTATGCTACATTCAAAAACTGCGGGCAAAATAAACATAAATCAAATATTTAAAAAGGTATCATTTTATAAAGGTAGAAATAGTATTTAATTATACACTTTAACCTTTTTACGCATTTATTACAAAGAAGCTTTTGTAAAATGCAGTAGTGCACTATTGAAAGAGAATAATATTGCTCTATTTATATTTTTAAAAATGCATGTATCATTTCTTTTTATTTTTAATCAATAAAAAATATTCATTATAATTTATATTTTTAATAATAATTTTTAAACAGAGCGACGCATAAAAAAGCACACGTTAGCTTCTATATTTGCAATCTATACGTTTTCTTTCTTTTTTTTTTTCCTTTTCATAAAAGTATCTAAAACCAAATGATAACATTTATCTGAACTGCCTTATTTTATCTGTTGAATACCAAAATGATTGATAGAGTTTGTTATAACACATGTATGTATACTTTTTTAGAGCTACAAAATAATATAGAATGATGATATGCAGTTTTTCAAAAAAAAAGATGAATATAGGTTGTTGCAGATTTGATAAAAATGTAAATCTTTTTTTTTTTGTATTTTCCCTGTAAAAAGGAAAGTTTCCATAATGTCTTATACAGAAAAGAGGACGGAAATTTCTTAGAATAAAAGTTTTAAACCGAAGGGAATGCTGAACTATGTGAAAAGGAGTAGAAAGTATCTAAGTATCATTATTTAAAAAAATATTTGATAATCTTTGGTAATTTAAAGTTTTATATTTTAGGAATTTTCATTTGAAGACATCCAGTACTACTTGCCTTAAAGTTAAGCGTGTGCACACAATTCATATATCATTTAAAAATATAAATCGCAAGCACATTTGACATAATATTCAAGGCATTGTACCTAATATGGGTTTTTACACCTTTTTGGCATAGGAATCAATCTAAATAACATACATAAACTGAAATAACCAGCACTACATCTATTGTCATAAAATCTGACTGTTGGTTTATGTGTACCCACCTAGAATATAGAAAGTTACATGATGAAATTAAGACTATTTATTCCCATCGATCGAAGAATGACGTAATAATTTTCAAAATTTCTAAATTCTAATTTGAGTCTGAGATTATTTTATATCGAAAATGTAATAAAATATTTCTAATTGTAGTAACAAAAGATCTTTAATTTTAAATAATTTTAAATATGACGAGGGATTTTTTTATTTAGATAATAAAATTGTTTTCAGTAACTAAAATTCTATCCAAAATTAACACGAAATTCTTATAATTAATTTAACTGAAATCAAAAATATGCAAAAAAAGCGTACTCTCATTTTTTTTTTCTTAAGCATCATTTCCTGACAAATCCGTTAATTTACAGCGGGACCCGACTATAAAAAGCCCCAACAATGGCTGAGAAGTTCTGTTCTCAAAGCTGGCAGAGAAGAGGTGATGGGTGCGAACCCAATCGTTCCCGTGTGCAAATTGCTGGCATTTTCCGTGATTTTCTTGGAATGTTATATACATTCGGCTTAGGTTCCCTTAGAAGGACCATAGTGGATGAAATCCCGCAATCGGCCCTGCATCCCTCGAGCAGATATTTGACAGTCATAAACAACAACACCTCCACCACCGACTAAGATTCCGAAAATTCCCCGCTTTGCTTTACGCTTGGTAGGAAGCGATAGTGAATTTATTATATATATATATATATATATATATATATATTATATTATATTATTTCACAAGTATGATAGGAACATATCGGCATTAAGCAGCAATCGTACACTCATTATATATATCCAACTGAGAAATCAAAGTTTTGCAGTCATGAAATGGTTGGAGTGGAAGATCAGGCCTACAACATTTGGTAGTTTTCTCGCATATAATATCTGAAGCCGGTAGGTTCATCAATTATTTATTAGACGATCTTAAAGTGCTCTAATTCCAATAGTAATTGTGCTACCTATGTTCGGGTCGTTATTACGTCGTAAATATAAACCGCTAGATGTTAAATATTAGAACAGCTTGACGAAAATACCGGAAACAAATCTCTCTAGGTGACAACGGGTTTTTTCAACACTACAATAATCGTAAAAATCTGCTCTCTAAGTGAATTTAAAAGGTTAAATACTTGCGGAAAAACACACGCGTTAGCATAGAGAAGCCAAAGCAAGTCCAATCCAGCAGGATTGAAGGGTGGAAGGGGGGAGGAGAAGGGAGGCTATGCCACCGATTGGATAACTCCGTGGCAGGTGGTTGGGGAAAAATGTGACATGTTGACAGGGACTTAATAACTGACGTGGTAGCTTTATTGAAAAAACAGGATTCTTGAAAGGCCTCATGGGATATGGAATAAACTCGAACAAATGATATTAAATATATAAGGAAAAAAAACAGAATTTAGTCTCAGAATAAAATGAAAGAAAGTATTTTAGTGGGTTTTATAAGAAGTAGCTACGAACGGATTAGGGTTTTTAGAATGATAAATAATAAAGGAATGCATATTTATTAAGATGCTACTTGGCGCAGAATGATATGAAATTAAAAGCAACGTTAAAAACGCCAGAATAAGGAAACATTCAGCAGACTAGTTTCGGTAGCGTTTAGCGTACGGCCCTCAGAGCTTTTTTTTAAATGCCACCAAAAATGTGAAAAATGGTATTAATTAAGCAAAAGAGTATTTTACGAAATACTTCCCGCAATCTAATAAAGGGGGAATAGCAAATTCACTATTAACAATAATGTCATAATTTTTGTAGATATGAAATGCTTCAAGAAAGTTAAGTTCGTGTATAGAAGTGGGTTTAGAGATGATTTTGGCTGAATTAAAATCAAAAGAGTGGCTGATCTCGTAGCAATGTTTAGCAATTGAAGATTTATTGGTTTCCTGTTTTTGAATGTATTGTTGGTGTTCTTTAATACAAAATTTTGAACTCCGTTTGGACTGTCCATTAAAGGAAAGACCGCACTGGCAATTAAAACTATAGATAACCCATGAGTTGTATAACTCAATAGGATCTTTGAGTTTCGAAAGGGTAAGCTTATTCGTAGGGGTAAAAATTATTCTGAAGTCATGCTGTCTAAGAATTTTAGCAATAAGAAAGCTGGATTTAGGAAAGAAAGGTAACACAATGCTACTTCTGGAAAGATAAGAGGACTGATTTTGGTTAGAGGGACGTAGTTGGTGTAGTTTACGTAAAGCAGTATCGATAACAGAAGAGCTGTAACCTCTGTCAATCGCAATGGCTCTAAGATATTGAATTTCACTATTAAGTGAGTTAGAATCAGAACAAATATGTATGGCACGATTTATGAAAGTAAAAAAGGCTGCCATTTTCTGGCTGGGAGGGTGACAAGAGCGAGCATGGGGCTGGAGATAGACAAACTGCATTCATTTGTCAATATTTCATGCAATTTTATACAAATCTTTTATTTGCTTGAAAACATATACGGATACTTAAAACAATGAGGGGAGAGTCAAGTAATGATAAGAATGATTTACTTTATCTATTTATTATTTTTTTATTATTTTTTTTTATTTAATCATTAAATCCATATAATTAATTATTTGTTTATTATTTATGTTGACCAGATTAAATTTTGTAAATGACTTTTAATTACCAAAATATCATGAAAGAATTTAAAAAAGAGAGAGAGAGAGAGAGAGAGAGATACCAGCACAAAAGAAATGGCGAAGAGGCTTCACCCACCCGTCGATCTGTAGATTGTAGAGGTTCTACATAATTCACAATTTTATGTCGTCTTGTAGGAATCCTTATATTTTGTTATTTCGTTGCAGGGCCTGGAGCACGGGCTCGTTATTAAATATATATATAAGCCCATGTTTTCAGGCTTTACATTCTTCACTCTTCAGGCCGGTGCCCATTCACAGAAAAGATTTTAGTTTTTCACCATCCAAGGATTTTCGTACGAGTGAACATTCGAAGTGGAAATCGCCCCTCTCCCGTGTGGGGGTTCCTTCATTTTTGCCCCGTACTTGGGTAGCGATTGATCAATGTTCTGTGTCGGAGATCACGTCACATAACATTCACGTGTACGTGCAAACTCTGTCCGTCTGCAGGTCTCTATGAATATTCTAGAATTTTCCCGAAGGGATATATTGTGTGCTGGCTGGTACACGAGAATAATATTTAAGTAAAAAAAAAGAGATTGATTAATTTTAGAGAAAAAAAAAACCTGATATTTGAAAAGGACTTTTAAAAAGCAGCAAATCAATACCTATTTTAAAATACTTAAATAAAGAATTATCGGAGATAAATGTTATTAAAAAAAAGAAAAAAAAATTCAAAATTTCTGGAGGCATATTTTCCAAAAATTATATGGATTACTTTAAAATAAAATTTTAAACAAAAGAAAATTTAAATTGTGACATGTTGGATTTTTCTTTCCAACAACATTGCTATCGACTGAGTTCATAATGTTAACACGATATTATCAATATTGTGAAGAGAGGTGTCAATTAAAGTAAAAATATCACCAACATAGCGAGTCCAGAAAGGCAGGCACTGGGGACGGTACGCTAAACGCTTCCGAAACTAGTCTGCTGAATGTTTGCTTATTCTGGCGTTTTTAACGGTGCTTTTAATTTTATATAAATAAAGGAATACGCTGGATTTAAAGCATGGAAAACAGATAAAAGATATTTAAGATATTGTTGAGGCAAGGTAAAAAAGTAGATATTATAATAATTTGGAATAGTTGAACTAAGGTAAAAGGGCAAAATTTGTTATTATTACACACACACACACACACACACACACACACACACACACACACACACACACATATATATATATATATATATATTTGTCTGTGTGTGTGTTGTTGCTGTTGTTGTTGTTTTGTCAGTTTTTTTAGGATACTGCAACATGGAATTAAAAAAAAAATAGTCATTTAAACTATCTATACGTGATTTAAAAAAAATTATGAATATATAATCCTAATTTCAGTAATTTTAAAATATTAAATTATAAAAATATATATTTTGCAAGTATTACATTTTACATTTTACTTCATTTTCGACTTTTTCGTATTTAATATATTTCATTTTTGCAATTTCAAAGCCAGTTTGTATATTTTAGCGAAAGTTGTTTGACGATAAATTTTGTGTAGTTGTAACCATAAAAGTTATTTTTGATTTATCACCCACGTCCGGATAACGGAAAAAAGTCTTAAAATGCGTTTATTAATTTATGATTAAGTTTTTATACTAAAATTTTCTATTGTTATCGGAAATATAGATATGCACATAAATTTTCTTATATGACGTACCAGGAAGTGAATGAAAATAGGTTTAAAAATTTCATTGTTACACTCATGAACTTGGTTAAATAAAATAAAAAATGTAAAAGAAAATCTCCATAAATACGAACTGAGCAGAAATATTAAGTATAATTCAGCTAAAATTGTTTTTGAGAAATTAATGCAATTAAAAAAATAAATAAATAAATAAATAAACTACTCACTGTGAGCCTTTCCATACAAACTTCATTAAAAATCTCCTTTTTTATCACTCATTACAACACCATTTAAATCAGCAAAATTAGCAATAAGACTTTAATACATATTATTAATGATTTCTTTTTCAAATTAAAAATCTTTGTATGAGCTTTAAGCAATAAAATATGTTCTGTATTAAGCTTTTTTTAAATACATAATTGCAATAATTACAGGATTTTGTTAATAAATTACAATTAGATAATTTAATCATGGCTTAGTAATATTTTTAAATAATTTCAAAAATGTGGTTTTCTTTTTGATTGTCAAATCACATTATCGATTCAATGGTTAATTAAAACATTGTGAAACTGTTGCAAGTAATTTACATTTTTTTGGCCAGTAAAGGAATTCTGAACTATTTTAAGTGTGGATATTTTCATAAATATTTCAAAAACATTAATTAAAATACTTCAGTGACCTTCTATAAATTAACTACTGGAATTCATTATTTTGATACCTTTATGATTGTTACATAAACATTTTTTTTTTTAATTTACTAATTTTTTTTTTTTTTTTTTTTTTTTTTTTTTTTTTTTTTTTTTTTTTTTACGAAACGACTTAGAGAAATTAGTTTTTAGTCTTAAATCACATTGTTCATGCAGTGAAATTTCAAATAATTCTGTCCTTAAAATATGAAATATGTAATTAGAATTAATTTTAACTCAACCTTTTACGAGCTTAAGTTAAACTAATGCTACAACTACACATTTACTGTTTTTGCAGAAACAAAATGGGACCATAGATTACGAAAAGATACTTGTTTTTCTGAAATGGACTTTTTAGGTAACGGATAATTTACGTTCACAAATATGGATCAAAAAATACCACAAACTCCCTTAAAATATAAATTTAATTAACAATAACATAAATTCACGCAATAGCAAACTTATAGATTCCAAACAAGTGACTGATATACAAATAATCATATATTTTTAATGTAAAGGGTTTAAGTTAAATAATTATGAAAAGCACCTTCTTACTTGCCCTTACTGCCTTGGAGGCATTTTGCTAACTCAGACAAAAATAACATTCATTTCATAAGGAAATAACCATCAGTACTGCCTTTTTTGGTTTTGTTTCAAAAGAAAAATATTCCGCCATATAGAAGTAAAGTAAAAAAGTGCACAAATTGAAATGGTTTAGTCTTTATGAGCAAAATAATAGATGTCATATTTCTTCATCTCAGGTCTGATCAAGATTAAATAAATGCAAGGTTATCATACATATTACAGGAGGCTTGAATGCGCATTCCACTTATTCAAATAACACGAAATTTAAATTACATATGGTTTCGAAATATAATTGTATAATAATGCATTAATTGGATCGGTATGTTTTCGCGAGAAAATTATATTATTTTTTAGTAATTATGAATAAGATTGGAATTTTATCATTTGTGTATATTTAATGATTTTATTTTTGTATTGATTACTGTTAAAATGAAAACTTTTAAATTTTGGGACAATTTTTTTTAGATTTTAAAGATTGTTTAAGAAAACCCTATATGAAGAAATAAAATAATTCGTTTCTGTAAGACACTTTTTATCTAAATTTTATGCCAGTCTTAAGCTTTTAAAATCGACAAAAACTTTTTTTTTTCCTTTTTTTCTAACTTTACTAACTTTTTTTTTTCAATGTAATAGATACCTTTATGTTTTTACAATTTAAAAAATCGATTAAAAATTCACTAAAATAAGTGTAATCATTTACACAATTACTTTTAACGTTATTGTTTCACTCATTTTACTTCTTTTTTTCTCATTTTACTTCTTTCTCTTTTTCACTCATTTTACTCATTTCAAAAACTCTTAGTATAAATTAGATGTTAAAAATATATTACCACAGAAATTAAAAGTTAAAAAATATACAAAAACTTTTAAGCGTTATCTTCTTCTAAAACATTTGCATAACT
This sequence comes from Maratus speciosus, assembly GCA_963932465.1. Classification (NCBI taxonomy): domain Eukaryota; kingdom Metazoa; phylum Arthropoda; class Arachnida; order Araneae; family Salticidae; genus Maratus; species Maratus speciosus. The sequence goes on from OZ010794.1 coordinate 337,476,570, forward strand.
TATAGGAAATGTATGCAAATTTTAAAACGTTCTAAACTCGTTCGGGTAATAACCAATATTAAAATGGTCATTTAAAAAGTGATTTATCCTTTTTTCTTAATATTGTTCGTGAGAGTATTCTAAACTACACAGTAGCGTTTGTAATTGAACAACTTTGAATGCTATGATAAAATATTCAAAATTCAGATTTGTAAGCATATATTTAAAGAAGTATATAATTACTCTCAAAAGCAAGTAAATGTGGTAACATAAAATTCTTAAATGAATGTACACTGTTAAAAATTTTGCTGCATTCTGGCAGGTCATTCGACCGTTTTTTTGAAAAAACGGTTTCATAACCATAATTTAACTATATTCTGACCATAAAATGGCCAATAATGTGGTCAGAATATTGTTAAAATTACGGTTGTGTAACCGTTTTCGGAAAAAAACGGTCAAATGGCCTGCCAGAATGCTGCATATTTTTAACAGTGTATATATTTTTTCATTGTTGACTCAATCGATCACGGTTAAGAGAAGTAATCAGTATTGAAGATCACAGTAAACGGAACACTTATTTTGACAAATTACATCTCAATGAAACGATTACATGTGTTTCGACGTTACATTTGATGTGTTGTTGCATTACTGCATTGGAACGGATAAAACATTTTGAAGAAAAATATTATTTTTCTTTCGAAGCTACTCGGCCAATAATGGAACGTCAAAACATTCTGATTATCGCTTTTATTAATAGTTCTTGTGTATTCAATCAATCATGTGTCTAAATAACGTTAAAGTTTGGAGAAGAAAGTAAATCCAAATCTCAAATTAACTACACTGTAAAAAAAAATCTGTAAAGTTACTAAACTTTTTCTAGGAAACTGGGATTCTAGGAACTTATTATGTAACGGCAACAAGAAAAATCCCTGTAACAGATGCTGTTACAGGAATTTTTGTTGTTGCCGTTACATAAAATTTTCTAGGAATCCCAGTTTCCCAGAAAATCTTTAGTAACTTTACAGATTTTTTCTTACAGTGTAGTTGTTCCCGAATGACAAACTATTGTTACATGTGTTCAGATTTTCTACAGAGATTTTAATGTATTATTTCCAATTAAAAATATCTCTAATATGTGAAATATATTTATTTAAAAATATGTAAGGATGCTATTACGTATTTACCTAAATTTCATTTAAGCGGCAGAACTCAGGTGTTTTTCTCACTCCAGATAATTTCCCTAATCTTTCCTTTTTGACATTTTAAAGGCGAGAGTATTCAATTTAATTGCTTCTGGAGAAGGTATAGTATAGAAGGGTTTTTAAAATAAATTCATGTGATTTGCGTAATCCAAGTAATCATTGGCAGCTTCACTCAAGACGAATCGAATCCTGGTTCGTACATTTTTCACATACTTGGATTACAACTCATATGATTTATTTACTAACAGAATAATTGTGTTAAAAAATAATCTAACATATATACTAGATCTTCACAAAACGTATCAGAACGAACTAAACATTAGTATGTATAACCCATCGCTAATATTTCTTTGACATTTCGTTTCCGCATTATAGTGAATATTTTTAAAGCCTCAATTTATTTTAGATTAAAGCAAATAATATTCTTTTTGTTCTTATTTTGACTTATTTATTATATACCACTCATATTTTATAACATTTCCTAGTTTATATCTTAAGACTTTAGTGGAGAAATTTCAGATTTCACTGCATTCTGCTTTGTAATAATTCAAAGGAATATACATTAATTCGTTAATATCTCTTTGCTTTCAGAGAAGTCTGCAAGCAATTATACAGGGTGTCCAGTCTCAACGGTGTCCAATGGCTAATTCCTTAACCGTTAGTCATAGACATATAGTTCCAATTACAAAAATGTTTTAAATCAGGTAAAGAAATATTTTAAAAGCGATTTGTGTCAATAAAAACATTTCTTAAAAAATTACGAAATTTAAATTTTTATACGGTCCCCGGTCCTATAAGTTATATTTAGTAAAATTTTCCTTTTACACTGACAAGTAATACAAAAAAAGGCCCGTTGTTCTACGATTAAAATTGACCGAGTAATACCTGTTTAAAGTTGGAGCATATTTTTTGCTACAAATTGGGGGCCATTCACAAATTTAGTCGAAATATAATTTCGTCAGATATATTAAAAAATGGTTGAGAGTAAAATTAACATTGCAAAATAAATTTGAAATCTTTAGTCATTCTGACATATTAATGCAAAACATACAATTTGTAATACACATTTAAGAAGAATGAAAAAAAACAGAATTTTTGTTAAATAAAATGATGCTAAATTAACAGCCTCAATTCTTTACAAAATGATACGTATTTTAAAATATTATTAGATTACTCTAGCCTGCAAACGTTGGGTTATTTCATGTTTTTTAGCTTTTGATAATTGATTCTTATGTATTCTGTACCGCTGAATCCGGAATTGACCTTCATTTTTAGCCATCACATCAAGATTTTTCGCAAATTGTAAATTTCAAAGTTAAAAAGTTCAAAGTTAAAATTTAATCTCCTCCCCCATCTCATCACACCACCCAGCTGTAAGAATCCCATGATAAGCAAAAACATCGAATAAATTATTGAATAAAATAAAATAAAATAAGTTTTACATATGTTTTATAGTATGAGATTTTCGCTATATTTTAACTTATACATTTGCAAAAAAATTCTAACGTGATGGTTAAAAATGAAAGTCATTTTCAGATTTAGTGCTAAAAAGTACGTAAAAATCAATTATCAAAAGTTAAAAAAATACAACCATCTCCTCTATTTTATAGTATCCGATTTTTGTTATTCTTTAAATTCGACAATTTATGATTTGCGAATTATCCTGACACGATGGTTAAAAATTAAGGCAATTTTCGGATTCAGTGCTAAAAAATATATAAAATTAAAAAACCCAACAACACTTTTAGTGAGAACTTAAAATTAATTCTAGTCCAAATATCTAGTATTCATTCTCCCCTCCCCCCACTGCCTTCATATACTGTTACAAAAAAATTAAGCCTGTTGGATACCGTCAAATACATATTTGGACAACTATATCATTTTCTTTAGCCTAATCATGTTCTAAAACTACAAAATATTTATTAAAATAAGTATAAGATCAAAACTAATGTAAAATATCAGCTTTATGGAAATTTCATACCAAATTTAGGGGCTAAAGGCCCATAAAAACAGCCCAGTTTGTCCACGCTGCAATCAGCTGTGCTTTATTACAAGAAGTTATTCCCATTTATATAAAATGATTCACTCCTTCAGAAAGAACCCATCCCTGCTTTGTTGTATAATATTTTCCTATTTATTTATTTATTTATTTTTTGACAGTATAGGAAATGTGGTTCTAATAAGTTCCAGTACCAGCGGCTTACATTCATCGGCGCCCCTCCCCACTACTACATATTAGGGTGCAAAAAAATCGGATTTTTTTTTATTTAAATCAGATTTTTATGATTTTTTTTCCCAGCATTCAAATACTGAATAGCTACCAAGAGTTTTATGTTTCCAAAATAATTAAAACACTAATTGCTAACATGATCTATGTTTTTGCACTTTAATTAATAAAATTATAATTATTAGTTAGTAATTAAAGAAATTATAAAAACTGCAAATTAGTAGTTTCATTAGTTAATATCATACAATAATGTTATATACGTTAATATTGTAATAATTATGTAAAACTTTATTAAATATGAGTGATATTTAACATTTATTAAAATTATTAATAACTGAATTTAATATTAAATAGTTAACACTACTTCAAATTAATAATTATTAAACAATTAACTCTCTAATTAGTAACACATTATACATTTTAAAGCTTTAATTATGAAAATGATAATTAATAATGTAGTATTCATTTTAGAATGAAAAAGAGGCACTCATGAGGAAATATATTAGTAATGTGTTTAGTAAATTTATAAGAAAAAAAATTTAATTTTTAGTGTGATAAATAAAGTGTCCTTAATTTTTAATAATTTTATGAATCACAAATTAAAAAATACAATTAAATAACAATATGTTTTAATAATATCGTGTTTTTTCTAAAGAAATACAACTCTATTATTTTTGCAAGGTCTTGGGCACATGAATTTAGAAACGCTGTTGAATGGGAAGTTTTTTACAAGAAATCTTTGGCTAGAACTACAGGTGAATTTTAAAAAATGGCCCAGAAGAAACAGAAAGTAATTACAGAATTAATAAAAACTGCAAATAAGTAATTTCATTAGTTAGTAGCACAAATAAATAACAGAACTAAAAAAATATTATTTGCAGTTCGTTTTGCATTTGTAGTTAGAAAAATTACTGCTAATCACCAAAATCTAAACTTACACACATGTATGTGTATGGTAACCAAAAAAATTATGAAAATGAGCTAAACCCATTCATACACACATACAGAATAAATATAAGGATAACCAGTTATATCTGAAATCCCCAAAATATTTATATAGCAGCATTATTACATCTCAGTAGGGATTATTAGCTTTCAATGGTTCTTTTTTTTTTTTTTTTTTGTAAGAAAAGTTTTGCTGCCTTTTCAATTCTTATTTTTTTTTTTTTATTTAGTATATATAAATTTGAAAGTAAAAAAAAAACAAAAACAAAAAAACATTTATTCAACCTATATTGAAGAAGCTCTTGCTGTGCTTAACATTTTCATACCAATTAATTCTTTTTCTCTTATGCATTCATTTACAATTTAGCTGTTGAGCAGATGCCACTCTTTCATTCTTCTTTGACTCGAGATTGCTATTAATTCATTATTACAAAATTAGAATGGGAAACTAAGACACTGACTATTTATTCTTTTATCTGCAGAAATTTAATACACTTGCTATATTTATTTTATATAAAATAATGCATGAATTGATTACCTAAAGGAAATTATGGCATTGTAAATTATATTAGATTTAAATATCATTTTTAAATGAAACAGTTTTATGTTGGATAAAAAAAAAAAACATTCTTTTTACAAACTTAACTGTTTTTAATTTCTTACAGTACTCAGGAATTAAGTTTAGAAATAATTATTTAATGCTCTTTTTTGTGTTTATTCATAAGTCAAAATACCTGTAGAAATTTCAAATTATGTTAATCTTAGATTTAAAAACTTTTTTTTTTTTTTACATTTTAAACATTTAATTTTTTTTATTTTAATCAATGATTTTTTTAAAAAATCGGTTGATTAAAATCACAGTTTAATCGCTGATTTAAATCAACTGATTAAGATCGTTGACTCCCTACTACATATACAGTAACAAAAAATTAAACGTATTGATGACTTAATATATATACATATATGAACATGTAATTATATGTTTGGATGAATATATCCTTTGCCTTTAACTTCATCCTACACTAAAAGTATGCAATATGATATATAATCAGTATAATCAATTGTTTTGCGAAAATAGATGCAATAAAAAATAATCCTGTAAAAAAATCAGAAAAATTTTGACGTTGAAAGTTGTCAGAAAATTTCTGTGTCTTAAAATTTAAATATGTTATACAGATGAAACACAGGAAATACATATAAATGTAGTTTTTATATTTTGAAAAAGTTTTCATAGTCTAAAAAAATTATTTCATCGTGCAATTAAATACTGCAGAAATTTCGAACTTTTAATAAAGCTTTACTTCACATAGGAACAATTTAAAATGTATTTATAAAACATTACAAATTTCACCATAACTTTAATTCTGATGCTTTTATAATTATTTTTTACGTTTTATATCCACCATCTGAAGCAAAAATGTCCACAGCATATACAAAACTTAAATATAATTTTAAGCAATAAAACAAATAATGATTTATTTCCTTACTTATTTTATAGTAAATCATTAAGATATTATTATTATAGAAAAGTATTTTTAATAAAATTAACTATTAAAAAATGGAAAATTTGAATTTTATTACTTATAATCATAAAATCACAATAATTTGTTTGATTTATCTATCATACACATAGTTTAGAAGACATAAATTGGATAATGCAAAACAATTAAAAATTACTTTTTTTTAAGTTGGCATTTCCGAATTAAGGAAAAAAAATGTTTTACTACATAAGTTATTTCAGTTTGAAAACCTATTTTACAAAAATCAGTTATGAAAAGTTTTTAATTTAATAATCCCCCCCCCTCCATAAAAACACATATCTTATTCTAAAATACAAAAAATGAATCACAACAAGTGTTTGATTATTTTACAATTTTCCTATAATATTAAATGTTGAGTGAAATACATGTTCTACTCAGCGAAAATACAATTTAATTAAAATTCTGGTAAATAAAATAGAGTTTTAACCGCGAAAGAAAATATTATGAGGAATTTAATATAGTGATAAAACCCGTTGATTAAATTGATGGAGTTATTTTACATATCGATTAAATTTATTTACAGACCAAAGTGAAAAAAAGGCTACTAAACCAAAGCTGAGTATTTCTTTTTCATCAAAAAATTCAACATTTTTTTTCGATTTTGCTTTATTTTTTATATAGATTATAAACTAATCAAGTTTTTATATAATATTTACTGACATTTTTACAGACAAATTTATAGTTTATACTCACATAAAAAATATATAATACTGCAACTTTCTTTTTCAAAATTATAATGCAAAAAATGGTGACAGATTTGGGTGTTAATACACAAGCAACAAAAGCAATACTGTGCTTCTATTGCTTATGTCAAGCAAAGGTCAGATTATTTTCCATAAGAAACTTTTGTTTATAAAGTGGAGAATAAAAGAATTATAAACAATTTCAATAATCCTGAAAATGATATAAATTTAGTTAAAAAAAAACATAAAAAAATTCACATCTTGTAAAAAATATTGAAAAATATTTATTGGACATAAGATACAAATTTGATAAATACATATTATTCCTATTCGTAATTTAAATAATTAATATAATGTTCGAGATATGTTCACAATAATGTTCGAGAAAATTTCTATTTCGACATGAAAATTATATATTTTTAATAATCGCGTAAAATTCTTACCTTGCTAATATATCCTTAAATGTGAAATGTAAATACATTTTTACTATAACCACCAAAAAGAAACACATTTTATTCTTTTTTTCTTTGCTTTATATATTCAGATAGATTAATGTTGTGAATTAACTAATGTAGTAAATTATTTAAATATAATCATTTCAGGAATTCACTACAGTTGTATTTCATAACTGCTTTCTTATTACTCAATCTTCGGAAGCACAAATAACGATTAATTTTTATACATAGTGACTGCAGGAAATTTGAAGAACAAAAATATAGATCAAATTCCCCCTAAAATAAATATAACTTTATAGCAGCCTATACACGCATTGAAATGGCACAAGCATAATACACAAATATGAATAATTACGGAATTTTTTTATATAAAAATATCAGGATTCGGGACCAACTTCTTCAATCAAGGAAATTAATGAAAGGACATTCCGTTTTAATGCGCCAAAAGCCAGTGGGCTTTGAACAAAGGGAAATAGGCGAAGTCAGCGCTTTAACCCAGTGCTTTGTCTCAGTCTAGGGTTTACTCTAAGAAGAGATCATTAAAACTTTTTATCAGCCAGAAACAGAACAGTGAATAAGAAGAAATCAGAATTATTTTATTGTCTTTATTTAGTATTTTTTCATAATGCGTTGCCTTTATCAATTAATATACTTATTACAGTTTTTGTATTTTCAGACATACAGGAAACATACTTTAAATACAGATTTTATTGTAGCACTTGCAAAAATCATATCGAAATTTGATAACACACAAGCACTGTCAAGGAAGGTGTCGGGGAGCTGAATTATCCCTATCCGTATTTTAAAATTTAATTAATTATATTTTCTTTATGTCTGATTATTAAAAAATTATTTTTTTTTCTTTGAATGGGCATATAATAATTAAACGCTAAGAGAAAATGTTATTAAGAATTTTCATTCAGAGAAGCTTTAACCTCCCACCCCTGAACCCTTCGCAGAATATTTTAATTCTGTTCTTTTCGTGTTTATACATTTTATGTTAAACGGGGAGGGGAGTTCAAGTAGGAAAAGTCCCCTGAAATAAAGAAAATATATAATAATTAAAAGAAAGGCTGTTCTCCGTTTTGAAAAATGTCATTAGAAACATACTTTTGAAAAGAAACGCTGTTCTCCGTTTTGAAAAATTTCATTAGAAACATACTTTTGAACTATTAATATTTCTTGTTACATTTTTATATTTCTTTTTATATTGATATCTTTAACAATTGTCTTGCACGATGAGTTCTTGGCAAGAGATTCATAGTTTAGTATATTTCATGTTTATGTTCTGCATTTAGAAAAACGGATTAAACTATAGACCGCAGGGACATGTGTTACAAAATCTTGCCCTTACCTCCATTTCTTTCTGCTGGTACTCATATCACTTAGTATTTAGTTGTGCGGTCCCTCCTTCGACGTCTAGTTCTTGCGAACGCCAATGATAGCAAGTAATTTTTGAAAATCTTTATATTTTGTGAAAAGCAATTATTTAATTATTTGTTGGGCCAAAAATAATCTAGTTTCAATATTTAGTAGGCAAACTTATACAATTTTCTCAGACGTCCCATGACTTAATAAAATTATTTCTTTCATAAAGTTATACCAAATTTAGTACATGAAAAAGTCTTTGAAGCATCTTTCTTCCATTCGAAAAAAAATTCTGATGGTGCTGACATACATATTGCAATACAGTTGTGCATAAAGTCATCAGAGATCTGATACAATTGTACTGCACTCAGACACTTAAGTGTCTACATTACTAAATGTCTTAATTTCAGACATATCACTATTATTCAGACATTTTTTTGTGTTTATTTATATCATTATCATATTAAGACAATTATGTGCCTTAAATTTAGGCATGTATGATGTCTGAAATTTCATATTTAGACACTTAAGTGTCTGAATTACTGTTTCAGTCACATAGGTGCCTGAATTTAAGACGCCTCTATTTGCAGTGCTGAATCTTAATAAATGTTAACTTAATCGTAATACTTGTACGATTTTTTTCAAAGCGCAAATACACATAAAATGAGATCTTCGAATACTTTAAGCACTGGGAATATGACCCCTCAAAGCCAAGCCGAACTCATTTGTTTTCAGAGTAGAAAAGTGGCATAAGTCATGCATTTTTAAAGTTTCATAACTCGCACAATTTTAGTGTTATATGAATGGGACTTTTTTTGTCTTACTTGTCAGTGTAATAGGAAAATTTTACTAAATATAACTTATAGGACCGGGGGACCGTATAAAAATTTAAATTTTGTAATTTTTTAAGAAATGTTTTCATTGACCCAAGTCGCTTTTAAAATATTTCTTTATCTGATTGAAAGCATTTTTCTAATTGGAACTATATGTCTATGACTAACGGTTTAGGAATTAGCCATTGGACATTCTTGAGACCGGACACCCTGTATATTGAACCAAAAGGTAATCTAACATAATTCCCTGCCGGATTTATGTTAGTCAAAATAATCATTCTTCAAAAGCCGACAGAGTACATCGGGAACTTTTAAATTAGATTATTGGGACATAAGTAATCTTATCATCAACCACTTTTAAAATATAAGATTGTAATTAGAAAATTGGTAGTATGCAGAGCGGAGAAAAATAAGTTAATATCTAAAATAACTTTCAATTAAATTAGAATAGTTATAAAGATTTTTTAATATTTTTAAAATAAAGTAATTATATTCCATGAAAGTTTAAAATTGCAAATTACAAAATAGTTAAATTAAAGTTTAGCTAAAGAACGTACAGAAAGCAAAATGATAAGTAAATATATTTATCTCAAATACTTTAAAATCAGTTCAGAAAATGTTTTATGTGATTTTTATTTTCTACCACTATCTAATATTTTCCTTCTATATATATATATATAAGTATCGATTTGGAAATGGACCAATGAAAATATACGTAGAAACCGCGGAATGCATCTCATTGGTCAAAGCTTTCTGACTTTTCTTAGCGGGAATTGTGCTTGGCGGAAACACCATAAAAGTAAAGAATTTAGATTGGATGGGCGGGGAAAGTAAATAATCTTATGCATTTCGATAGACTTCTGGTTTATTATTTTTTTTAAAAGGTCGATAGACTGTATATTTTTATGGAAGAGAGTATGACGGAGAGTATGTAGATTATTTAATTATTATTACTGTACAAAAATGAAAATATTTAATACGTATGTATTTTTACACATATATGTTGTCAGAGAAAAGTTGGCAAAGTGAAATTTTCAGAGGAGGGGAGATTTATATGATACGATCATTCACTGTAATTACAAATTAGTGACTTAGTTAAAAAAAAAAAAAAAAAAAATATATATATATATATATATATACAGATGAAAATATTTAATATATATGTAATTTTACACATATATATTCGCGTAGAAAAGTGGTAAAGTGAAATTTTCAGAGGAGAGGAGATTTATATGATATGATCATTTACTGTAATTACAAATTAGCGACTTCATTACAAAGACAAGGTAAAAAAATCCAAATAATTTTAATAAATTTGTTACTTTTTAAATTTAACATATTTTTAAAATTTACAATATTTTTAATTTTTAATTTTTAATTATTAATTTTCTATTAATGTATAAATTTATGTAATTATAAATTTATTTAATTTGTAATTATTTAAATAAATTATAAACTTTTCCTTTTTTTAATGATTTTATTTTTAATAATTCTTATCACTATGAAACTCTGTAAGCGCTAATGATTATGCGCTTGGAAATAAGAAAATAATTTTGTCAGGAGTTCGGGAGGAACGCGTTTTTACCTAGCGGTATGTAAAAATTGAATGCATAGAAAGTAAGTGATCGCGAAGCTATCCAGAATGGAAAAGCGAAACAATTACATCGGGGGTTGGCTAGAAAATAGGGATTGCTTCGCAATTCCGAAGCGATTGCGTGCGAAGTTGGTGAGCGTAGCGAACACGGGGGCAGAGCCCCCTAATATTATAAATATTTCTCTATAAATTATCCGACATTATTTTCCTTATTAATTATTATGCAACAAACAGAAAAAAATATCTAAAATATCTATGCAGTGCAATTTAACAAAAAGTACAAAGATAAATGACTACATGATTTTGACTATTTTGATTCTGACTACAATGAATATGCTCCTAAAAGTTATGAGTTATGCTATGTGTTATCCTGTAATGGATTGTAATTAGAATTGGTAGAATTTGTTTGCAAGTGCATCTATAAACAATCACAGAGCTGAATATATTTTGTTATTTTTTTTTAATGTAAAAAATATTTTTGCATTATATATCTTTCAAATTACACCATGAAGTCTTTTTATCAAGTGTCACAGAAGAATCGATAATGATTCTGCAAGTTTTTCTGTTTTTAAAAAGTAAAGTTTATATGTCATTTTTCTCTATGATGTAATTTTTTTTTATTATAATCATGTTGTTTGTTATTAGATTGTATATATTAACAGAGTTTTTCTGGTTTCATATGTTCGTTTGAGGGTATATAGTCATATGAAACGTAATGTGCTTGTACGCATATTCGTCGATCCTAATGTTAAATTATCTTCACAGTACCTAGGTCTTTTTTTTTAGCAATATGTCCCTAATCTTGGAGTACATTGTTGTTCTATTAATGAATTATACACTTTACTAGATTTAAATTTCATTGTACCATATTTTAGCAACTTATTAGCAAGGCAGTACTAACACTTTTATCGCAAAAAAATTTCACATCATATTAACAAAAAAAAAAAAAAAAAAAAAAAAAAAAAAGTGTAGTTTCTTTTTGAATCGCTATTCAAAAACCAGTTGCTATTTGTAAAAATATATAACTATGGTGAAAAGGACTTGCGCTACCTTGCGGACTTGCGAACTCACGATAGCTTTTGTCGCTATTCCATCACTTCTAAATATCACATAATTTGGATTTTCTCGTCATCGGACCAGATATGAAACAAACCTTCTAAATCTATGTGTGTTTTTTTTTTTTAATGCTCAATTTCGCGAACTTTTATGACATTTTTTCTAAACATTTTAAAGTGGGATTTTTTAAATGTATCTCAATTATGATTATTCGTGGCAGAGTTACCACAACTGACAAGTAAATGTCCAGATAACATTAAAAAGAAGAAAAAATAGAATTAATTTAAGAAATGATTACCAGAACATACCACATTTTGGCTATAAATTTACATCTGTCTAAAAAAGATTATTGTTCAACGTTGAGCAAACAATTCATATCAAATTAAATTAAATTGATTAACAAATAATTTACATCAGGAAATTCTGGGAGATGTATTACTGGTAATTTTCTTTTTAATTTACTCTTTTTAACGATACAGTTATAATTAGTTTTTTTTTCTTTTTATCATAGAGCGGTAGAGAGTTTACATATTATTGCTGCACCCGTGTGCAAAATATATTAAAAAAGCATATATTTACTTACTTATTATTTCTTTCGATTAAGTCTATAATTGGGTCCTTTTACAGATATTGCAATCCTTTTTACACTGTACTTTAAAGTAAATTACCTTTAGATATTATTGACTCAGTCGAACACAAAATATCTGTTTTATATATACAAATTTATTTACTTTTTTTTTTTTAAACTTTTGATTAGGTTTGCATTTGGGTGTACTTTTAAACGCTTCAATCCTCTCTGCAATGCCCTTTCAAGCGAATGTAAAGTATATTTTGATATTATTGGTTCACCAAAGTACAAAATATCGTTTTTAACAAATATTATAAAATATTTACTTATTTTTTTATTATTTTCCATTATAGAGTGAAATTCTGAATAACATCATGTATACATTGTTCTTTAAAGTGAAGGTAAACATCATTAAGGCTTTTAAAAAACACTGCACCAAATCAATTTTCTCCAGATTTATCATTTGGCTGTATACCTGATAAAGTAAGATTAGTTGTACTATCAGATTAACCATAAAATCTGCGCTTTCGCGGTAAACAGAAATCTGTCAACGAAAACCAGACTTTCATTTAATGCTAAACATAAAATTAATATCATGTTGTGTCGATTTTTTTTAAAGATAGATATGAATTTTTGTTGAAGTTGTTTTTGATATAGGTTCACGAATGTACTTCAAAGAGTACGATTGTGCTGCACTACAGACAATATCAACATACATGGTTGGTTATATCAGTGATATAGCTTGTCCCTATACCCTTTTTTTCGATTGCCACCCATTCATTTCTTCCTTAAATAAAAAAAGGGATAACTAAATATCACAATAATAAAAAAGAATCTATGCATTCAACCCCTGTTCGTGTAAAACTGGATACTTATTTGCCATTAATATTTTTATTATCTTCAGCATAATTACCTTACACTTTGTGTATGTGTGTTCCCCGTCGTTAACGGGATTTACAACAACCTTTGCATTTTTCAATGTTTCTTATTCGCATTTTCTGGGAATAATTTTTGTCATAAAAGTTTTCTTTTTTTTTTTTTTTTTTTTTAAGACTTATATTCAGATGCTTCTTTAAAATGTGCAGAAAAGCAAGTATTAGTGTTTCCTATACATAAGGTCTCAGCATGAAATAAATAAATAAAATAATATTGTTTTTGAAGTGATAGTGAGGTTTTCGGCATTATAACATGCATTCTGATTTTTTTTTTATGTCTTACAAGCCACAAATATTTCCTGAATGCCTTTTTTTTTTTTTTTTTTTTTTTTTTTTTTTCAGGGATATTGAAATTATAGCGAAACTTCTGCTAGAGTATTCGAAAAAGCGGTGCAAGTAAAAAAAAAAAAAGAAAAAAAAACATAAAAGAAACATAAAAGGAAAAATCATATTCTTTATCGATTTTTGCTTATAGCAATATCCACCGTCCCCTTAAAATCAAAACTGTATGCGAATTGAATGCACTTTTAAAATTTTAAACTGATTTCAATGTAATAAATGAAATAACAAAATGTTGTTGAGATTAAATCTTGTACAATTACTTTTTTTTACAGTCAAAATGTAGAGTAGTATCAGAAAATTAAATTATTGAATTTTTAAAGGCCTGCGTGAGCATTTTCAAAGAGAAATTTTTTATTGTGCCATACAAGTAAAAAAATATCAAAAAACGTAATGATTTTCTGGTGCTTGTGCCAACATTTTAGTTGGATATATTTACGCCGAGAAAAACAAATTTCAAATACTTAAACGAATCTTTTTTCTTTTACTCCAAATATGCTTAAATGCAAAATATTTTCATTTGAAAATAAACACTTCATATGCATTTTTACGTTTTAGCTTCATAAATTAAGTTATATTTATCGTTAGTGACTTCATTTTCACTATTGAAAAATAAACGAACAATCGTCACGAATTAATTAAATCCACGAAATTTCAAAGTTGAAAACCGTTTTGATGTACTTCAGAAAAAAGTTGTCAGTTTTATACAATGACATTTCAAAGTCAAAATGCAGAATAACCATTCAAAATAGAAGTCTAGAATTTTCAAAAACCCATTGAAATAAACACAAAGAGATAAATTTAATTTCCTGTATTTAAAGGGCGACCAGTGAAAACATTTATAAAAAACAATGATTTTCAAAGTGTTTGGAAGTATGTTTTATTGGATATATTTAAAATGAAAAATAAAAATAAAATATTTAAACTGACTTTTAGATAAAAAATAAATTCAAATGTAAATTGATTGTAATCCAAACAATAACTGTGATTTAATAGTAAACTCTATTTCTGCTCCAGATAGAATTTAAAATCCCTGTTAAAAATTTCCTAATGTAATAAAGGAAAACATTTCTGAAATTCCATTTCATGATTTTGTGATGCATATTATAACATAAGATTGAAAAATTAAAATAAAAATGATCATTTATATTATTTAAAAAACAATTTTAATGATTATAAACAAATATCATCCACCGTTATAATTTACATATTCTAACTACAAAAAAAAAAAAATAATAAAAAAAAATAATAAAAAAAAAAAATAAAAAAAAAATAAATAATAAATAAATAAATAAATAAATAAATAAATAAATAAATAAATGTGTTTATCGCTACCGGGTGCACTTATAAAGTCATGACATATTCAAGCATGATTATTGACCTGATCTGTGATTGAACTGGTTTTTTTTCATTTTCTAATAAATTGCTATTGAATTATAAGAAACTGTTGTCTCAGGACGGCAATTTGTTTTACTTTTCTGCGCAGAGTCGCACAGTCATTTTTTCAAAACGCCAAAATTTTCGGAAAAAGCTTCTGCTATTTCTGAAAAATGTATAAAAATGTATTAAATAGCGTCTGAATAAAAGCACCGGCCAATTTCATCGGTTTGTAGAAAAAAAAAATAAACAAATAAATTATGTGTCAGAAAGTAGCCAGTTTCGAAGTGCGAATTGCCGTAATTACTCTATGGATTTAATAAGAATTAATCAATTCTATACATTTTAACTTTTTAAAATGCATTCCAAGAAAATTGCTCATATTCTATTTTATTCAATAAAATATCTCAAAGACGAAATATTAATTACTCTCTGAAAGTGCAATTAAAGCATTTTCAAAAAAATATTCAAATATTCACAAAGAGATGAATTTAATTACATCTACAGTACAAATGAATATGTTAAAGAATTTCTCTACTTTTTTCGTAATATGTATAATTCGGTATATTTTCACTGAACAAAAGCTAATTTTTATACTGAAGATTTTTGTAAAACTAATTTTTGTGCAAATTCCAAAGTAAATAATCTCTTTACAATAGATACAATTAAAAATAAAATACTTAAGATTGGCATTATTCTTATTTTTTAGATAATTTGCATTTCAAGCTGCAGGTGTGAATTTTAATTACTGAATTATAAAAGTAATTAAATATATTTTAAAATTTTAAATCCATTTTATTGTACTCCAAAAAAGGAGGCTTAAATCTTATCTTATTTATTAAATATTTGCATAAGCAAAATCTAGTAAATCCTTCAAAGCACAATTACTACACTTTCGAAAATACACTGAAATAGTCAAAGTCAGATAAATTTAATTAAATGTAAAGAGCGACATATTTATATTTTAAATGAACGATTTTTGTACATTTTTGGGAATTGTTTAATTGGATATAGTTATAATGGAAAATAAAAATTAAATGCATAAACGCATATTTTGATTTAAAATGATTATTTTGAACAACACGTTTTGGTAAAAACATTTCAAATCTAAATCAACTAAAAATTAATAAATACAAAACATAAACATTCTGTTAAAAATAATGGATAAAAGAAAATTACCTATGTTTAACTTTTCCATTTTAGAGGTATGTGGGATTGCGGTTGTGTAGATAATATGGTTTTCAATTTACGAAAGATAGATTAAAATCGGGAGCAGGAAATAATGAATCCATATACATTTAAAAAAAAAAAAAAATGTAGAGCAATTACTCAAAACACAGCTACAGTATTTAAAAGAAAAACATTGAAGTAATCACAAACAGATAAATTTAATTACCTTCAACCAGCACACCTTATACTTATCGGAGGATACTTATCAGCCTTTTCTTAACAAAAGTACTTTTTCTTAACACAACGCGAATAAAAGTACATTAACTATACACCTGTACACAAAACATTTGTTACAAAAAAACGCAGTTTATAAAACAAAATAAAATATTTTTTTAATAAATACCGCTCATAGAACTGTACATCCCCTATTTTTCATGGAATAAAAGGGGTAATGCTTGGAAATGACTATGAGAAAGATAAGTTACAACTAATTATAGGTTTTTTGCCAGTGGTTATTAACAAATGACCTTCAATGGAGTTACTGCGACACTGGAATTTTTTCACATGGAGCTACTATAAATAACAATATAAAAATTTATTCATTGCTCAGTTTTAGTAACTAAACCGATGAATCTCCAAATCTAATCAAGGTAGCGCATTATCAGAATAAACCGTATACGAAATTGGAAGCAAATCTGATAAATCTGCATGAAAAACCCATTTATCTAAATTAAGGTGGATTAGACCTCCGCCCCTCCCCCCTTTATACTTAACCAATCAACCCCCAAAACTAATCAGGAAGTTTATAAGGAAGTCAAGCAATTTTTAGAATGAACCTAGAAAAATTTAGAAGCAAATCGGATATTTCTATCAACAGTTATCGCGTTACGTACATACATATGTACATACATACATACATACAGAACCTGCGGGCACATTAGCTCTCAGGCTTTGATAGCCTGAGAGTTAAAAAGTGGTTTCCAGCATGTCTTTCAAGTGGAAAAAATAGTGGTGCACGTGCATTGCATTACACATGAAGTACTTTGAAAAGCACCATTAGCATTTAGACGATGATTGAGGATATGTTGATGGAGAAAAAATATGATACGTCTTTTTTTAATCACCCACGTAGTATAATTAAGTCCATTCTTGTAACTCTTATACATTGTTAACCACATTGTTGCGAAAATCCCACATTTTTGACATTAATATTTGGCTGTAAACTTCATTAAGAAATATAAGTTGTATAATGTGACTGAGTGATATATTTGTAGAAAAGCACTATGCTTTATATACATAATTGGACATTCTATTATAGATTAATATATTACAATGTTATAGAAAACATTTTTGAGATTCTCATAACGTACAATCTCATAAATAAAAAAAGTAAATAAAAAGAAAATTAATAAAACATAATATGTCAAAGTTTGATTGAATGCATATAAATTAAATGTTATGTAATAGTAAAAAAAATGCAACTGAAGAAATAAATTTGATTTAATGAAAAATATATTTGCTAATTTATATTGACGAATTTATTGCGAACTTATATTTGCTTGAATATTTATATTTGCTTATACGTACAGCATAAAAGAAAAAATAATGAAATTTCAATTTCATTTCATAACAGATTTATAGTTAAGCGTGCCGGATCTATATTGAATATACCATAAGAAACTGGAGGAATTTCTCCATTAATTAATTTGATTGTCAAGAACATCTCAATTTCGAAAATTGCTCGACATCATACTCTACAATCGTAAGTATTTTCTAACTAGAGCATAATATATTCTAATAATTTTTACTTAATATAAATTTCTTAATTATTCTTTTAAAAAGTTGTTATAAATATTTCCCTTTATATTGTACAGACACTGATTAGTGCTTTTTTGTAATTATATTGAAGTGCTGAAATTTGCATGAAATTACACCGAAATAAATAACAGTACATTATTTTGCACAACATCAAACGCAATATACAATTCAGTTTTTTAGCTGAATACTTTTCCCCAAGCCTACTGAGGTCTTTTCATTTTTATAATAATTAATGTCGATTATCTCAAAAAGGTATAAAAGTATTTCCCTTGTTGTAATTAAACGAAGATACTCTGAACGATGCTTCTTTCCTTTGTTAATTGATGAAAGATTCATGAATTAATGAATAATAATACGCTTCATTAATTCTTGATTCTATAGGTATGTTGGTTAGGGGGAAAACCCCAGAATGCCTTGAGTGAAATGAAACAGAATTACGAAAAGCGCTGGAAGTATACAGCATGTCAGTCGGTGGGATCATATGTGATTTTAATTACGTTTGGTGTATCAGGTGTTGTATTGTGAAATATGAGGTGTTTTATTAAAATGTATTTGTATGTACACGTTGACTACTTCTATCATCTCTTGCTATCGTTGCTTACAACACATAGAAAGTTAACATTATTTCTAATTACTTTACAATATATTCCTTATTGTTACAGTTATCAGGAAAATTGAGGTTTCGGGTAAGCCTGAGACACCCTGTGTTTTTTACACGAAAAAAAGGATTATGACTGTTGTTTTCTAACCCAAAATTGTTTGTTGTAGTCGCATATTCTACACCTTAAAGCTTATTTAAAAAATTTTGAATCACCTTGTACATATACATTAATCTAAAAGTCGGGACTGTAATTTAAAGAATATTCTTTTAATGCCTACAATCGTATTTTCTAATACATATTCATAACTGTCGAATATGTGAAAAGATATTCTGCCTCAATGCGTGGAAGAACTGATCATGACTTTCTTCTGAACTACTTTGGTCGCAGTTAAGGGGGTCCCGGATACATTTTAAAATATTTTTTTTATTTGTTGAGTTAAAATTTTGATTTTTTTTTGTACTGGTTAACCATATCATTTTAAAATCCCATGATAAAACTTCTCATATTTTTTTTTTATTTTTAATTTAAAATTTGTTAAAAAAGTGGGGTAATTTAAAATCGTTGTAACTGGAAATATTATTTGTAGTAATTCATTTTTTTATCATTTAAATAAACATAAATATATAAGTTTTAATTTGGATTCGCATTTTTAAAAATATTTATTAAAAAAATTAAAAATATGTAAAGTAAAAATTAAGGGGAAAATGATGTAACTTAAAAAAAATCATATTTTCAAAAGTAAATATTTTTTTCAAATTTGCTGAATCAAAATAAACTTATTGAAAAAGACATGTTCCAATTTTGAACCATATATCTTTAACGGTTCTTGAGTTATAACAATTTAAATAGGAGAAATGGTGAAAAAACCCATCATAAAGAAAAACGCATTTTAGCGAGAAGTCGTTTGCATGACGTCGTTTGCAAGTTAGATTTTGAAAACAAACCAAAACGAAAAAATTAATATATTCTGTTCTAATAAGTATAGAACCACGATTGACACGTCATTTTAAGCAAAAAAAAAAGCGGAGAATGTTTTACTGCAATAAAATATTTTTAGAAAATTTGAAGATTTTTGTGTTCCGGACCCCCTTAAAAGCAGATGCGTATAACTAAAATTAATAATGAACGAGTCGCTGGTTTAGATGAAAGTAGTCCCAGTTTTTTGATTTTGGAATTTTACACTCTTTTATGGGGTGTGTTCAATTTTTATAATATGTGAAAATTGAACTTTTAAACAATTTAATGAAAATTTTATTTTAGTGTTAATCTCAGATTAAATAATTTCATTACGCCGAAATATTCTACATTACGCGAATTCACTGTGGCACATGTAACTAAAATCATTAAAAAAATTTTTAGCTGTGTATTACAAAATGGAAATATATTTATGTCAGATTTCTGAATAATGATATATTTAAATATCTACCCTATATATATAAAATCCTAATGAATCGAATTGAAAATTCCAGACTTTTACGAACTATTTCATTAAATCACAAATATATACTTAAAATAATTGAACAAATAACTGTTATAAAATAAAGCAATAAAATAAAACTAATATTAAACTGCTGGCATAAAATTACAAATATCTTTTAGCATTTTGAAATAATTGGCGCATTAGCATACATGGTACTTTTCCTTTATACGGACAGCATGCTAAAATGTATGCTAATGCACCAATTATTTCAACCTTGATCGTAGATTTTTATTGTAAACCATGCGAAACATTGTGATTTGTTATTTATGAAACGTGAATCACGTGAATGATTATTGTTTAACCTTAACCTCGGAAAGCTTTTTAATCTGCTATTAATCGAATTAAAAATGCTTTTTTTTTTTTATAAAGTTGTAGTTTACTTTTACTGCTGATGCTGAGATGGATTTTATCATTTGGCAATTACCAGATGATGAGAAAGTTGTGATAAAACTGTTTCAGGAATTTGGAATTCTGCATAATAAAAGATTGTGTTCAAAAAATCATGAAATGAAATTATGGATGAGTTCTGGAAATCCGAAATTGAGTTGTAGCTTACGATCATGCGAAGAAAGCGTAGAAATACGACAAAAAACTTGGTTTAAAGGATCGCGGGTGACTTTTCTTAATGCTTTGAGGTTTATATATTTATCGTGCAAAGAGTTGATATCGATTGAGTTTTGTGAGCTGCAACTTGATATGAACCACAACACAACAGTGGAATGGAATAGTTATTCAAGAGAAGTTTGTGCAAATGCTTTATGTTCTCGACCAAATAGCCAAATCGGTGAACCTAATAAAATTATAGAAGTAGATGAAAGTCATGTATTATTTATACAGATTGTTGGAAAGGATATAAAACAGATGAACTGCTAAGTGCTGGTTATGATCATTTCACAGTAAATCACAAATACAATTTTGTCGACCCTAATACTGGATGTCATACTCCAAATGTTGAAAGATTATGGGGCATCGCAAAATGGCGCAACAAAAGACATCGGGAAGCTGTTCGTCATCATTTAGAGTCGTATCTCATAGATTTTATGTGGCTACGCCTTCATTCAAAAAATGAAATGTTTACTGCAATGCTGAAAGATATTTATAATTTTATGGCAGCAGTTTAATATGATTTTTTATTTTATTACTTTATAGTATAACAGTTATTTGTTCATTTATTTTAAGTATATATTTGTGATTTAATAAAATAGTTCGTAAAAGTTTGTAATTTTCAAATGTTATATTTTTAAAATGCCCACTTTACTATCGAGAGTGTTTTTTCTTTTATTTTTCAAATGTTTCAATTCACCTTATTTTCATTTTGCGCCAACTATTGCGCTTGGCGACAATGCTGTCCGTATAATGGAAAAGTACCGCATACATTTTGGCATGGTGTCCGTATAACGGAAAAATATTGAGAATTGTTGTCAAATCATATAAACAGCTATGAAAACAAACTTGATGAGTGTTTTTTTTTATATGTTTATTTTATATGTATATTATTCATGTTTTTATGTACAAATTACATCTGTTTCTGTATAAAATTAGAGAAACGGCTTTTTTAATCGTATAAATAAATCGTATAAATATCGAAAAAAAATGCATGTGTATATAAAATGAAACACTGGATAGGTTCCGGGAAAATGTTGCCAAATTTCTTTTTTCGCCAAGGCACTTATACTGGAAAAGTACCTAAAGCACATTAAAATCGCACAGTTAGGAGCTCATACAGTACAGCGTCGTCTATTGGTGGTTATTTTATTAGTAGCATCGGGAGGAAGATGTAAAGATGTACTTTAAATTCTCACCCATAGATTTTGAAAAAATATTTTAAAAGAGCGGAGTTTAAATTAAATTTTGGTGACCTCCTTTATGAAAGATTAATAGTTATAAATGGGAATTTCACCAAATCAGCCAGCTATTGTCAAGTTGGCCAACATTTGGCGCTACTGTGGTAACCCATGTGGCATTAGTATTTTTCAACAATTACTCATTTCAATGAGGTGGTCCAACCGGAATCGTGAGGGACACACAGAGACTTGGATTTTATATAAATAGATTATTGTCTCTTATTAATTTATGTGAATTAAATCAAACAAATATCGCCTGCTAGTTTTTACACATATGTTAAATACATGAGATAATAAGATGTTTAATACTGAGATAATAAGATGTTTTAAATAGTAAGATGTTTAATACTCTATTAATAGAAATTTAAAAATAATCATTGAGAAATATTTTTTATAAAATTAATTATCATTAATATTTCAGCCCCAAATCACACATTTTTAAACCACATCATTATTTTCTTACTTTTTAAATAATTTGTGTTGAAACAAATAATTGAATGTTTATTTATAAGATGAATACGCTAGTCAAATCATGCGTTGATTCTTTTTTAATAGATCACTAATTTGTGCGAATAATTTCTTTGTAGTTGAGATAAAAGAACTTTTTAAGGATAGATAAATAGTTCACTTAAACAAATGGTAGCAGATGTCTTATTTAATGAAGAGAAGCGATCGATTAAAAAAAATTAAATTAAATATATCTTTTCATTAGTTTTTATTCAGAGGTTATAATTTTGAAAATTGATATGCATAAATCTAAAATAAATATTTAAATAAAGAGGAAAAAACCTTAGTTTAATTTTATTTCCTTTTTCATTTACATTTTATATTATTGGATTTTTAAATATTCTTAATAAATAATTATTTTTTTTTTAATTATGAAGAATAGTTTTTAAATATGTGTAACATTGTTTAGTTGCTATGATTTAACTGAAAATTTGCGATAAGTTGTCATTACAAATTTTAATTACTTGTTGATTAGAGACAACGTAAAGGTATACATAATTTAAGAATATAACACATTGTAGTTTTTTTATTATTTTAACTTTCTTTTAGCAGACTTCCATAACGTATGTAAACTTGTTTCAAGTATTGCTTGAGAAGTTTATAGGACTCACATTTTTTGCTGAAATTAAGCATTTGATTCAAATTTCATAACAATAATGGCTCAATAGTTAAATAGGAGATTGTACTAGGGTAATAGGAGATAAAAGTGGTTATAATATATATATATATATATATTTAATAAAATGCTGGCCTTGAAAATAATTCCTTACATTCTACAATTTTGATTAATCATTGACAATTTGTTTTTGTAATTTTAAAGGTAATATTTTATGTTTAATATATATATATATATATATATTGTGAACCTTTTGTTTTGTGTCTAAACCAGTGGTTTAATAAAAACCTGGTTTTCCAAAATTCGACTGAAGTCTATGTTAATCTGAATGGGTTTTTAGAAATAAAATAATGATTCAACACAGTCACCTTTTTGTCAAAACAGAGAAAGAGTAACGTTCCGTTTTTGAAAAATATAGAAGACTGCAAAATAGATTTATAGAAATTATAAAACATCTGTTTTAATTTTTCCTAAAATTTAAATATAGCTAAAGGTTTATGATTATTGTAAAATATGAATGTGCACATATTAAGCATAAACTGGCATAAGAGAATCACCATTACTGGATATTGCTGGATATGTTTTTTAAATTAGCTACACAAGCATAACATTTAATAACTATGCAAACAAATGCTGCATTTTTTTACTTGCTACATAAAATACTCGGGAAAAAATGTTGCTTAGGTCACATTAAAAAAAAAATGCTCAGCAATGACAAAAAACTAAAAGTAAATTAAAAAAGTCCTTCCGGCCAGTGCCGGGAGGAAGAGGTAGCTTTCAAATTCCTTATTTTAAAAAAGCCAACTTATATTAATCAAACACACGAAGCTCAATTTAGTGGAAACCGAATATAGGAGATTCAATACTAATTTTTATCAATATTAAATCATTATGAATGAGAATTTCGCGAAATTAGTCAGCTTTATCCAAGCTGCTTTTATTTAAAGTAACTTATATTTGGCTGAGATGTTGATGTATACTATCCACATGCCTTCTTACATGGAAATAGACGAATACGTGTGTTATCGCGTGACAAATACAAGATCGTTTCAAAATGTTAGCCAT
The DNA here is from genome assembly GCA_963932465.1 of Maratus speciosus. Taxonomy (NCBI): domain Eukaryota; kingdom Metazoa; phylum Arthropoda; class Arachnida; order Araneae; family Salticidae; genus Maratus; species Maratus speciosus. Next base: position 337,500,774 of record OZ010794.1, read on the forward strand.
ACTAGAAATTCAAAGTGCTATAATTCAACCATTTTTTAAAGATATAAACAAAAGAACAAATTTTCAGAACCAAAATCTGCTCCGGAATCTTTGTATCAAGGCCAAACACATAAAAAATCTTTTTCATTTTCCAATTTTTTAATACCTCATTTTAAATTTTAAATTAATTTTTTTTTTTAATGGAAACCCTTTTGAAACAAGATGGCGAATGAAACTGGCCAACGAACTCGGTCGAGACATTGGTATGCACTATGTACAGACCAAGTAACATCCAAATCGGTTCATAAATACGCTTGTTATCGCGTGACAAAAATCAGGTCGTTTTAAAATGTCAGCCACAATAGAAATTCAAAATGCTATAACTCAGCCATTTTTTTAGATATAGACGAAAAAAAACTGTTCCGGAATATTTGTATTAAGGTCAAACACATACGAAAAAAATCTTTTTCATTTTTCAATTTTTTGGTATCTCATTTTAAATTTTAAATTTTTCTTAAAAATTTAAATTGCTGCCATTTTTAAACAAGATGGCGGATGAAGCTGGCCAATGAACTCGGTCGAGACATTGGTATGTACTATGTACAAACGAAGTTACATCCAAATCGGTTCATAAATACGCCTTTTATCGCGTGACAAAATTCAGGACGTTTCAAAATGTCAGCCACGCTAGAAATTCAAATTGCTATAACTCAGCCATTTTTTAAGATATAGACGAAACAAAAACTGCTCCGGAATCTTTGTATAAAGGTCAAATACATAAGAAATTTTTTTTTTCCATTTTCAATTCTTTGGTACCACATTTTAAATTTAAAATTTTTAAAAAAATTTTAAATGGCCGCCATTTTGAAACAAAATGACGGATAAAGCTGGCCAACGAACTCGGTCGAGACATTGGTATGTACTATGTACATACCGAATTACATCCAAATCGGTTCATAAATTCGAGAGTTACAGTATGACAAAGGTCAGATATATATATATATATATATATATATATATATATATATATATATATATATATATATATATATATATATATATATATATATATATATACATATATATATATATATATCAAATTTTGAACGGAGGGTGGTTTCGGGGTCTGGGGGTCATGATCGATGAAAATATACCAAAATTTTTTGAAATCGCTTTCCTCCGAACGGCTGCAATAGGTAGCTTTTTGTAATGAAAGCTACCTAATAAAGACTCAAGAAAAATACCCTTGCATCAGACATAAACTCCGAGCAGCGGGCGAATTCAGAAAATGTCTCCCTTTCACACATACAAATCAAACTGACAAAGGAAAACTGTCACAAACAAACAGGCACCCATATTATAGTAAAATATAAAACCTATAAATGATTTACCTGCTATACTTTTTTAGATCCACATATCGAGATTATCGCTATTCGTAGAGAAAATCGCTTCCTAATGCAAAATAATCTCATAAAATAACCTTGATTTAATAAAGGGATGGACTATACAAAATTACACAATTATCCAGATCATATCCAGGAGCATCTGCATATGATTTATGAGTGTAACAAGAATAAACCACTCAGCATGTTTTCTCCACGAGTCGATAAAAGGGATCTTTTTTCATTTTATAATGCACTGTTAATGACCAATTTCCCTCATTTATCAGAGTATTTTGATATAACGCTATTAATCCTGTATTCATTCGAAAAATGTAGTTTTTTTTTATGTTTTTCATCAAATAAATTCCGTAATTATTAAAATATTTCGCGTGTAAAACTATATATATAATGCTTTTAAAAGATTTAAAAACAAACAAACATTTTAATTAAAGACAGCAATATATTAGTTAAGCTTTTTGATGAACGGGATTTTTTAAATTTTGATACTCAATTAATGCCACACTGGTTTTCAAATTTAAGTAAAAAGGTTTTTATCAACATTATTGTGGGACAAGTTAATAGATTTTATAGAATTTGTAGTAATAGAGAATTTTTGAGTTCACAGATTTTTAAATTTACTGCTAATCTTTTTTATAATAATTTACTTCCATACCAGTTTACTTTTCATTATGTAAATCAGCTTGAAAAAGTTTTTTAAAGTGGCAACAGCTAAGCGGCCATACACCGTAATGGATGCCGATGTAACTGCTTGAATATATGAAAGGTGTGGATTAAAGTCTTCTTAAGAAAGTCTGCATGTTGATGAACTTCAAGTAAAAACTGAGGTGATATGGAAAGAAATTTATGATTATGAAGATAACGGAAAGACAAGTCTGAATGACGCTGGTCTAACATAGATTATGGCATTGCTTGCTACTCCTGCTGTTGGAGAGAAGTGGAGCGTAGTGGATATTTTGAAGGTTGCAAGTTTTTTTCAGGTCTTCATGGGTCAAGGTGGGGGTATGGCCTTCTCACATGTTCAATGATTTTAATTGCTTAATGATTTAGTTATATTAGAATTTTTATTAATTTTTATTTACGTTTTATAAGTTAAATTGTTTTTTTTTATTTTGAATTGGTTGGTTGTTTATGTTTTTAAAGCAGTTTTTGATTCGTTAATATTTTTAAAGTAGTTTTGTTCTGTTGTGTTTTTGAAAGTTTAAGTCTATTCGCTGATTTTTATACTTTTGGAGTATGTGGGTTGGCCATATCTTGCGAAACCTGTGAGGATCCAATTTCTGTTTTTGGTACCTGCTTTTTTCACTCCGTCCACTTTCTGATGAGCAGGGAGTGGTTTGTTTATCGTTTTTTAGTTATAAATTTTCATGGATTTTTATTGTTGTTTTACACCCTCTTTTTCATAATTTTCATAAATCATTTACTTTTGATAGAGCTATATATATATATATATATATATATATATATATATATATATATATATATATATATATATATATATATATATATATACATATACAGGGGTTGGACAAAAATATGGAAACACCTCGAGAAATGTATGCTTGAACGTAAATGTTAATTTTACCCAATCCTGTGGGTGTCGCTGTTGTATTTTCCCACTAATCTCACATGTACAATGCCTTCAATACGTTGTAAGTGTCAGTCGTTGTGAGGACAGTGTTCTGTGTAGTTTTGAACGCTTTGCGTCTGAGCTAAGTTTATTCGAACTCGGACAAATTGTTGGTGCTCGTATGGTGGGTGCTTCCTTTACCAAGGTAGGCGAAGTCTTTTATGTTTCAAGAGGCATCATACCGCATACAGGAAAAGCGAAAAACATCAACCGTTAAGTCACAATGCGGACAAAAGTGTGTGTTGGTTGATCGTGACAGACGGCCATTAAAGTTGATTGTGACGAAAAATAATAAGACGATAGCCGCAAAAGTCACTGCTGAGCTAAATGACCAACTCATAAAGCCTGTCATATATATGTATATATATATATATACGCAGGAATGCAGGATAATTCTGCAAAGTTTGCGCCAATTTGAACCATTTGAAGGACGGTTGTATATTATTTATGAAAATTAATTTTAATCCCCAATGACACAATCAATCGAAATTTTTGCCACAAAAAAATTAGATTTTGGGATATAATTGAAAAAAAAAAAACTGTTTTATTTATTTTCGAATAAATGTATTTCTAATTTTGTTCTTTGTGAGCAAAGCTTTAAAAAAAAACCCTTAATGTTTTTCACATTCAATTTAAGGGACAGTGTAAATGTGATGATTACAAAGGAGGCGTATCCAGTTACCGAAGACTAGTCGAATATAACAAAATAACATTAATAATAAACACAATGACGACGTCCGTTTTTATCCTTTTTCAGTATTTTCATTTCTTGTGCAACGGACGGATACATAATCTTATTTATCAAATCAATAGGACCTCTGATTGGCATCTATCTGTACTATTTTACTCAGCATGTGCGTATAGTTGGTAAAACGTTATTATTAAACATAATAACCCCTCTCATTCTCGGTGATCTGCAACCGTTTTTTTGGCCGTAGGAGACGCCCGTAGTGAGATAAAAGGATCTTGTCTCAAGTAATATTAATTATTATTATTATAAAGAAAAGCAAAAAAAAAAAAAAAAAAAAAAAAAAAAAACGTGAAAATTATGAAAAAGACAAAAAGTCACTATTAGCTTTTCGTCAATAGTTAAAGCACCCTATTTTTTTTACAGTTTTTTTTAAACAATATTTCACCATTTATTTTTATTCTTTTAATAAAATATTTTTCGATTCTTGGACAAAAAAAAAAAAAAAAAAAAAAAAAAAAAATGCATATGTATTTTTTTTTTTTTTTTTACTTCAAATAGAACATGAAATTTCATGTATACTTTTAAAAGCGAAGCAATTGAAATATTTAGTTTAACTTACAAAAGGTAATAACTATTTTTCTAGAATATTTTGAACTCTATAATGATGAATCTTCTGTCCTATCAATTTTAGGTATAATGTAAAAATGTCCCTTTAAACTGAGCAATATCAAAATGATAAAAAAAATATATATATACATAGTCAGTTGTTTTGACATTCAGAATAGATAGGCAGTAAAAATGAAATGACTACAACTTTTGCTGAAATTTACTACTAGTGCTGTAAACTGCTTTCGGGGTATACAAACCAAGGTAGAAAGCTTGGAACCAGCACCCTCTATACGTCAACTAAGAATGAAATACTTTTTAAAATATGGAAAAATGCAGTATTTTGAACATTTTCTAACGTAGTTGAAATGCGTTTATTATTTCGGTTTGTACGTCTGTTTTTCTGGACGTTACTGGCGGTTAAAATCAAACACCACCCAACCAATCTGCGACATTTCTAATTCCACTAGACTTCTGTTCTAGCGTCCTTCAGAGCCGTTCTGATTGGCTGGCCAGATTCAGATAAAGTGGCCAGACGTCCGAGCACCGTTTGCACATATTCGAATGTTTGTTTTCAGCTATTTCGTTTCTGATGCTGCATAAGTTTGATTTAAATAAGTTATTTCTCATTTTTAGATGATGAAACTATAATTTTCTACTTGAAAGTATTCAAAAATATCTATAAAACAAACCTCCATCATTTCCATACTAAAACTATTTTGATTTTTTTTTTTCAAAACCTTTTCAGATAACGGCTGTTTTATAAATTTTAAATGTTATTTACATTAAAAAAGTATTAAATATATAATTTATATTAAAAACGCATTATCACTTATAAAACGCTATAGCTGCAGGGGGAATTTGCATATCTAAACCATGAAAAATTTAAAATCAGAAACTTTTTGGGGGGAGTCAGGGGTGATTTTCATCTTCTAAAAATTAAAAATAACTTTTTCAAATCCAACTTATGTAGCAACGGAAACGAAATAGCTGAAAACAAACATGGCAAATATGTACAAACGGTGCTCGGTCGTCTGACCACTTCATCTGAATCGGGCCAGCCAATCAGAACGGCTCTAAGGACGCTAGAACAGGTTCTGAAATACGCTAGAACAGAAGTCTAGTGGAATTAGAAATGTCGCAGCTCGGAGGTCAGAATAAGATGACCAAACTACGCAGGAAGCCAAATGCTTGTTTGACTCGTTTTCCTATGTTTTGTGATAACTCATAAAACTGCTACAGAAAGCAGTGGAGCTGCATATCTAGGCTTATCAGTTCAACGGAATGGGGGGGGGGGATAATATAAAGAAAAGCTTACTAAGACAAAATTGAAAAAGACAGGGGAATTTTCTGCTTTAAGCAGCTTTTTGTCGTAACAGGTAGCGCAATTCTAATACAATTACATCAGCTAATAACTACGGAACTACATGGGACCAAGCGAATTCCGTTTTAGACAGATTCCGGTCTTACAATAAATGTACAGATTGCCAAAATCTTGAAGGACCCAGTGGCTTCTAAACCCAAAAAATCCAGTGGCCACATTGTGAAACAAATGCATAAAAACAATAATGTTTAAATGGAGAAAAAGTAATAATAATAATAATAATAATAATAATAATAATAACCCTCAGGAATTGAAAGTGAAAAATTTGAAATTGGATGTATGACATGCATGTACGTACATGGGTAATGATGTTAAATGAGACGAAGGATTACTAGTTTTTGAATATTTAGCAACATGTAATGAGCGCCTGAGAAAAAAAAAATGTAGAGTAATTTCTTTTTCTTGTCTTAGTTCAGTTTATATATGTTTTTGCACTAAACATATAACAATTTGTTCGCGTGACCTTAATTAATTTATGTACTTGAAACTGTAGTATATAATTTAATTAATATTTCAACATTAAAACAAAAATTCAATATTTTAATTTTTAATATTTGATATAAAAAAGTTAATTATAAATTAAAATGTAAAGTGTGTAATATGACTGAATGAATTTATTATTGCTGTTGTGATTCATTACTATGAATTTTAAAATTAATAAATAATAGTGCCAATTTTGAGTAATATTTCAAATGAAAATATGACTATTTCTATATGTGCAAAAGCGATTTTTTAAATAAATATATCAAAATTTGTGTTCTGAAGCAGTTTTTGAGCACAGACAAAGCGAAAAAAAAGGTCCCCATGAGACATGAATCACACATCACATTTTTCGGTACAGACGAAACGAAAAAAAGGTCCCCATGAGACATGAATCACAAATAACCCAAGATGCAATTGCAATACATTTATCGAACAATAAAAAATGACATTCGATTCCAAATTGCAATCTGCTAATTTCATATTTTTAGGTTTAAGTATGAGTTTACAAATGTCTGAAAATTTGTCACTGTTAAATGTATATTTTTTTAGGGAGCGGGGGGAGATTAAGTATAATCTGCTCTTAAGTATACTGTTATACAGAGCTAGCCTTCTCCTTAAAGGTAAAATAAAAAGAAATATACATCTCATTAAGTGCAAAGTGCAAAACCTTTTAAGACCTCAATTGTTTATTTAATTCTTTATTATGTTTTTCATGTAGAATTTTTTTTTCAGCCTCATTGGTTATGGTTATGTTTATGACGGCCAATTATCAACACGAGGGATATAGGCCCAAGGGGGGGGGGGTGCCTTCCGTGGTGGTCTTTCTAAGGGAACCTAACCCGTATTAACGCAAGGAAATACAAGGTTCGAAGAAAACCATGGAAAAATCCGAACGATTAGGCCGACAAGCGCGATTGGGTTCGAACCCAGCACCTCCCGTCTACCAGCTTCGAGAACAGAATCTCTCGGCCATTAGTGGGACTTTAGTCTCATTGGATGCCCCTATAAGTGCGGGGCGCAGCTGCGTTATAGCTGCCACATCCCCTTAGCGGGTGTCTACTTTTTTTGTATTACAGTATGCGTTTACCTAAAAATGCAAATTACATTTAAAAATATTTTCGTATATTAAATACTCCTAAGAATTGTTAAAACTTTTGCAATTCTAGACTTCGGGTAACCTTTTTCAAAAAAAGCAATGAACACATCAATTTCAAAATTTTTATGCCTCCTGAAAATTCATCATAAAATAATAATAAGCATTTAACACATATTAAAAATAAAATAAAATATATACTGGGGCGAATTTAGGAAATAATTGAAATATTTTAAAGATTTTTCTTAGCAATTTTTGTGCTGTACTAAAAGATTTTTTATGTATAAAGAAAAAAAAAAACTTACTAAGCATTAAAATTCTCAGTCGGGAAAAGTATAGATAAATGAAAATTTTCAAATTCCATACGATACAATGCAGTGTTCACATATTCAAGATTAAAAAGATGACGTAACATTAGCAGCAATAGTCAAAGGCAAGTTATGGGATATTTACTCATTGTTAATTTAAAATGCCTTATCGCATATGAACGGCTACTTTGAAATTTTCATTTAACGATGTTTTCAAATCCAAATTTGTCTACTTTCTGACGCATTTTTTAATTCATTTTGTTCGCAAACGCATGAAATTGACAGTTGCTTTTAGTCGGACACTATGCAATCAAACAGTTTTTTTTTCTTTTTTTTTCGATAGAGGCATTATGATATTACTGAATGTGATTAATATTTCAATATGACAATAAAAATCCAAAATTTTGATTATTCAGCTCAAAACGCATTTGTTTCTATCCCTATCCTTCCAGTAGATAAATCGGCCGTCAAAAATCAACCCAACCAAACACATCCTTCCTAAAAAAAATTCATTCAACTGTAGTGACAAATTTTCTGACATTTGCAAACTCCTTCTTAAACATAAAATTATGAAATTAGCAGATTGTACTTTGGAATCGAATGTCGTGTTTTATTGTTTGATAAATGCAATGCAATTGCATCTTGGTTTATGTGCAGTGGCGCCAACTTATATGGGTCCGTGGGGCTCGAGCCCACCCAATAATTTTCTCTCCTAGCGTGTCCAATTTCTATTTTTTCTATTCCATTATATTTTTCTTTATTATTTCATTATTTATTTTTTAGCCTGGAACAAAATTTATTTTACCAATGACCATCTGTTTTCATTCTCTGACTAACACCCATAAATCCCCAATGACTGAAATGTTTTGCTCCATGTATAACTTTTTGCCTTTTCAATTTGTAGTGATATTCATGGTATGATGAAATTATAAAAATTAGTATCTTTATCTAGAAAAATGCGCGAGAACATAATTTGATAAAATTACAACTTTATTAAAATATGATAACTTGACTTTGAGTTGACATCTTTCACAATTTGTCCACCCGACAAAGAAAAACAAACTGGCCGTGCCATTTTTAAAAGTTGGCGCCACAGTCATGAGTGATTCATGTCTCATGGGGACCTTATTTTCGCTTTGTCTGTGCTGAAAAATTGCTTCAAAACACAAATTTTGATAATATTTTTTTAAAAATAGCTTTTTCACTTATCAAAATAGTCATATTTTTATTTGGAATATTACTCAAAATTGGCACTGTTGTTTATTATTTGAAAATTCATAGTAATGAACCGCAACAGTAATAATAAACTCATTCAGTCACATTACACACTTTAGATTTTAAGTTAGAATTAAGCTTTTTATATCAAATATTAAAAATTTAAATATTGAATTTTTGATTTAATATTGAGATATTAATTAAATTATATACTATAGTTTCAAGTACATAAATCAATTAAGGTCACGCGAACAAATTGTTACACGTTTAGTGCAAAAACATATATAAACTGAAGTAAGACAAAAAAAAAAAAAAAAAAAAAAAAAAAAAAAAAAAAAAAAAAATACTCAGCATTTTTTTTTTTCTCAGGCGCTCATTGCATGTTGCTAAATATTTAAAAACTACTAATCCTTCGTCTTATTTAACATCATTACCCATGTATATGCATGTCATACATCCAATTTCTAAATTTTCACTTTGAATTACTGAGGGTATTTTTTTATTATTGTTGGTTTTTTCCCATATAAACACTATAGTTTTTATGCATTTGTTACACAATGTGGCCACCGGATTTTTTGGGTTTAGAAGCCGCTGGATCCTTCGAGATTTGGGAATCTGCACATTTATTGTAAGACCGGAATCTGTCTAAAACGGAATTCGTTTGGTCCCATGTGATTCCGTCTTAGCAAATGTAATTGTATTAGAATTGCGCTACCTGTTATGACAAAAACTTGCTTAAAACGGAAAATTCCTTTGTCTTTTTTAGTTTTGTCTTAGTAAGTTTTTCGTTACATCATCTCACCCTCTTTCATTGAACTGATAAGCCTAGATATGTCACTCCACAGTTTTGTGTAGCAGTTTTATGAGTTTTTCATAAAACATTGGGAAACGAGTCAAACAAGCATTTGGGTCATTCCACGTAAAATGAGCAAAAATTAAAAAAAAGTCGTGGCCACATACTAACCAATTTTAATAAAATTCGATGCACAGGTTCAGTTCATATTCAAGTAATGCTCTGCAAAATATCTTGACAAAAAATAATTTTTTTTAGCAGTTTTGGACATTTAAAAAACTTGTGATATAGAATGGCATGTGCGTAATCGTCCAAAGTTGCAAGTTTGAAGTTCTGTATCTTGAAAGCTGTTTAACAGAAAGGAATTTTTTTTGTAATTTTGTAAACTATGAAAAATTATCTGCTTATTTACTGAGTAATAATAATCTAGTAACACCATGATTATTTATAAATTGGTTGCAAAAATTGAAAATTTGTGAATTTTGAGAAAATTAGAATCGTTATAAAAATCAAAGGAATTAAAACACCTCTGTGAAATTAATGCCTGATGTAGTATGTCATATGTAGATCGAATTCCCCAAGTTTTAAAGTGGTCATTTATTTCCTTCATCTTAAAAAAAAATTAGAAACTTTAAAAAAAATTACAAAATCATGATTTTTCCTCTTCTGTATAAGTCAAAAATAAAAAAAGGACAGGCCCGACAGTAACAATATTGCACAGACATAAAAATTAATAAGTCCATAATCCGTTAAAAAAAATTCAAGATTGCCTTTTGATTCCTAACATAAGAAAAATGGGTTCAAAATAGTAATGTTTTCTAGATTCCATTCGCTATACCTCTTTGAATTCGCCCGCGTATCTTAAAATATTGCACGATTTCATGGGAAAACATATTTAGTGCTGCCATCTAGTTTTTTTATTTGAATTTAGAATTGATATATAGTTTTTCGTTTAGCTTAGCCAGTTTTTTCTACTCTAATTTAAAATTCTCTTGAGGCAAAAATAAACTGAAAGCAAGAATAAAAGTTTCTGTTTTTAAAGTATATACATTTATTTGTAATATCAAATATTTTAAAAGTTTGATAAAGCTTTCCTTGACTTAAAAAAAAGTGATTGAAATATTGCATTTTACCCTCAACATTTTTTACTATTTATTTTTTTTCTCATTAAGGAATAAAAAAGGCAAGAATGAAACATTCGATATTTCAAATATATACTTTTAGCTATACGGTGTAGCAATTTGCAGCTTGTCAAGGCTGTCCTTCGTGTGTAAAGCATTAATAGAAATATTGCTTTTTTCTCTCAAAAATTTTCAAAAATAATTTTTTTCTCGATACGAAATAAAAATACAATTACTAATTTACGCCAGTCTGTTAATTATCATTCATTCCTAATTATAAATAATTTCTAATATATTCTTTCCATTCCTAAGGCTAATAATCGAAATTGAAATTTTAAGCACATAGACAATACCTCGATTTTACATTCACTTTTAATGTAAATTTTAATACTTAAATTAACAACCCAGAAATCTATTATTTTACATTTACTCATAAATAGATATGATCTACTTATAGACTGATTTTGATTAAAATCAGTGACATGTGTGCCACAGCTGATTTGCTCATTTTGCATGGAATGACCCATTTGGCTTCCTGCGTAGTTTGGTCATCTTATTCTGACCTCTGAGTTTGCCTATCTTACTCTGGTGGGGTTCACAGCAGGCAAACGGATACCTGATTGGTTGGACGGTGTTCGCTTTTAACAGCCAGTCTGGTCGTTATCTACCTTCCGCAAATATATTCAAACAGCCATGTAATTGATATATATTATTGATGTTTAGCATGGCACGTTCAATATTAAGAATGGAGCATATATAATTTATCGTTCGTTTACAGAAGCACTCAAAATAATTCTGTAGGGTAAAATGACTTCAATGCATTTTAATGATGTTGCAGCATTTAAAACATATTGAATTTAATTTACATCAATAAGATGCATCGCAAAATACTGTTTGTAGAATATGGTGTGCATAGCATTTCAATTTCCTATACATGGACACACGAAATAATTCTTTCTACTTCTTCTCTGCCTGTGAGCAATAATTGTTGGAATTACGTTTTTAGATGTGGTATTCTTTTTTAAATTTAACTATTTTTTTTATATTATTTGGTGCGTATCAATTCTATAAATCATATACATGGCTGCACAAAATAAATCGAGTACATTTCCGTTTATTGACGAAAACTGGTGAATAGGAATTGTTAACTGCGTTTCCTAACTGAACTAAAGTTTAGCATACGATGTAGTACATATACAAATCCTATAATGGTATACAGCGCTGGACATAAAAATTCAGATACTTTACCGCATTCAGATGATAACTGCTGAAATTGAATTGCCATATGAGGGGCTCACAACCAGAGTAGGCCAAGTCCATAAAAAATTAGATTGTCTATTTAGAAGGTGCATAAAATCTGTTTAATCTACTCCCATAGTGAACCAAGTTTGTTTTCACATACTTTCTCATATATAGCATCAGTTTATAGAGTTGGTTTAATGTGGAAGTGGATAAAACAGATTTTATGCACATTTTAAATGGACTATCTCTTTTTTTCAAAATGGACTTGGTCTACTATGTTTGTGATCCTCTCATATGTGTTATGCGTTTTATTAAACGGTTAAGTTTTTGTGCAGTATTCTGAATGTGTTTGAAAGTATTTCATAATCTATGCTTGACGCATGATTTTTCTTTGTTGTTTCATTTTAATAAATTTCAAAATTGTCCCTCTAATGTTACAAGTTGAAACAATTGAAAATGTTGGAGAAAACATGAAGCTGAATATGATTCCGCAAATTATCTTTTCCTCCTTCATGATCCCAAGAGACACGTTATACCCTTTAAACTAGGTAAATACATGGAGATGATAACTTTGAAAACTGACGTAGGTGATACTATCATCGTGTGGAAAATATTACCACTCTAAAATTTATACATTTCAAAATGTTTATGAAATTCATGATATCCATACAATGTATAGTGTAGAGCATATTATGTATAATAATTAAGGTCTTTACGTTCTAAAATCGAATACTAAACAAAAGAGAGGTTGCTATCCAACGTACACTTTATTCATAAATTTAAAGATGATTAAAAACAAAAACACATGGATAAAATAAGACTCAACATTTCGGCTTAATATTTAAAACCATCTGCAGGGGTAAAATTTTCCAAAAATTCAAATCGGCAGGAAACAATCAACATTTGTCGTAAATAATTAATTTCAAATGGAATATTCGACGGAAACATAAAAATTCGTTTAAAACAACCCAGTGGCGCCATCTGTTATTCAAAGTGATAAGCGAAAGGAAGGCTGAAAAAACATGGAAACATCACAAGAGCTGTTAATAGCTGTTAACAGCTCTTGTGATGATTTGAAGTTTAATAGACTTATACTATTAAACTTCAAATCATTCTTATGTTCTTTTAATCTTTTAAAAAACCGACGTTTAGCCATTCCTGTATATGATGAAACTGGTCCGTCTGTAAATTTAAAGTGGATCTATTAAACACCGGCGGAAAATGTATATGAAACTGGATCAGCTTTCTTAGTCATTAAATTAAATAAAGTCATTGTATTAGATACTATTATTCGAAAGTTGCAAATCTTCAAGACCTTTTCTATTCTTTCAAATAGGATTGGAACATATGGTATTTTTCTTAGTTTTATTATCACCTTTTCCAGTTAAATTCGAGTCATTTCTAAACTAGTCTGAAAATTACATCACTAGTTTCTTATTTAGAATCTACTGACAAGAAGGATAGAGTAATAACAGCTGTTGTTGGGACTTTTAGTAGTCTTGTAATTTTCTCTAGAGTTTATATCAGCTTTTCCTGAAAATATTAGATATTAATGATATTGTTGTCTGATTTATTAGTCAAGAGTATCAATTATGCGTAAAGTTGATATCCACCCTGAACTTTATAACACAATGTTGATTATCTAAGCGAAATGCTAAAATATCATGTTTATCAATAGCATTGATTATAGTAAAGTTTTGTGAGTTTTTCGAAAATGCTTTCCCTGATTAGCTTTTATAACATAAAATATTGCCTAGTTGCAGAGAAACACAGTTGATTAAGTGCTACAAATAACGCAATACCATTTCGATTTTTAATGTTTTTTATCCTATCCATTAATAATAGTTACTTTAAATTCAGAATTTGTTTTCTCTATGCTAAAAATAGTAAGTTGAATTTCAAACTTACTCTTGATAATGATCTCTATTTTTAAATGTTACATACAAATTAGGCTTTGAGCGTCATCTACATATTAAAAAATGTAACAAATTTATTTTCATCGACTATTAATATCTATATTCGATGCTATTATTTGAGTTTCTTATTGTAGGCTTATAGTAAGTTTTCGGATATGTATATAGTTTCTGAAGTTTTACATAAATGATTTTTAGGAATAAATAGGGCATCAGAGCAATTTCTAGTAAGAAGTCATAACTCAACTAGTTGGATGTGCCAATACCAAAACTTTATTCTATATCATGTCAAAAGTTCATTATAATTAGTCTTATTAGTATTTTTATTAGAATTAAGCATAACTTCATACACTTTTCGATGGTACAATATTGAAAATTGCACGAAAATCGCTATTACAGAGCCCCCTTCCGGCAGAATTACTCCAAATTCATGGAGGACCTTCTTGCCATGGCCAAAAACATACACAAAAAATTTGGTTCAATTCTATGCATAACGTCATACACGTTTCGATGGTACAATATTCAAAATGCACAAAAATCGTTATTACAGCGCCCCTGCCGGCAGATTTTTTCCTAAATTCAGGGAGGACCTTCTTGCCATGTCCACAAATATACACAAAAAATTTAGTCGAATTCTATGCATAATTTCATACATTTTTCGATGGTACACAATATTCAAAATCGCACAAAAATCGTTATTACAGCTCCCCCTACAGGCGAATGTTTTCCAAATTCAGGGAGGACCTTCTTGCCATGTCCACAGACGTACCCCAAAAAATTGGTTCAATTCTATGCATAACTTCATACACTTTTCGATGGTACAATATTCAAAATGCACAAAAATCGCACAAAACCAGTTATTACAGCGCACCCTACAGGCGAATGTTTTCCAAATTCAGGGAGGACCTTCTTGCCATGTCCACAGTAGTACCCCAAAAAATTGGTTCAATTCTATGCATAACTTCATACACTTTTCGATGGTACAATATTCAAAATGCACAAAAATCGCACAAAACCAGTTATTACAGCGCACCCTACCGGCGGATTTTTCCCAAATTCAGGTAGGACCTTCTTGCCATGGCCAAAAACATACGCAAAAAATTTGGTTCAATTCTATGCATAACTTCATACACGTTTCGATGGTACAATATTCAAAATGCACAAAAATCGCTATTACAGCGCTACCTACCGGCGGCAGTTTTCTAAATTCAGCGAGGACCTTCTTGCTATGGCCAAAAACGTGCACCAAATTTTTGGTTCAATTCTATGCATAACTTCATACATTTTTTGATGGTACAGTATTCAATATGCACAAAAATCGTTATTACAGCCCCCCTACCGGCGGATATTTTCCAAAATCAGAGAGGACCTTCTTGCTATGTCCACAAACATACACAAAAAATTGGTTCAATTCTACGCATAACTTCATACACTTTTCGATGGTACAATATTAAAAAGGCAAAAAAATCGCTATTACAGCGCCCCCTACCGGCGGATTTTTTACAAATTAATGGAGGACCTGGCCATAGCCAAAAACTTAAAAAAAAAATTGGTTTAATTCCATGCATAACTTCATACAACTTTTGATGGTACAATGGTGACACACGGACATACGGACACACGGACAGACAGACAGACAGACATTTTGTATAAACAAGTTTTTTGTGATCTCTGACCCATAAAACGTGTCAATCCGTTGAAAACCGGAAGTCGAAAAAAATTTCGATTAGAATACTTTCTTTTATTAGGTAGCTTTCATTACAAAAAGCTACCTATTGCAGCCGTTCGGAGGAAAGCGATTTCAAAAAATGTTGGTATATTTTCATCGATCATGACCGCAGACCCCGAAACCACCCTCCTTTCAAAAGTTGATATATATATATATATATATATATATATATAGTTAAAAAATTCCAATAGTTATTTCAAGCATTACCACAAACTGTAAACTTTAATTGAAGCACAAAATTAACTTAACCAAACCAAATAAGAACTATAATTTAACTTAATAAACAAACTTAAAGAAACACAACTTAACCAACTTTAACTTAAACAAAACAACCATAAGAAACAAGGCAAATAACTAATTAAACATGGAGACAGGTCTGTGTGGCTTATGACACACTAATGCAGGGTTAAAACTGTTTTTAAGCATGCAACATTCCCCAGATTTACCTGTCGAGACCATATTGAAAAAACCAATGAAACAAGATTAAAGCTAAATGAAACCGACCGACCGAAATCAATCCATATCAAAAGCGATCTGTTTCCACTACATTCCGTAAACCACACGCTTCGAGTAAAGGCATCAATTCACTTCTGTTCTTGCAAGTTCTAACATAATTATACGTCATATTTTTGACCAGACTCACAGGATAACCCTGTTTCACAGCAGTGACGTACCATTTCAGCATATCCTCATTCAAAATGACACTATCCGATGTCAATCGGTTTAATCTGTTTAAACCGTTAATATAAATGTTTCTGAATACCGATATATGGACATTTGAATTGAAATTCAATATTGCAATTGTTTTAAAGTTAAAATCGTCTCTTTTATCATAAACCGATGTAATTAAATTTCTGTTTTCTAATTTTAGATTTACATCTAAGTAATTTGTATTGCAACTATTATGACTACCGGAAAGTTTCAATTCTAAATTTTTAGGATAATATTTAAATTCATGGTTAATCATTATTCCATTCAGCTCGACAATCAAAACGTCGTCGATATATCTGAAACTCATTATGTCTTTATGTAATTCACTTATATTTTCATATATATCTAGATACATGTCGGCCAAAATTGAACTGCAACTCCCCCCCCCCCCCATGGGGATACCCTTAATCTGCTTATATACCTTATTGCCCTCATATAAAAAATTCTCTTGAACCACCAATTGAAACAAATTTTGAAATTCACTTAAATCCATGTATAAATCACCATACCTATTATACACCTCCAATATCTTCTCCCTCAAATCCTCAATCTCTATGTTGTTAAACAAATCTGCAAAATCATATGCATACAATCCTGTAATCTTATTTTTATACCTTTTTACTTTTTCCAACAGTTCATAACTATTACTTATTATAAAAGTTGAATTCTCACTTTTAATCTTCAAAAATATTCTCTTCAATACCTTTAATAATTTTTTATTCGCACATTCAATATAGGAATTATAACCACATGTAACGGTTCTAAATTTCACAGGGCATTTATGGAACTTGGGTATTAAAACCAAATAAGGAAAATTCAAATTATCTTGTTTTGTTTTAATTTTTTTATACATTGCCCTAATTCTGTTCTCCACCTCATTAATTTTTGCCCTAATTAACTCATAATTATTTGTGTTTTCATAACTTTCTCTTAATATTTTTCCATATAATTTTTTACAGATAATTGCATAGTTAGTACTTGCCTTATCTACATATGTTATTATAAAATCATCTTGGATGTTTTTTATAGCTTTTCTTAAATTAATATATTTCTCTTCGGACAAACCCTCAAAGTTTTTAACGTATGTCTTCTCTAGTTCCTTTAAAGTATGATATTTCCATTCTTCAAATAATTCTCCAGGTAGTCTGTATTTATAAGTTAACTTTTGTATAAAGATTTCTATATTATATTTAAACCGTTTAACTGCATTACTTTTCGTGAAATTCCGTTTTATGGATATATATATATATATATATATATATATATATATATATATATATATATATATCCATATATATATATATATATATATATATATATATATATATATATATATATATCTGATCTTTGTCACACTGTAACTCTCGTATTTATGAACCGATTTGGATGAAACTCGGTGTGTACATAGTAAATACCAATGTCTCGACCGAGTTCGTTGGCCAGTTTCATCCGCCATATTGTTTCAAAATGGCGGCCATTTAAATTTTTTTTTAAATTTAAAATTTGAAATGTGGTACCAAAAAATTAAAAATTGAAAAATATTTTTTTCTTATGTGTTTGACCTTCATACAAAGATTCCGGAGCAGTTTTTGTTTCGTCTATATCTTAAAAAATGGCTGAGTTATAGCACTTTGAATTTCTACCTTGGCTGACATTTTGAAACGACCTGATTTTTGTCACGCAATAACAGGCGTATTTATGAATCGATTTGGATGTACCTAGGTTTATACATAATACGTACCAAAGTATCGGCCGAGTTCGTTGGCCAGCGTCATCCTCCATCTTGTTTCAAAATGGCGGCCATTTAAAATTTTTTAAAAAAAATTTAATTTGAAATGTCGTACCGAAAAACTGAAAATTGATAAATATTTTCTTTTATGTGTTTGACCTTGATACAAAGATTCCAGAACTGTTTTTGTTTTTTCTATATCTTAAAAAATGCTGAGTTATAGCACTTTGAATATCTAGCATGGTTGAAATTTTGAAACGACCTGATATTTGTCACACGATAACAAGCGTATTTAAGAACCGATTTGGATGTACCTTGGTGTATACATAATACGTAACAATGTCTCGACCGAGTTCGTTAGCCAGCTTCACCCGCCATCCTGTTTCAAAATGGCGGCCATTTAAAATTTTTTTATACATTTAAAATTTAAAATGAAGTACCAAAAAATGGGAAAATGAAAAAGATTTTTTTTGTATGTGTTTGACCTTAATACAAAGATTCCGGAACAGTTTTTGTTTCGTCTATATCTAAAAAAATGGCTGAGTTATAGCATTTTGAATATCTATTGTAGCTGACATTTTGAAACGACCCGATTTTGTCACGCGATAACAGGCGTATCTATGAACCGAATTGGATGTAACTTGGTGTGTACATAGTACATACCAATGTCTCGATCGAGTTCGTTGGCCAGCTTCTTTTGCCATCTTATTTCAAAAGGGCTGCCATTAAAAAAAATTAATTTTAAATTTAAAATGAGTTATAAAAAAATTGAAAAATGTAAAAGATTTTTTTAATGTGTTTGACCTTGATACAAAGATTCCGGAGCAGTTTTTGTTTCGTATATATCTTAAAAAATGGTTGGATTATAGCACTTTGAATTTCTACACTTGTCATTTTGAAACGATCTGAAATTTGTCACGTGATAACACGCGTATTTATTAACCTATTTCGATGTAAGAAGACATGTGGATAGTATATGGTAATGTCTCGACCAAATTCGCTGGCCAGCTTCATCAGCCACCTTGTTTCAAAATGGAGATTATTAAATTAAATAAAAAAGTATATTTAAAGTGAGGTGCAAAAAAATTAGAAATTGAAAAAGGTTTCTTTCTTAAATATTTGACCATGATATAAGTATTCCGGAGCATTTTTTTTTTGTCTTTATCTTAAAAAATGGCTCAGATATAGCAGTTTCAATTTCTAATGTGGGTGACATTTTGACAAATCTGATTTTTTGCCTGCGAACACACTTGTATATAACAACCGATTCCGATGTGAGAGAGCATTTGCACAGGATTACTAAGGTCTCGACCAAGTTCACTCGTTAGCCTCATCCACCATGTTGTCTTAAAATGGCAGGAACTTCAATATATCGCCGAATTTGGCAACCAAATATAACTTACTTTAAATAAAAGAAGCTTGGATAAAGCTGACTAATTTCGCGAAATTACCATTCATAATGATTTAGTATTGATAAAAATTAGTATTGAATCGTCTATAATCGGTTTCCACTAAATTGAGCTTCTTGTGTTTAAATAATATAAGCTTGCTTTTTAGAAATAAGGAATATGAAAGCTACCTCTTCTACCCGGTACTGGCCGGAAGGTCTTTTGAGATAGAAGAAAGTAAAAAAGAAAAGACATAATGTATAATAAAAAGTGCATGCTTTGTTAAACTCTCTCGCTAAATAAAGCAGAAATAAACATGCGTATTTTTTGAAATATTTAAATTTATTAAATTTATAAATGGAAACTCATTTTTATTTTACTCATTATTACTCATTTAACACAGACTTTTTTATCACTTTTTTTTTTTTTACATTTACTGTGTTAAATAATAATGTAGAACAATGTGTTTGAATAAAAATAAAGAAATAAATATCATATTATTGTATGTAAAATAGGATTCGACATTTTAACCATTATAAATTATTACGGATCTTTTGAATATTTGTACGATATATATTTGGATTAAATTAAGTTTGAAATTCATTTATGAAACGAAGAGTATATATTTATACACCTAAAAAACATTTACATAAATATATATTTGTATAAGAAAAACTATCTCGGCTTAATTTCTATTAAATAATCATCTTTCAAAGATCAGGAAGAAATTAAATTTGGCTAATTATGATAAAAATAAACCCTGTATGTAACCACTGCATATTAAAACAGTTATATTTAAATGAAAACTAAGAAAGCAATTTGCACAGGATTAAAAAATTGCAATAATTGCTTTTATTTTTTAAAGCTCCATAAGCTTCGAAAGACTACCAGTAACTTATATTAACTATTCTCTCTTTTATAGTTTTTTTTCCTGTTAATGAATTTACATTTACTGTTTACTGATCAGTTTTTTTTTTTTTTTTTTTTTTTTTTTTTTGTAATTTTATTAAACGAATATGTTTTCTGCCGTAAAAATAAACAAAAAGTATCTTTGTCTTTTTTTTTATTAATAAAGGTATTAAATTAAAAAATCTTATTAATCTTTTATTTGGTAACCGAGGTGGATATATTTTTTTCAGAAACTTATTTTTTATTCTTAACTATTTGTATGTTTTTATCTTGACTCATTTCTTATCCCCTTAAAGTCTAATTTGTTATAAATACATCTTAAATATAGTGTTGACATCATATTAAGTTAATTTTAAAACAAAAATTCACGTAAAAACATAGAATTATTTAGAAAAGTTAACGTTTGATGAAATTTCTCAAATCAAGAAATCTGTATAACATTACAAAAATTACAAAAGCAGTAAAACAATATAGGTGCGAAACCATCCATCTTACTAGTCAGCGATAAGATGGAGACATGTTAGGCTTAATTTCGGTTTGAGAATGTGTATAAAAAAACTTACCTGCTTAAATACAAATGTCTTCTACCTGATATCACCTCTATTCAGCATTTATTTTTATGAAACATTCAAAACTAACAAATTTCAGTAATTTGTGCAATCGACAACCATTTCGGAAATCGCATTTAATTTTGCGAATGTAAACAAACCATGAGCTGTGTAGTGTAATGAATCATTCATTTTTTTGATTCATTGATAAAATTCACCTTAAGATAAATTAAATCCACAACATTATGTACAGATGCATTTCCTAAAGAAAAGCTATTGTTAAAATACTCATTTTTAAAATAAATTATAAGTAATTCCAAAACCAGTTTTGTAAAAAGAAATTTGAATATCTTTTTTGTAATCGTGGCAACTGAAGTACTCCATTTCTATTAAAAGTAAAGGAAAAATAGTCAAGTAGATTACTGTATCTTTTTGTTTTCATTTTCTCATAAAAACTGAAAAAAACTGAAATTGAAATACATGCTATGTCAGGGATATCGTCTGTTATAAACCCGGTTAATTTTGGTTTTATTTCATTTTTATTTAACAATTAAATGATTTTTAGTTCATTGCAAAATTACTTTGCACCCGACACAACATTTTCTTTTTATTTGTGTCAATTATTTTCTCCGGTTTTACTTGATTCGTATCAAATACCTAAAGTAATGCAATTTTATTAATCCGTGTGTAATAACCTTTTCCAAATTTTGAAAAATATAAATGAATGATTTCCGATAAAACATGAATCTATTATAAACGAACAAAAGAAGGCATATGAATCATTAGATACCCGATTTGCTTCTTGAATGACGACATTATGCTTCATGCTGGGTTTCTGTATTATTCACGATAATGACGTCATATGCATACTTTTCTATAGATGTTGATTAAGAATCGAACATAAAACTGAAATGTTTTAGCGGGTGCAAATGACGTCATTTTATATATTAAAAAGCGTGTATTTGAACTCTTAAAACTGAGATATGTTTTGTAGAAGTGCGCATTTCCAAACATTTTTTTTTTTTTTTTTTTTTTTTTTTTTTTAATGTATGGTTTAAATTTAGTTGTATAGGGCTTAGTGGCGCAAAATCCCATTAGAGACAAGCTGCGCTAAAATGTTTTGATCGGAAAATCATGCACTGCTTTTGAAAACACGCATTTTCCTCATAAGTTTCCATATATTTTTCATCTGCATGCGTACTGAAACTAAGTTTCAGACAATAGGAGAAATGCTTAAGTAAGTGAATATGACGTCATATAAAAAAATGATAATTTTCTTAGATAAAATTAAACATTTTAACACAAATGCGTCTAAAAATCATAAACTAAGGTAATTTTTACTCTCCGGTTTTGAGATCAGAATCTGTTAAGAGTGCGACTATTCACATACAAAGATGTTGCTGACAGTCGAGACTTCAAGTTTTAAGTTAAAAGGATTTTGAAATGATCAAAATAAAATACCAGTTTTTTTTAAATGATGAATACAGATATGAGAGGTGAGTATGTAAATTTTGAGAAGGTGAAAATGATGCCGGGTGTAGATTTCACGGATAAAAAAGTCTATGATCGCGTCATAGTGGAATACATTTTGATGTTTTTCATTCCAGAATACCAAGCATAAGAGCCTCAATTGATAACTTCATCATAATAACTTATCTTTATTATATTTTACTGATTACATATACAATTAAAGTTTAATTTTAATAATGTGGACAACAGAGTTTTATAGAAAGAGTAATTTGTTGACTTTAGGTTAAAATAATATTTGTTTGAGAGTTAGACTAGCCAGTATAAGATACATTTTTATTGTAACTAATTTTGTATTTTTATTATAATGTAATTAAACAGTTCCTTCTTAAACATTTTGTTTCGTCGAAATTCGACGCGTTCCACCTTGTACATTTAAAAGTTTTATATTCTTTCATAACTAATAAAAACATAATAATACACAAAAATGATTGCAAGGAAAAATATCAGATGTAAAGTAATTTGCATCAAAAGATCTTACAAATGCTTTAATTTAAAAACATTACATTACCATAATAGAAATTAAAATATATTTATATACATAAAAACGATCATCTATTTTTTATATAAATTGTAACTGTTGACGCTGTTTAAGAAAGATCAAAACTTTTGTAAATTACAATTTTTTTTTTTTAATGTAGCAAATAATAATGTCACATGCAAACAGGAAATCTTGAACAGAATAAATAAAAATTAATGAAAATCAGTTGCAATTTTAACACAAAAGTCAAATAAAGTAAATGAGCACAAATGTCAATCTACATAAAGATTATTTTCTAAATTAAAAATCGTTTGCTTATGTAAATTATTTATGATGGTGGATGAACATGTTAATTACATAAGTTTGCTTCTGTTTTAGGACACATTTACCTTTTACTATAGTTACAACACATTAAATATATTATTTTTTATAACAAAATGACCAATTTAAGTATTCTAATAATTACTTCGTAAATTTCATCTTCGTTTTCGTGTTTTTGTAATTCAAAAAAACTTGATAATAAAATCGTTTATATTGCAAAATTTACTTTTAAATGAATGAGTATTCATCACGATTACGAACCCATTTCATAGAATTTATGATTGAGTTAATCTTGACAAGGATTTTTAGTCTCATGTACAGTTGGTCATTTTTTGGATGAAATTTTTTAAGATTTTTGGGTCACTCCTAAATGGCGAAAAATGCATACCACACTGTATATTTTGAAAATCAATGTTTTTCTCTGCAGTGTTTAAAACAGAGATCTTTATCAACCATTTACTGCAGATAAAATAAATACATATTTCTAGTATTTTTGCGGGATAATTTTTGTTAGGTAGGATGGCAATTATATCAAGAGTTTACTATTGATTGCCGATGCCTCAGTGAAGGCTTTCTTTGATGACACGAAAAGTTTTTGGTTTCCGTCTGTTTGTCTGCAGTTTGTTCCGCGAGAACTGCCGCAAAAATAATCCTATTAGCTTGTAATTAGGTAGAGGCATGTTGGTGATATACTCGGATTAAGCTGTGTAGTTTTTTGTTATACATCAATCATTGATTGGGAAAATATTGAACATTTTTTTGCGGCATAATTATTTTCTATGGCAACTTAGACGATTTTCAAATTTCAATGTTTTGAAATAAAATGGTGCATTTGATTAATGGATTTACATGCTGAATTATAGATGCTGAAATTTTCCAATAAGTGTCTTAAATTATTCCTATAAGTTTGTAATTTTGTCAATCAGTCTGTCAGATTCTTTTAATTAAGTGGCATTTTATTCAAATGTTCCAATAACGTAGAACATTTTGTTTTATAAATTTACTTAATTCTATGTGAAGATGCATGGTCTTTAAATTATCGAATACTTTATACAAGTATCTTTCTTTTAGTCATTCCATAAATAAAAATAATAGTATTTTATATAATTTAAATCAGATGACTGTGCTTTTAAATTTAATTTTGCTTTCTTTAGCGCTAGCGCAAATTCTGATAACTTTAAGATAGTTTCTGCTATTTAAAAAAAAGAAATATTTAAAATGCTTTAAAAACTGAGATTTTTTTTTTTTTTTTTGTAAATATTGAAGTGTCTGATTCCTGACAAAAATACTATTACTTAAAAATTACCTTATCTAAAAAACAAAATAACTTCACAAACTGATAAAATTAGGTATTAACCATTTGGAAAAATGGTTATTGTTCTCTGTCAGGGTAGAAAATCGAAAGCATATCTGAAGGTTTTTATTGGTTTAATCCGCATTTTATTCGTTTTCTGATTGGTGTATACAGTAATCTGTATTTCCCTTTACTTTCAACAGAGATGGACACCTTCTGCTGCCACTGTGACAAAAAAGTAATAAAAACTATAAAGAAATTAATAACTCAGAAACAAATTGAGATACAGCTTTCAAACAAATTGCATTTAAAAGTACATTTTTCTCTCTATCCGACGGTGTAAAAAGTAATATTGTCGGATGTTTAGAATTTTAAGAATGAAATTTTATTTAAAATGTGTCGTCAGATTGCTTGGAAATCTGACGATGGAAAAGATTTTTCCCGAACAGCCAATGAAAAGCTTGGATAATCCGTAAGTTTCAGGTGGATAATACGTACGAGTCGCAGGCGATTTTTGTCGCTTGGAATTTTTACGTGTAATAACACTATTAATGTTTAATTCATGGCGTACGTAATGTATGATCAACTACGTGCGATTTTTTATGACTTAAATTTTAGTCTTTGAAAAAATCATTTTCCAAATGTTCGTTGTAATTTGTTAAATTTCTTTTTTTTTTTTTTTTTTTTTTTTTACTTTTGAAAAGTTGCTTTTTAGTAGATATCATTTCTTTTTTGTTATTTAATTCTTCTTTTTATCATGAAACATTATTATTTTGATATAATTACATATCATTTATCCGCTAAATATCTGAACTTTTGCACACGTGAAATATATACACATGCTCAAAGCTTTCTTACTTACAAAATAATATCTGTACCTCTAAGTAGGTGATCTGTGTACATGCTTAATATTCCTTTATGCTTGGAATTATGACCTATACATAAGCAATTTTTAATGTAAGCACAACATAAGTTATATCATAAAAGTTCATGAATCTTCTCCAAACTAAGTAACGGTTTTTTTTATAATAATTCAAGAAATTATTAAAAATGTAATATTATTCCTTTTTGCATTATATTTTAAATAACCATTAAAAAATCAATATTATAACATAGTGTCTTCCAATGAAATATAAAAGGCGACACTACTTACAATTACCTGCATTCCTTCAAAAAGCATTAGTAATAGAAAATCCGTTGGATATGCCTTTCCCAATATGTTTATCATGCAGTTTACCAAGAGATTAAACATGTGCGCAAAGTCTACCATTTCCTAGATGCGATGTTTTGTAATGTTTTGGAGAAACCAGAAACGTAATAGCAGATTACTCAGTGATATTAAACATGAAATGTTCCCAGAAGAAGAATTTATTTTCTCAAAAGATTTAATGTTTACCGATATGTGTTAAGTTTTTAATCATCCTACGAAACTATACTTGTCATTATATATATATATATAAATATAAAACGTTTTGTGTTATCTTTTCTAAGAGAAATGTTTTAAAATGTTTTGCTTCTAATTTATTTCTAATATGAAACATAAATTAACACTTTAATGTTCGTTTTTGATTTAATTTGACGTGTATTCGTTTATATATGAAATAAATGAAGCTTACGTTTTTGAAACAGGGCAATTTTTGCGTTTAATATGTCTTCAAAAATACAGTAATCGTATTCAGAATTTACAATTCTTATCATTTTCATTTTCAGTTTAAATCTTTTCTACTGAATGTCATATCATAGAAAAAGGAAATTTTCATATAATTTAATATTTTATTAATTTATTTAAATATCTAAATATTTGAGACATAAATTAAAATTCATCACGATAAAGCTGCATTCTGCTTTCTATTTTTATAGTTTTAAATTAGAATAGGGTGCTTTTATCTAAAAATCGCTTTTATCTTATGCTAGGTATATTTTCTTTTTTAATGAAATTACCTTTGCTGGTAATAATTGTACCAAGTAAGAATCTTGTATGAATTTCTTGAACACATATGTGTACATATGAATATATCATAAGTATAAGTAATAAGTATCATATTATTATGTTGTATTTTATTATCATAGGATTAAGTCTTTTATTAAATAGAAAGTACTTTATTGTAAATATGAAAAATCCATTCTTTAAAATGCATAACAGTTAGAAAACTGAATAAATACTTTTCATTTATTACTATATATTAATAATCCGTCTATCTATATTATAAAGGACAAACATATCTGTGCGTAACGCATACGTCATTTTGCGAATGGCAACACTTTGAAATTTGAAATAAAATTTTGGTTTTGCATTTTCTCTACTGCAAATTTTTAAACTTTTATGCATCACACATTTTAACTTTTTACACCGTCGTATAAGGAAAGAAATTCTCTTTTAAATACTATTTGTTTGAAAGCTGTATCTCAATTTGTTTTTGAGATATTAGTTTTTTTTGAAGTTTTTAATGCAAATTTTGTAATTGTGGCAACTGAAGTACTCCATTTATATTGAAAGTAAAGGGAAAATATTCGTGGTTTATTATTTTTATTCATTATATCCTTATTGATGTCATTTTCACATTACAAAATAAAAGTAACTTTTCTATAATTTTTGAACAGAAAATGATGTCAGACAGTAAATAAAACACGCATTCTTCTTCATAAATCAGCTACATTTTAATATTTTTACATTACGCTGATAAATGAGTTTGAGGCGCTCGGCAGAATGATTCATTGCGTAAAAATGATATATTTAAAACAAAACGATCATTTTTTTTTTTTATAAAACTAAATAGTTGACCAATACTATAAATGGCGAATACTATGACAACTAAAGTCAAATTTCTGATTTTTTTTTTTTTTTCGCGGGTACTAAGATTAGAACTTAAGGTTTGTGCGAATGTTCACATGAAAAGTTGTATCGCACAAACGTAACTTTAACTTTGGAAATGCATTCATTAATAATCTACTCTTTTGCGCATTAAAATACTTTCAAATTGTGAATTTGAGTAGTGCGTATGTAAATTACGAGAATGTGAAAATAACGTACAGTTTAGATTTTATGGGGAGGAAATTTTATGATGTGACAAAGCGAAATCCTTTTTACTGATTTTTCATCCCGTAAAAACGAACATAAGAGCTCCATCGATAACTTCATCATAATTACTCATCTTGATTACGTAATCTAATACAGTTTAATTTTTCAATAATTTAAGCAGTTGAAGTTTGTAGAAATAATATTTTGGTAATTTTGGGTTTAAAATATTATTTGTTTTAAGAGTTAGACAACCAATGTAAGATGATTTTTTTGTTGTAATTATTTTTGTAGGTTTATTATAATTTCGATCTGACAGTTCCTTTCAAACATTTTAGTACGTCGAGTTTCGATGGGTTGCAACTCGTGTAAATAATGATCGGAATAGTTGAAACATTCATCAAGATGTTTTATTTTTGTTTAATTATTTTCAGGACAAGTGCGAGCTAATACATGAAAATCCTTTGATAACTATGAAGAGAATAAACGACTAAGGATTTGAAAGAGTTAAACTATTTCATTTAATGGACTAAATTCATTTAATTTAATAATCTAAAAAGCATATTGACGTGTATAAAAAGAAATTGTACAAGAAATAAATGGTTTATTTTACACAATCAACACACTGTCTAAAGAAGGATCGAATTGTTCCGTCTTTTTGGATTTTATTGTATTGGCATTTTCTGGATGTTTTGATTTTGCGTGTCAAAGAAATGTCGGTGAAACGAACTGTAATTGCTACATTAAAAATAAAGGATCACATTAAAATTACATTGAAACTCTTCTCTACTTCAGCATACATAAGATACCACATTTGTCTAGAATTTGTCTTGATTTTTATAGAATATATTCAGTGATCCAATTTGTCTAGAATTAATTCAGTATTCCTTACGTTATACTGTTTAAAATTCATGTTTTACTTTTATGTATCAATGTAAAAAAAATAATAGTGACTAACCTGTTTAACAATCTCATCTAACAAGGAGAGGGCCAACCTTGTTAATCACAGATTTTGATTATTTTAATATATGTTGTAGAGTATAGACCCCTTAGTCTCAGGTTCCACGGATTTTATACATCGCTCGTTAGTTCTTGAGAAACCCGGGGTCTAATATTAGTATATGATTTAAATACTTACTTTGTAACAATAAAGCTAGATTGAGCGTAGCTCAGTTGGCACGGCGTTTGCCGGCTGATTGGCGGGCTCGGGTTCGATGCCCGAAAGCGCTAAATTTGTTTTTCTTATATTTTGTTTTATAAATGTACTTGTAATTATAACTTAATAATCGCATTGTCAATTAAAATTTATACTATTGTATTTCAATTATAATTTTAACCTATTTAATTTTTTTTACTTTTAACTAAATAGTTGTATAAAACATCATAAAACTGATTTTTTTTAAAAATCACTTTTAAAATGTATTTCATATATTCAGTATGTATGCAATGATATTGAATAATTGTGTCAATTCATGATTTTAAAGAAATATCATTTATTCATTGCTTTAAGAAGGGAAATCAATACGATGATACTATGACTCTGTTTTTAAAATAACAAACATAATTATATTAAAAATTATCATCGGAATTAAATTACAACGGATTTTTTGCATATTAAAGATTTTAAAATTTGTAATATGTATTCTTGCGCTTTCAAATATTTCGTTTTCCCGTCTATCTTCTTTCTGCTTTTATTTTTTATTTTAATTGAATATGTTTTATTTTATCATAACTAGATGGCACCACAAAAGGTTTCTAAAGATTTTGGAATTTTTATTATTCAATAATAGATCCAATTTATTTTTAAATGTCTTTAAAGGATGAGAAATAATAGTTCAAAATAAAAAATGATAAATTTAAATTTAAATTTGTTAATATTATAATTAATGTACGATATTAAAATTTTTAATTGAAATTATTAAATTATAATTACAAGTATATTTATAAAACAAAAAATGAGAAAGACAAAAACGCACGTTCGGGTATCGAACCCGGGCCCTCGGGTCAGCCAGCAAACGCCGTACCAACTGAACTACGCACAACCTGCCCTTTTTATTTCAAAGTAAGTATTTAAGTTGTGTATTAATATTAGACCCCCCCCCCCGGTTTCTCAAGAACTAACGAGTGTTGTATAAAATCCGTTGAACCTGAGACTAAGGGGTCTATACCCTACAACATACATTAAAATAATCAAAATCTGTGATTAACAAGGTTGGCCCTCTCCTTGTAAGATACTTGCAAGATCAATAGACCTTTCCAATTATGTTTAAAATAGCTCAGTATTCCGTAAGTTATCGTGATGACAAGATTTGTTAAATATGCAGAGTGATTATAAATGAATATCCCAACTTTACAGGTCTCTCAAAAGAAAGGGGGAAAAAAAGTAAAACTCTGTTGCTAATTTCAAATGAAAAATAACAGTTGATAACTTACTGAAAGTTTAAATTCTGAAGTAAAAATGTTTTCAATGTGAGCTTCTCCAGAAACGCGATCGATATACATAACGAATTTTTATTCTTTTGTCACCGGTTTTTCAAAACAAAAATGTTTGTTTAATTTAACCGGGAACATTCTCCGTTTAAATAAGGCAAAATTTACAATAAAAAATGACTGGTGGGAATAACTAAGGAGGGTTAATTAGACTGAAAAAATGCATCCCCGAGGAAATCTCGGGTTGCGCAAATTTTGCTACTTTTACGTTGCCCGAGGAAATCTCGGGTTGCGCAGCGAGAGGGTTAAATTCAAATTTCTGCCTCTTTCGCCTTGTTTACTATATCATTTTTTTTTCTTTCTCTTCACATTTATTACAGGCAACTTTGTAGTGTCCAACAGCGCTTTTTTGGAAAAGAGATTCGGAAACCAGTTTCGGTCCTGAAGAATTACGGCCATGGTTGCTTTTTTTATATTGCGCAATAGGACTGGAATTATTTCTGAACCATTTAAATTAATTTATTAATTATGGAGCTATTTTAATTAATTTATTTCCCTCCCCTTCAAACAGAGCAACCGAGAGAGGTCCAAAAACCGGCTAGCCAGTATTTAGACCACTCTAGGTAGCCAGTATTCGGAACCCTGCTAATGTTTAAGTTAAAACCGGTATTACTCATTCATATAATAAAATGCCAATAATGTGCGCGTGGCAATTGAGAGCTAAATATGTCTAGAAAATAACTTAATCAACAATTCAAGCCAATATACGATCACTATATTTTTAAAAAATGAGAAACAGATATCTGAAAAACTTTTGATGTACCAGATTACGTAGGTTCGACACTTTTGCATTTACTTTTTGTAAATGACACAGACTTCAGCGACGTACTTTTCGTAACTTTCTTCTTTCAATTAAAGTTACAAACTCTGCCTCTCACCGCTAGGCTGCGCTGCGCTCAGTTCTCAGAACACCTAGTAGCCGGTATTTGGACCCTAGCCGGTATTTGGACCTTCTCCTCTATAGGAATTAACAATATCTTGACCGCGTTCAATAGCCAACTTCATCCATGCTATTGTTTTAAAAAGGCGGCCTCTTAAAGATTGCAATCTCAAAAAAATATATATAAGAAAAAAAACTTCGAACTTTATTTTTCCTAAGTTTTATGCCTATTTCCAAGTATTTCAGAAAATGATTTTTTTTTTTTTTTTTTTTTTTTTTTCGCATCTGTTCTGAAAATGGCTGCGATATTAAAGTTTGAAGTTTAGAGTTACTCACATTTTGTTAATGACTGCGGATTAAAAATAAAGGATTTCTCCGCAATCGTATTCATTGCTAATTTATGTGTTTGGGAACGTAATTTCTCGCTAATTTAATTTCACTGCTGTAACTATTGTCGAAACTCTCATTTACTTAAAACATACGCTATATAATATTATCATAAAATAAAGTAATCATTAAAAAAAACGCACATACGCTTTTATAATACTATATTCACACGGATGCATGTACGTGCGTAATCGTGTCCAGCAGCGTCAAATTTTCGCTAAGCGCGGCGATACTTGACGAATTATCAGCAAATTTGGTAATAAAAAGAATAAACAAAACCAACTTCGCGAAAGCTGCAGTCACGAATATTTACATAATCGAGTTCCACGAATTTTATCTTTTTTGTGATCGAGTAAAATTAGCTGAATTCTTGAAACTAAGGAATAGTGACCCTAGATTTTACTCCCTCTTAAATAAAAGATTAAATCAAATAAAGTGCTATTTCTACTGCCGTAATTGATTTGGAATAACCTTTTCATTTTCTCGGCATATTCTGCAGAAACTTCTGTGTATAAAAACATAATAACTGATAAGTTTATTGAGAAACGTATGAGAAATAGGATGAAGTTGACAGTCATTAAAGCGAATATTTATTTAATAAGATATTTAATGTTCAAATCGGTCAAGCAAGATCGGTTAAGTCAGTTTTATTGGTTCAAAAAGTATGCATGGTTATGTAACCCTATTTTGCAGGTATATACTTGAGAAGATGATGGTGTACAGTGCCCATTCAGATTTTGAATTTCTTGAATTTTTTTTTTAAAGTTTTACGCCATTTTTTAATTCAAAATTCTATTATCTAAAGAAAGATCTGATTCATATTTTCAAATAGCTGTTTTATCTACAGTTGCCAGATTTTAAACGGTCAAAAATTTTCAAACACTTTGAATCACAATGGAACATATAGTTACACGTAAATATCAAACAAGAACAAAAACATTAAAGTAATAAATTATTATGTGCAATAAGGATTTAGATTGAAAATTACATCATATTTAAAAATCCATATTCAAAACTATTTTAAAAAAAGAACACTTTTCTGCATATAAAAGAACATTTATCTGCCAGATGTTATAAAAGTGCTTCAGACAGCGTGAATTTTTACTTAATAATTTTTACAAATTTATTTTCATGTGTAATTGGTATTACTTAATGAATCATAGAAACAGCCGCCTTCTTTCGCAACAGCAATGGCCTTATGAACAGAATATTCCCCAAATCACAGCGATATAATAGGAAATCGAATTATAGAAGATCGCCATTGATCGTGATAATAGGATTCAATCTTCGAGAATCCAGCAATATTTTTAAAAAATGCAAATTAGCGTGTTTATAGACCCTGTAGGTTCTGGAAGGGGATTGGAGAGTGTAGATCGTAGCGACAGCTCCTAACCCTGTGTTCTGGATAAAAAGAATCATAAAAACCAGCTGTTTCACACGTGACCTTTTTTCGGTTGAAATTAGATAAACATATTTATTTCTCTTTCCAAACGATCATTTTATTGTTTAGATTAATTTTAAAAAAGTATTGAAATCCATTGAAAAATCCATAAGAAAAGGTACATCACCTCTTACACGTCATTTCGCAATCTGCTGTTGACATTTAAAAAAAAACGAATAGCAATCGCGTACAGATTCTTTTAAACGTTCTTTCTTAATGTCATTTCATAAACTAGTTATCATAAATTGTTATTGAAAAATTTATTAAACAATTTATATGTCTTTTCTGTTTTACGTAACTTATTTTTCAGTTTAAATCCTCTTCAGTTTTAAACAACAAAGGTAGAGAAATACATCTGTATTCTAATTAAGTTTTCAGTTAGATTAAAAGTAAAAAAAAAAAAAAAAAAAAAAAAAGACGTCTTACAGAATTTTTAAGTTTGAAAATTTTCTCATTTTAAATTTGACAAATATAATACATTAAACATATCTTTTCATATTTATCTACATGTTAAAATCCTATTCTTTACAGGAGGAGGATAAATACCGTTAAATGTTATCTTATATAATCTGGAGGTTCATTATATCTCCGTTCTTTGTGTTCGAAGTCTCACTTTAATCATGGAAAACCAAATTATAACCTCCCCATATACCAAAATTATGCTCATGAAAAATGCAATTAATTAAATTGTTACGGAAAATTAATCTAAACCCAAGTATTCCTTAATGAACAATTTTTACTGTTGATATCAAGAAAATTTTCAAGCCTATAATTTCAGGAGTGTAAAATTGGAAACTGATTAACCTTCTCATTGCCGGGAACTGACATATTCGTGAACTAAGCTCTAGGTTTCACTGCAATAGAAGCATTTTAAAAATTAATATAATACTATAGATAAAATCTAGTTTTGAAGAATACTCCCGATTAATGCTCCCAAGGATTATATCCCTATACATAATATTTTTTTTTTTTTTTTTTTTTTTTTATATCACGTTGAAAAAATATCTCTTTGGTTCATTTTTATAAAATTACAGAGAAACCACATTAAAATTTTGCCCTTTTGATCGGCTGTCAGGGGGTTAATCTAAACAAATAAATTAATCTGGAATACTTACTAAAATAAAAATAGTTGTCGAATATGTAATTTTTGAAAAAAAGTCATCAAATCATTTATAATAATTAATAAAGTTTAAAACGAAAATAAATTATTTTAGGTGTATAACATATTTTATAAAACTCTTAATATTACAGTATACGTTTAGCTTTAAAAACCCATTTTTGTGGGAAAACAGCATAAATAATGCAAAATCACTATTTTTTTTTCAGTAGAATGCATTACTGATCGGGAAACGCACAAGTTGAATAAAGTACAGTCTAATGCCGATCTTTTGAATAAGCGAAAAGTGTTCAGGCAGCGCTACCACTAACTCGATAGTGATTTTCTTTATTTATATTTATTATTTTTTATTTATTTTATTTATTTTTATTTTTATTTTTTTTATTTTTTTTTTTTTTAGGTTTAAAGGAAATATAATTGACACATTAATTATGAAATAACATAAATTTATCTCATAAACTAATTTTTAGAATTTTATTTTTCCAATGCCAGCTTGTTTATAAAAAATGAATTTAACTCTCTTTTAGATAATTTAGTTTTTGTACGCAAATATGGAATCTTGTAATCGATTTTTCACGCATTTCTTGATGTACTACAGTTATAAAAATTATATACTCAGAGATATTTACGAGGGAAATGCAACACTGTAATATAGTGATGGGCGATAACGAGATGTTTTTCTGGATTTTCTCGATTGTATGGACATCTCGATACTTTTCGATTGTGTAAATTTTTTCTCGATGACTCCAGTTTGCCAATTGCTTTTATACATCATATATTATATATTATATACGTCATACATTTATCAAGAATCGTCTGCGGGTGAACTGGAATGAGTCGGCGTTAATAAAGACTAGGTGACTTCGCCCGCTAGTGGGGCCCTCCTTTAATCGGGGCCCCTAAGTTATACGTAATCTTGTAATATGAAATCACGAACAGGTTACCTGCTATATACGACACCGTATAGCAGGCGTGGTGTGCACGCACTACAAAATCTTGTAAAAAAAATATAAACTCGAAACGAACGAACCTCGGACCAGATGTCTTGGGGGAGGGGTCAAAGTGAGCGGAGGGGCACAGTAGCTGCATAATATGAATAAGTCGTCACAGGTCTTTAGGCCTTTCGAACCATATGTCACATGAGTGGTCTGGATCTGAATTTATAAAAATGCCCTTCCCGTGGGGGCAAAGAGGGGGGAGGGGTGCGGGAGATGGATAACATGAGCAAGTGGTCATAGGCCTTTCCAACAATATGTCACATGAGGGGTCTCGGCTAAATTTAGAAAAGTGTCCCCCGTGGGGGAAAAGTGGGGGGGGGGGCGGTCACCGGAAGTGCAGAACATCAATAAGTAGTCACAGACCTTACCAATAATATCTCACATGTCGGGTCTTGGCTAAATTTGAAAAAGTGTCTCCCGTTGGGGGGGCAAAGTGGGGGGACGGACACCGGAGGAGCATAACATCAATAAGTAGTCACAAACCTTTCCAACGATATCTCACTTGTGGGGTCTTGGCTATATTTTTGGAAAAGTGTCTCCCGGGGGGGGGCAAAGTTGGGGGTCGGACAGCGGAGGAGCATAACATCAATAAGTAGTGACAGACCTTTCCAACAATATCTCACATGAGGGGTCTTGGCTAAATTTGAAAAAGTGTCCCCCGGGGGGACAAAGTGGGGGGGGACTGTCATTGGAGGAGCATAACATCAATAAGTAGTCAGACCTTTCCAACGATATCTCACATG
Source organism: Maratus speciosus (assembly GCA_963932465.1). NCBI lineage: Eukaryota > Metazoa > Arthropoda > Arachnida > Araneae > Salticidae > Maratus > Maratus speciosus. The sequence goes on from OZ010794.1 coordinate 337,536,341, forward strand.
AGGGATCTTGGCTAAATTTGAAAAAATGTCCCCCGTGGTGGGGGCAAAGTGGGGGGGGACTGTCACCGGAGGTGCATAACATCAATAAATAGTCACAGACCTTTCCAGCAATATCTCACATGAGAAGTCTTGGCTAAATTTTGAAAAGTGCCCCCCTGGGTGGGGGGGAAGTGGGGGGGACGAACACCGTAGGTGCATAACATCAATAAGTAATTACAGGCCTTTCCAACGATATCTCACATGAGACGTCTTGGCTAAATTTGAAAAAGTGCCCTCCGGGGGGGTCAAAGTGGGGGGGCTGTCACCGGAGGTGCATAACATCAATAAGTAGTCACGGACCTTTCCAACGATATCTCACATGAGGGGTCTTGGCTAAATTTGGGAAAAGTGCCCCCGGGGGGTGCAAAGTGGGGGGACGGCCACCGGAAGTGCATAACATCAATAAGTAGTCACAAACCTTTCCAACGATATGTCACATGAGGGGTCTTGACTAAATTTAGAAAAGTGTCCTGAAATTTCATATATTATAAATAATATTTATCGGAGGGCTCCATAAAAAAATCCGATCTAAAATGATAAAAACAGAAAAAACTACCCCCCGCGGTGGGGGCCAAATTGGGAAGGGGAGGAAGAAAGTCTCATAATATGAAAGAGTCATTCGAGAGCTTTCCGATAACATATCACATCACGGGTCGAAAAAAAGTTTGAAAATTGATCCCCCTCCCTCCCCCCCTTGGGTCCACTCTTTCGCCCCGGAATTTACGCAGCCCCCACTTTAAAATTTTTATGTTCAATAAATAATATTTACCGGAAGACTGCACAAAAAACCCACATCTAAAATTATATTTAAATCTATTATAGAAATCGGCTACGGTTTTAAAAATTTGTTCACCCCCTCCCCGCCCCCCGAATTTCACCTTCAGGGGAAGAAAGTTTCATAATATGAAAGCGTTGTCAAAGGACTTTTCGATAATATGTCACAGGAAGAGATCGGTAAATTTTTTTTTAATTGCTCCCCGCCCACTCTCACGTCCTCTGAATTCACCCGACCCACCTTCCTCTTTCAAATTTTTATATTTAATAAATAATATTTATCGGAGGGCTCCGAGTATGTGTCAGCTTGGTAGGGCTAAAATAAGAAAAACATTGAAAATTAAAGCTTCATTTCACAGCTCATTGTCATGCCTGTCAGCTCTGTCCAGCTCGCCCCTCGATATCTCATCTCGGCCCTTCTTGGCCCTTCTCGAGAGTAACATTTCGAGGAAGGACGAAAACTGATTTCTCATTCTCGACAATGTCATTTGAAATGTTGAACAGTGACCGAGAGCGAGAAACGAGAATGGCAATGGGAAGCAATGAGTTACAATCAATGAGATATCTCGAAGTAAGCGAGAGGTTTGCCATCTCCTCGAGATAAACGAGCAGTTTGCAGCAGCAGAAAATATATCTCGAAATGCGAGAGAGAGGACGAGAGAAAGGAAGCTTTCAGAAGAGTCAAACTTACCGCGCTTCTGGTGTAAGTCATGATTTCCCAAAGGAGTACATGTTCTTTTCCATTCGCTTTTGTTATTAACCGATATGGGTTAGGAGGCATAGTGGTTTAAGTTATCAGTTCGGGTTTCAGTTGTTGATATAGAAGTTTTCTACTGAATTTGGCGGCGCCAGTTTGTCTTGATTTTCAATGTTTCTCTTATTTTAGCCCTCATAGCTGTCCCATATCTCTTAATATTAGAATGCTATTGTTAAAACAAAACTGCACTGCAAATTATGTGTTTTCAGGATTTTAAGTGTCGCCTCAGGAAAGAGGATTTTTCAAAATTATTTTCCCCCACTCATGTAATATATTAAATTAAGGGTAATCTTATAACCTTTCTAAATCTACCTTTCTTTTGTCAATTCACCGTTAATTTTAGCCCTGAGTTTAAAATACTCTAAAGGAATATACTTAGCGGCGGTTTTTTTCGTACTCTGGTACGGTATCTTGCACTCATAGGAAAATTATAAGACTAACATCAAATTGTGTCTAAAATCGAATAAAAAATATGGACATATGTTTCTTAATTTTAACTCCCTTCTTCGCCTCAAGAGGGCGCTTTAAACTTTTGTTTCTTCAAACCTTTAGTACACTGTTTGTCCAAAAATTATAAAATTCACAAAATAAAGTCTTTTCACTCTCCCCTATCTTCTCGTATCAATTTTATTTTTACTACCACCAGGGGACGCCGCCCAGTGAAACATTTTACTTTTAGCCTCAGGCTATTGGTATTTTTCATCTGATTTTCATAATGTTTTGTCTCATTGTTTTTCTTCATTGTAGATACTATTCTCCAAGTTCTTGACCCATTCTGACTACTTGGGCACTCATTCTGGACCAGCTGTGGCCCATCGGGCCCCTCTTCATTTGTCTGGCTCTAATCACACGCTTCACTTGTTCTTTTACCATTTTTCTTTTTCTTCAATTTTTTTCTTATTCAATGGTTTAGTTTTTTTATCATTCTCAACTTCCCCTAGTCCTCTCTTACATGAAGTTAACTTTCATCCTTGGTCTACCCTACTGTCAATTTGGGGCCTAATGCCCCTTTTTTTAGGAGGGGGGGGGGGCGTTTCTTCTACCTTTTCCAGACCCATCATCTAATACCACGTTGGTAAGGATTGGAAAATTAAAATTATCCAAAATACCAAAAATGAAGTCCATTGAAGTTTTATTTTAGTTATAGAATTCCCTATTAGCGGATATATTTGTCTGTTTACTTTTCTATTTTACGATAACACTCCTTTGTTTTCGATAAACGGAGAAATTCAACAGCATTAGACACATTTTAGACATTTAAGGAACTTTAACTTGTATCAAACCTTCTGCCTTTATCGAAAAGAAGAAAATGCTAATCGATTCTAGCTAATGCGCCTGAAACAAAAAATGAGCTAGTAAATGTGTCAGAAACTAGCTACTTTGGATTTCGATACAGACTTGAAGAATCATGTTGGAATCGCTAGGCACTGGAAAACAATTTCCGTGTTAGGCAGGTTCCCTCTCAGTAGTTATATATGTCTGGTTATCCTTACGTTTTTCGATAAAGATGTCTTGTTTTCGATAAACGGAGAAATTCCACAGCATTTGATACACTTTAGACATTTAGGGAACTTTAATTTGTATCAAACCTTTTTCCTTTATCGAAAAGAGGGAAATGCTAATCGATTCTAGCTAATGCGCCTAAAATAAAAAATGAGTTTTTAAATGTGTCATAAAGTAGCTACTTTGGATTTCGATACAGACTTAAAGAGTCATGTTGGAATCGCTAGGTACTGGAAAACAGTTTCCGTGTTAGGCATGTTCTTTCTTGGCAGGTATCTTTATCTTACTATCCTTACGTTTTTCGAAAGAAACTTTTGTTTTCGATCAATGGAGAAATTCCACAGTATTTGACATTTAGGGGAACTTTAAACTGTATCAAACTTTTTGGAGTTATCTAAAAAGTAGAAAGGTTATTTGATTCATCAAATGCGCCATAGTTACGCGATTTGGACATGGCAGTTTTATAAAGAAGAAAGGGGAATTTATTCCAATGCAAAGAAAATCATTTTAAAATACTGAAATTCAAATGCGATATCTTTATAAATTTCTTCCATAAGATTAGCATTAGCGAGCAGGTCTTTTCACTTGACTGAAGTAACCCCTTAAGTCTAAATCAGAAGAAAATAATTGCGATAGCAGAATTATCGAGCAAACCCTATCACTTACTATGAAAGTTTCGGCCAGAATAATAGCTAAGTTTTCCAACAATTGTTTTTAGCTTCTCTCGTTATAATCGATTGTAAAATATCTCGATTGTACATTCTAGGAATTAATCGATGGCTGTATCGATTGTTATTTTTTACGATGACGATTTTTCTCGATTGTCGAATTTTCGAGAATCGCCCATCACTAGTAATATACTTAGAACTTAATTATAATTTAATAAATTTATTTTAAGGGGTTTCGGGACTCTTAAAATTGGAAAAAAAATGAATTAAAAAGGACCATCTTCAACATTTAATATATTAAAATGTATGAGAATAAAAAGCCCAATTTTTATTGAGATGAAAGGTATAAGCATTTTCTTTCATTCCATACATTTAAAAAATTTAAAGATCCAGAATTAGTATCTACAGTGGTCTCCAAACTGTCTGACATTTGGCGATCCGAAAATTGGTATGGCAGTTTACGCGCAGGATTACAAAATAAATTTTGCAACAAGAATGAAAATTCTTGTGACTAATTATACTTCAGTTTATATTAAATACTCTGAACCTAAATAAATTTGTATTTAGAGCATTTTTATATTTTTAATACAAAGTTGTGTTCAGCTAATAAAAATTCTGAAAATTTAGACAATATAATTACCTAACAAAATATTTTTTTGAACAATAAAAATTAAATTATAGGTTCAGTTTATACAGACTAAGATGAAACATATGTTAAAAAAAATTCATGAAAAAATATTCAGAAGTTTCTGAATTATCCCGCGCGTTATGCCCAAAAACGTCATTTGGAGGAAAATTACTTCAAAGTTTCGGAAATGCCATTTCAGCTATTGCCCGGGTATAATTCTAAAAGCCATTATTTCTGTTCTCATTTGAACTTCAAGGAAACAATTATATCAAAACCTTCAGAAAAGATAAAAGTTTTACATCTAAAAAAAAATAAATAAACAATTTGAAAATTTTGAAGCTTTAAGGTGATTTTCCGTTAACCGGGGACATGCGAAAATAGCCAAATATTCTCCATGGTAAAAACTGTTTACGAGTTAGAAAAATAACTAACTTAATTATTGGCCAAACCACGCCCGCCAAACAATGCCTTAAAGACATATATACATATATACTTTTACATACTAATTTATTGCATAAAAAGAATCCAGGTACATTGCAAAAAAAAAATTCTGCGTTATGTCATTCATTTTTTTTCATTTTCAGTTTTACTGAATTACTTTAGAGAAATATTTTCTATAAAATTGATAAAATATCTTTATTAAAATTGACGATCGTTTCGTCGCACCAACGGTGACATTTTCAAAACCATTCAGATAGAAAATATTTTCACATAATTTAAAAACAATAAACATAGTAAACAATGTCACGAGACATGATACATAATGAAAAACATTGCAAACATATCAAATACAACAGAAGAACAGCTTTGGCCAGATTATGCAGAGAAGAACCTTTAGGGATCGATTTTAAAAATAGCAAGTTAATTTATACATCAAGATTTTATTTACCATGCATAATCCGAGAATCAATAGAGATATTTTTACGCAACAAGAATATTTGCAATGATTCAGTGTCCCTAAATTTACCTAAAATTTGGAAAGAGATGCTATGCAATTTTAATAATGCTAGTAAAATTTAATCCACGCTCGCAAATAGCTAAGATAATTTTATTTTTATTTTATGTTTTGCAATGTGTTTCATTATGCACGTTGTCTCGTGACCTTATTTACCATGTTATTGTTTTGTGAAATAATATGAAAATTAATCCACGCTCAAAAATAACTAATTTAATTTTAATTTAATTTTATGTTTGCATTGTTTTTCATTATGCATCATGTCTCGTGACATTGTTTACTATGTTTATTGTTTATAAATTATGTGAAAATATTTTCTATCTGAATGATTTAGAAAATGTCGCCGTTGGTGCGACGAAACAATCGTCACTCTTAATAAAGATATTTTATCACTTTTTAGGGTTCCGTACTTAAAAAGTAAAAACGGAACCATTATAAGATCACTCTTGTGTCTGTCTGTCTGTCACACAGCCACTCTACTCGTAAACTATGAAACATGGAAAGATCAAATTCGGGGAAGTAATAAAGACTGTTGACCTATATATTTTCAGATTATTAAACATTTATAAATTTTTAGTAAAAATGTATAGGGGCAAATTCAGTTGCTTGAAAAAGAAAATATTTTCATTGTATATCGTGTGAGGTATCGTGTGAAAGCTTTCGTAACGCTGAATTCAAAAATACATTTCCTTTAATTTGAGGTATTACATTTTCAAAGATATAGTCGGAAATGTAGCGCAAAAATATGCCCCCCCCCCACATCTAATTCCGAATCTACTGAAACTAAAATTATGAAAAATTTAGAGAGAGTAGACATTAATTTAAACCTTGCAGGAAAATTATAGCGATTACCCTAGGTCACATAGTTTTTGAGAAAATCGCATTTTTCCGTTACACACAAATTTCGATTTACGTGCATGCAGCAAAACTGTTGAGAAGCGCTGGAGATACCTATCATAGCAGAATTACAAAAGCATTGTTGATCATGATTTTCGAAAAAAATCGTCAATAATTAGCCGAGATATGCTGAGCAGTCTCTCTTAGGCTGCAGAACCCTTAAAGATATGGACGGTTTGGACATACATAATGACAGGGGCGCCGTACAGTATGTACCATCGGCTTTTAAAGGCTAGATTACAATTTTTAATGATATATTAGTGCAATGAAACAGCCAGTAAGAGAAAGCAATAAACGTCAAATTGTTATAAACAGACTAATTCAAAAGGTCTCAGGACACTTAAAGCTTCAAAAAAAATTTTATTTAAATTTTTTTTGGATGCTAATCTTCCTTTTTTTTCTGAACATTTTAATATAATTGTTTCCTTCAAATTCTCATTAGAACAGAAGTTATGGCTTTTAGAATTATACCGGCTCAATAGCTTATGCGGCCTTTTCGAAACTTTTAGGTCATTTTTCTCCAATTGACTTTTTTGGGCATAACGCGCACGATATCTCAAAAACATTTGAATATTTTTTCATGAAATTTTCAAAACATACGTTTTATGTTAATCTGTATAAACTGAACTTAAATTTCCTTTTTATTGTTAAAAAAAATATTTTTTTAAGTGATTATATTGTTCAAATTTTCAAAATTTTCTAATAGCTAAATACAACTTTGTATTAAAAATATAAAACTGCTTTAAATACAAATTTATTTAGGTCTATTGTAATTATTATAATCTGAAGTATAAGTAGGCAATAAAATCTTTATTCTAGTTACAGTATTTATTTTCTAATCGTGCGCGTAAGCTGTTATACCAATATTCTGCTTGTCAAATGTCTGACGATTTGGAGTACCCTGTAAATCTAATTCTTCATCTTGCAATTTTTTAAATACATAAAATGAATGAATATACTTATATATTTAATCTCGACAAAAATTGTGCTTTAAAAGCATATACATTTTAAGATATTAAATGTTGAAAATGGTCTTTTTTCATTTTTTCAAATTTTTGAGATCCATGAGACCCCTTAACTAGAATGAATTACATAAATACTATGGGATTCGCGACAATTTGCATTTAATGGCTCTTTCAATACGTCTCGAGTGGCTTTAAAAGTTAATTAAAAACCTATCTGTAAAACGCGGCAAGGACCAAGGCGGCGTTGCAAATTTCCCGTAAGGCATGATGACGTCAAGGCGACGTCGTTGTGAAGTCACACTGTGATTTTGTGACCGTCGATGTGACGTCACGTGACGTCGATGTGACGTCATAGTGACTAGAATGCGAGGTCGTTATGGCCGTTTTAGAGGTCGTTTGTAACGTCACATTGTAACCACTCTGTGAAGTCACGGTGTGACTAATTTGTGAAAAGTGTGTCATTGTGACTAATTTGGCATTAACTTTGTGAAGAACATGTGATGAATGTGACAATGTTTTGAAGTCACATTGTGACCAATTTGTGAAATATGTGTCATTTGTGACGAATTTGTCATAAACACTGTGATAATTTCAAATGAAAATCAAATTTCAAATTAATTGCTTAAAAGACGCAAAGGCCAACATAGTGAAAAAGATTCCATGCTGGGACTCGAACCTGGGCCATCAGTATAGCGCACTGACATTCTCCCGACTAAACCACATGGAACGATACCCAGCCTGGAAAATTTCTCATTATTATATGTTGGCAAGGCTACAAAAGCAGCACAAAATGGGATATTTATCGTGAGCCACCGACATGGGGCAAACACGAAACTTAATTAAATCCAGCATCGATTGAAACTATATTAATATTTGGAAATTTTTCCAGAGAGAACCATTCGCCTAGCATACAATATTTCAAATGAAAATCAAATTTCAAATTACATGCTTAAAAGGCAGTTTTAATTTGAAATTTGATTTTCATTTTAAATATTGCATTCAAGGCGAAGGTTTCTCTTTGGAAAAATTTCCAAGTACTAATGTAGTTTCATTCGAATCTGGATTTAATTAAGTTTCGTGTTTGCCACATGTCGGTGGCTCCCGATAAATATCCCTTCTCGTGCTGCTTTTGTAGCCTTGCCAACATGTAATAGTGAGAAATTTTCCAGGCTGGGTATCGTTCCATGTGGTTTAGTCGGGAGAATGTCAGTGCACTATACTGATGGCCCGGGTTCGAGTCCCGGCATGGAATCTTTTTCACTATGTTAGTCTTTGCACCTTTTAAGCAATTAATTTAAAATTTGATTTTCATTTGAAATATTGTATGCAAACCAAATGTTTCTCTCTGGAATAATTTTCAAGTTTTAATACTGTGATGGTTCTTGTCATAAGCACTGTGATGTATTTTAAAATGCACAATTTTGAAATAAAGTTTTGTTTGAAATGTAAAATCTTATATTTTTACCATACTTTTTAGCAAAATATCGCTATTCTGGAGTCCTATTCTTCTAAAATATTTTAAATTTTTCCACTTAAAAAACAATGCTTATCAACTGACATCTTTTATTTATTAAATTCCAAGCTTGATCTTGAGTGCAAGCTCGATATTAAGAATGTGTAAGATTTTAATGTGTTATGATTAGTCATTGCTTTATTAAATACGACATTATAAGCCATATTTATTTAAATTTTTTATTCCCGTGTATATTGTATTTTGTGAATATGACCTAAATAGATTTTGTATGTTTTATAGGAAAAGACTGATCTGCGAAAAAGAAAAAAACAAGTAAGAAAAATCATGCGTTAAGCATAGATTATAAAACACTTTCCAACGCTTCCTGAATGCTTTAACAAGACATCGTAATTTAGGGAAATAACGTAAATAAGATAACTAAGTAAACATTTTAGAAAACGCATAAAACATTTGAAAAACTGATTTCAGCAGTTACCGTCCATAGCCAAATATGTTTTCTAATTCTTTTGAACAGTCCTGTATTTGATCTGTAGGTTGATATATATACTATATAATGGGGAAATTTAGTTTAGCAATTGAAACATAACAGGTTGAAATTCTCTTTCAGCAATTTATACTAATAAATGGAAAGATACTTAAATACTTTTGTACAATCGTGTAGTTTACCTGAAACCTTTATTACACGCCACTATTTAGTTAAAATTTAATTCAAACTAAGACACTTTAAAAATTGCTGAAATCACATTTCCAGAAATTATGATTTACAGACGGCCATGTATCCAATTCTTTACGTGACCCTGTATATCATTTTATCTATATTCTACAAACATTTCTTAGCAAATTAAATGCATTTCAGCGTAAAAAAGAACAACTCATTTAAGAACCACCTTTAAACAATTTGCGCCCATAAGCAGTAACCCTTACGAGTACTTTTGTATAGCCCTGTATACGACTTGTAGCATTTATATACACCATATACTGTGCATAAATATAGTGAATCATAAAAGCGCATATCATAATTAAAAATGCATTCCCAGCAATCATCGCTAATGAACAGTACTTCGGATACAATATAGTATTGAAATATTTTGTATGTCCCTGTAAATGCTATATGCACTTCGTATTATACATGAAATAATTTATATTATGTAAACTTCAGCGACCTATATAAATTTCATTATATATGAAATAGATTAACATAATTAAAGTACGCCATAAACAATTCCCTCCACCCCTATATCATTATGTATTGGAATTCCTTTTTTAGCCCTGTAAATGAACAATAACTATTCTATGCATCGCATATTCAGCAGAATGCATATTTAAATGCGCTTCATAAATGCATATCAATTTTATTCTGTTTGAAAGCGTGTAAAATCATTAAAAATCCTTTGAAACGATTTTTTTCCATAGGCTGTAATGTAACGGAATACTTTTGACTGCCCCTGTAAATGAACTAAACATGCTACAAACTTCATTAGAAATAAGGAACGTGTTATGGTAAACGTCAATATCTAAATGTTTCGGGGAAATCCGAGTTTAGTTACGAGATTTAGAGCGCGGACAGACAGCCATACAGAAAAACGGGCAGGCAAACCGAAGTTAAACACTGTTAATCTGTTTTAAAAAATATTCACTCCTATATTATGTAAATAAATATGAACTTAAAAAAATATATATTACTAAAGTAGTTTAATTTATAAAATTCCTATTAGACACGAAAAACTTTTTATTTCAATGTTTAAATATCATATTTTACTTTTAGTGCCAATAATTACGTATATCATAAACTTAGAAAATAATTTTATAATAGACGAAAATTTAATAACCGCTTCAGAATGTCCATAATTAAATGTTAGATTAAAATCACAAAAAAATGCTTATATACAATTAAAAAAAATAAATATACCAATTTGAAAAACACTAAAAATAATAATTAGTATTTATAATTGTACTATTAAACAACAATAAATTACAATAGATGAATTAAATGTATTATTAGATTTAACAATATCTCAAAAATCTTTGCATATGTTATAAGAAATTTCTATTATTTTATAATTTTGGCAAATGCTAAATCTGAAAACCATTGGTATGAAGATTTATGATTTTAAATAATAATTTAAAATATTATTAGCACTAAAAGAAAAATCTTTGAAAAGTTTCACTAGTGTAATACGTAAAAATACATTTTCCCAATATAATGCTAATTTCTAATCTGAAATAGTTTCGTAATATCATAACAATCGAAAATCACATTTAACTCCAAAATAATAATGTCTATAACTACTATAAATGTTAGTAATCAGGAAACACAAAACAGTAAGAAGCCGAAAAAAATTCCAAATCATTGTCTCAACATATTTTCAATCTCAAGTAACAGCAAATTAATCTTTAAATTAATTCCACTCTGAATTCAGTTATGAATCAGTCTCTGCGCAGCTGTTTTTTTTTCTTTTCTTTTTAAGTGATCGCAGATTAAGATATTTTTCAACGCAGCATCGAATAGGAAAATGTTTCTGAAAACAATTGCAGAACAGTCCCTTACTAATATAACATAAAACTATTTAAGTCATAATAATATACAAAACAGGGATAAAACATTTAAATTAAATAAGACTTACATTTACGTCCCATTTATAATATCCGTGTATTTGTAATATTTTAAAATGGCGGGCTTCTTTCTCTTATTTTATAAAAAAGTGTTGTAGACTTCGTGATGTTCTAAACAGAGTAAACTTCGGGCATCTTCTCTTCTGTGCGCAGACGATTTTGATTTTCAGCAGATGTTCTTTTTTATCGTTATTTGTTTTTGAATACAAAAGATTTCGAACTCAGATGCGCAATAATTTTATGAGACTGTCTTTAATTAAAATTTTCTTTTTGGAGAATTTCCCAATGTATTTTATCTTTTCTTTTTATCGGTTCCAAACAATTTAAGTTACAATGGATTGTAAAGGTTCTTTTTTGTAAATAATAATAATAATAATGATAATAATAATAATAATAATTAGAGTTTATTAGATAAAACTTTGTTTAAATTTTTAAAATGAGTAACTATCAATTTAATGGTAATAATGAACCCCCACCTCCCTTTTCTTAAAGTAAAATTTGTTTCACACGTATTAAATACAAAATATCGCCCACCCGCATGAAAAGTGACACATCTCGACAAAAGTAAATTTCACAGGAGAGGCAAAAGAAAATGTGCATGATTTTACTGTAACATGAAATTATAGCACTTAGCTTTGCATACAAGAATTAAAAAGTGCATAAAAGCGTAAAGCACATAAGAATGAAAACTTAGGATGTGGTTTGGAGGGTTGGATAATTTTACCTCATTACATAATCCACCCCTCTTTTTTGGTTACAAATTGACATATAGCATAATAACGTGATTTTTCATGTAGCTAAACTTGTGAAACTGTTTGTGTAGCAAGACGCACCTATGACAATTTTTTTAGTGGAATAAAACGCAAAATGAATTTCTGTGAGATGTGTCACTTTTCAAGCGGGTGAGCGATATGTTCTTAATAAATAAAAAAGGATTATCGAGGATAAAATAAAAGAATTCTTTGTCAATCTGACAATCTTTTCATATTAATTTTCTGTAAAGTAAAACAATTTGTAAAATAACTTTTTTTTTAAAGTAATATCTGTAAAATACAAATTTGAAATACGAATAATTAATTATTATCATGCGTTTTGCATAAATTTTGTATATATTTTTTTATTTTCGGAAAATGTTAATTTATGTGAAAAGTCTGAAAGAACTAGAATTTTTTCAAAAATAGTTACTTAAAATAGTTAAATAGTTGTCAGAAAAAAAAACTCTCTCAAGAAAAAAACTCCGACTAAACTCTGAAGACTCTACGTGCTCATTAAAAGCTGCAGACTTAACTGTAATAGAAAATTTTTAGTTTGAAACCACAGAAGTGTTTCGAATACCACTGGTTGGCAAAAAAAAATAAAATAGTTTCCTCTCTGCAAACTAAATACTGTACAGATTTAATACTCCTAATTCTAAATATGTTATCCAAATTGCTTTAATGCTTGTATCGTGCACTTTATATATTATGTCCCCCCCCCCCCTTCGTGACAGAATTTACCATTTGCTATCCACTAATATATTTTCATTCCTCATGCCGCTGTAACTCGGGACTGTTTAAAATACTGTTTAAAATATTTCTCTTCATTTTCAAAGATTTTAAAAGTTCATATTTTTTTCACACTGTGACTTACAATATGGTGGTTTTTTTTTTTGTTTTTTTTGTTTTGTTTTTTTTTTGTCACATATATGACGTGATGTACGTTACATGCAATGACATAACAATGACGTCTCAATTTTTTTTTAATTGATAGAAAAATATAATTTTACAGTAAATAACATGTTTTGAAGAATTTTTGTAATTTTTTAAAGTTTTCTAAGAAGTTCACATCTCAGTCACAACGTGACATCACTGAGTGGTGGCATTTTGGTCACAGATGTGACGTGACCACAGTGACGTCACAATGACGTCACCGTGACCATGCATGCTATGAGGGTTGTGACCCCCTTTCGAAGCGCGCTTAGCTCAATGCCAAGTGTAAACTTTGAACGAATGTTTTGTTTTATCTGCACTGTAGAAAGAAAGGTCATTACTATGCTGAATTTAGTCTTATGAAATTCCAAATGAAATTTAAATATGCATTTCTTTTATTGTCAGTACCGAATTAAGTTCATTATAAAGATATTAAGATAATATTAAACTAGTCGGATGTGTCAATCCCAAAACTTTCATCTATCTCATACATGTCAATACTTCCTGATAAATTCAGCACAGCAGCGCCACCTGTTAGGCGATTTATACCAAAATCTAATCAGGGACAACTTTCGTGAACTTCTAATTGAATTTGAAGTTTGGTGAAAATTCCTGCATTAGTTTTGAGATATATATTATTACGGAAATCGTGAAAAGTTCTGAGTTGCAGTGGCACCTCTTGGGCAATTTACACCAAAAACTTATGAGGACCAGTTTATATCAGGGACTAACTGAATCTAAAGTTTGATGAAAATTCATGCATTAGTTCTTGAGATACAGCTATTGCGGAAATCGAGAAAATTGCAGCATTGTAGCGCCACTTGCTGGGCGATTTACACCAATAAGTAATGAGCACCAATCTATATCAGAGACTAACTGATTCTAAAGTTTTATTAAATTCCGCTCAACAGTTCTTAAGATAGAGCGCCCACAAAATGTGTGTCACACAGATAAATAGACTCATAGACAGACATTTTGTAAAAATATGTTTTTCATTACTTCTGTACCCTAAAACGTATAAATCCGTCGAAAACCGAAATTCGAAAATTTTCACGAATCCAATACTTTTTTCTTGTAAAGATAGAAGAAAGTAAAAATGAGTCATACAGAATGGCTGTATTTGATATTTTTTAGGTTCCATATCTCTTTGAACTCTCATGGTATATCCATTTACATTTTTCTAGTATATACTGTTATACTCAACCCTACTTTTCATAGTTTTTTACGAAGTGTTAGTATTCTTTTAGCAACTTTTTTTTTTTTTTTAATAATACAATTACTAATTCATATATTTATTGTACGGAACCCTCTCTGCGCGAGTAATACTCGCACTTGACCGTTTATTATAGCATTATTTTACTTAATCTGTTTATAAGTGATCATTATACATCCTTTTATAGAAATATTTTCTTAAACTAATTACGTTTTCAGTTAAATTAAAAATAAATTGAAAGACATTATTTCGAGTATGATAATTTAAAATTGAGGCTTAGCATTTTTTTTTCAAATTTCATAAGCTAGAATTCTCTAACAGATCTTATATTTCTCAATATGTTAGTCATATTCACTACATCACGAAAAAATATCCCTAAATACTCTTTTGTCTCATCTAGACTATTCGTTTTGTTTCCATCCTTTGTTTCCAATTATCAATTTAATCATAGAAAAACAAATTATAACCTTTCGACAGATTTTCGATAACTATGTTTCTGAAAAGAGTGATTTATTACGTTAATTAGAGTATATTAATCTAAAAACAATTATGTTCCATAGAAATATTTCAGTTGTTGACAGCAAAATATTTCAAGCCTGTAAAATTTAAGTGTTAAACTATCGGACAATTGTTTAAAACAATAAAAGTTGTTTAACTAACAGGTTATCATAATACATAGACATAGTTCCGAAATACATTAAGATACTGTTGGAGTAAAGTTTAGTATATTCTGGAAACAATTTTTAAATATTTTCATTTTTTGTAATGTTAATAATTGCATTTTTATATTTATTATACTTTAATTTTACTAATGTATTCAACATTAAAAAAGCTTCTTGAATTCTCAGTCGTAACTAAAACTATAACTACTTGAGATAGTTCATTGTTTTCCAGGTCTGTGCATAATATTTGATAAGTAATTTAAACTTCAGAGTTTAATATAAAAGAGATCTTGATAGTAATTTCTTAAATTAAATTTTTTTATATAAAAGTAGACTTTCCTAACACAAATTAACAATTTTGTATTTTGAAAAGATTATTTATGACATTTTATATATAAAAACATTCACTTTGTTCTTATTGATCTTGAAATTTGAACACCACTGTTTCAGAATACTAATTTTTGGCATATTTAATTTTATAAATATAAATAAGTCAAAGATTACTATACAGAAATTGTGGTACTCAACTTAGACATGATAGAACACTTATTACACTTATTCCGGACGGCTACACTAGTCTTTACCTATTAAACTAGAAGCTACACCTGTTAGCATTACTCTTGCTTACTGCATGTCTTAACAATAACAGCAATTTAGAAAACTTTTTGTGTTCAAATTTAGGAAATCACCGAGTCAAAAAATTATCTTATATAGACATAATCCCTTTAAAAAAATTCCTAATAAATGTTTCTACAGTAAAAATGGGATTATGACTGAAAATGTCAACAATCAATATAAAAATTTTGGATTTTTCTTTTCAATGTAAAGTTTATGATTCTGTAATATAAGAGCAATATGTTAAAATATGGTTACCTTATTTATTTTTATTTAAAATTTTGATAATAATATTTCTGTATGCATTATAGCATTTATTAATCAATTTACCCATAATTTACTTATAATGTAAAAAAAAAAAAAAATCTTAGCGAAAAGGATATCTATGAGTCTTTAAAAATATTCTCGGCTATTTCACACAGAAATATAAGAAAATCATTTATCCATTCTTCGTTAGATAGTTAGACTGACAAGAAAGGTCTCAAAATGTTAGTCGTAATAGCAGTGAACATTAAACGCTAAAGCGGCGATATTTGCAGAGGGAAAAAAACATTAAACTCAGTTTTCTCGAAACATTGTCTTTTAGAGGTTTTGTAACGATAACTTTTGAACAAGTTAATGGAATTGCACGATTTTTCCTTAAAAATAAAAGTAATTAAATTCTCTATAAACTATGCCAGAAAAACTAATTGCCGAAACGTCAGTGAAGGCTTACTGTGGAGACACGAAAAGTTTTGGTTTCCGTTTGTCTGTCTGTCTGTCTGTCCGTCTGTTCCGCGATAACTGCCGTAAAAAGCATCCGATTAGCTTAAAATTAAGTATGCATGTTGGTAAAATCCCCGGATTTAGCTGTATAGTTTTTGGTTAAATTTGGTTCATGCGTTCGGAATATATAGAACATTTTATTTTTCGACGTAATGCTTTCCTATAGCAATTCAGACGATTTTTCCATTTTTATTTGTTGAAAGGAAATGGCTCATATGATTGAAGGATTTAAATAGTAAATTATGGATGATGTAATTTCTAATTAGAACCATACATTATTCATATTAGTTTGAAATTTTGTGTATACATTTGTCAGAGTTTTTAAATTCGGTGTTTAACTTATGGAGGTATTTTATATATGTGTTCCAATAATATATCTTTTTATAAATTTACTTTTTTTCAAAGCACATATTTCATTGTTTTATTTTCTTTTAACTGTTGCCTAGCGACGGAACTACACCTAAAAATATCGTAAATGTGAAAGTATTTGTAATTGTTTGAAGTCAATCAAAGTCAAAAGGGACGAATTAATGCCTTTGTGACTTTACATATAGATGAAATTTACCCCAGAAATAAAGAAAGACTATGTTCTGCTTATTTTGTTCAAATATTTTTTCTTTTAAATGAAGTTCATTATTTTCATAAGGAATAAATTGACATTTTGCTATAAATTTAACAATCATTTTTTTTTTTTTTTTTTTTTTTTTTTTACCGTTGCCAAGAAAATCCTATCCCAGAATAATAATTTATCCTAAACAGTTAATTTTGATTTGAAAGATTTTCATGTGCAAGAGGAAAATGAAATAAAAAATAGACATGAATACGTCTTCATATTGGAAATAAAACTAAAATACGAAAAGAAGGTGAATTTGATCCCATATATCAAAAATAAAACTAATATGCTTTGAGGTTGAAATAAAAAGGGCTTGTGTTATGATATTAATTCTTTTTATTAAAAGAAATGTTACTAATACCTCACGGTTTATCGTCTGCACGCAGCTAACAGAAATGTTAATTTTTATTCGAAAATTTCAATGAGAAAAAAAAAACTTTTGAAAAGAAAATATATAGTAAATGTCAAAATTTTACACCGCAAAATTATCGCTGTCGAAAATGACGTCATTGTATTGGGAAATAAATATTCTCATTCTTAAAAACCAAGCATTAACTAGATTACCTAAAAAAATATTTTATGACGAGTGTTACTTCTTAATGCCGTCTCATTTCAGAAAATATGAATGAAAATTATTTTATTTTTAAAAGGAAATTATATTTTCATTCATAAAACCTAAACTTTTAATATAATTGCGTCAATGTGAATCATTTTCTGTCCACCAGTATTGAAAATTAAGGCTCGGAAGTATAAAAAGAAATTTAAGATTTGCGATAACCATTAGCACAATAAATAAAAAGTTACATATGTAAATTAATGAAACCACGGGGAGTTCAGGAGGCGGAGCCCCCCCCCCCCCCCTGAAGAAATCTGTTTTATTATTTAAAAAAATATCAGAATTAGTAGCTCATGAAAATTATTTCAAAATATCCTTCCATAACAACGTTTTTAATTTAATGCTTCTAATGTCTGAAAACTTCGTATTTTTTATTCTTATAAATAATTACATAATTTGAAAACTTTAAATTGCGGTTTGCATGAAATTGAATATTACCAAAGTGTGTCTAAAAACAGTGACTTGGATAGCTGACGTTGAGGCTCCTGATCTGCAGATTTACTAGTAAATAAATACATTTTCTTTCAAGTTATAACAGAGATGTAGTCCAATTTATGTATTTTGAATTTTTTATTATACATATTATACATTATATATTATATATTACATATTTTGAATTTTTGTGTGTTCTCTTGTTTTAGTTGTAATCGAGACTAATGCCTGAATTCAATACTGGAATTTATTTTCTGGAGCGATATTTTGGACATTATAAATATGTTCAAATTTACTCTAGATTGACAACCATTCTTTTAAATCACCATCAAACTGAAGAAATTGCATCTTGGGTAACGTAAATTTCCTCTTAGAATTATTAGTTTCATAATCAGTTTAAACGTACTTATTATTATATCCAATTAGTTATAATAAGAAATCGGCGTTATAAAAGTGGCAACGAGGATGGGATTTAACCCAAATTAAAATGCAGTGAAAATGTTTTTGTGTGAAAAAAAAAAAAATCTTTTTCGAAAGAGAAAAAGAAAAAGTGGCACGGAAAATGGCCGATAAAGAAATAATTTCTCTGGGACGCTTGGAAGAATATAATGCAAATGTTCCTTGGACTATTTACGTCGAGAAAATTGATTTTTATTTCTCAAGGAATAGCATAAAAATGATGAGATGAAAAAGAATATATTATTAAGTTCTGTTGGAACATCTACTTTGCTATTTTACGAGATATTATTGTCCCGAATACGCTGAAAGAAATCAGTTACGAGGATCTTTTAAATAAAGCTAAGGATCATTTTTCACCACGCCCTAGTGAAATTGTGGAACGATTTAAGTTCCAAAAACGACTAAGGAAGGAAGGAGAGAATATAGCCGATTTCGTACGATATTTGCGTCGGTTATCCGAATATTGGAACTTCGGAAATACGCTTAATGATCGCCTCCGTGATCATTTGGTATTTGGGATACAGGATGAGAAGATACAGCAAAAATTACTGGATTCTAAAGATTTAACGTTCCAAACAGCGATAGAAATAGCTGAGTCATTCGAGATAGCTGAGGCTGGAGCGAAATCCCTACACATCGGAGATACTACGACTGTCAATCAAGTGCGTGTTTCTAAAGGAGAGAATTCGAAAGTGGAGACGTCCGCTCATGTACCTAAGCCTAAAGAAGATAAATTCGCGCCTAGGAGACCGTGTTACAGGTGTTCTGAAAATCATAATCCCAAGTTTTGCCCTTTTAAATCTGCTTAATGTCATTTCTGCCATCGATTGGGGCATTTAAAAATTTGTTGTCTTAATAGAAACTTTGGAATGAAAAGTGAGAAACTTTTTATGAACAGAAAAATTAAAACTGTTCAGGAAGAATATTGTTTAAATTTTATGGATGACAACTCCAATAAGGTGTCATGGATAAAATCTGTTAAAATAAATTGTGTAAATATACAATTTGAAATTGATAGCGGTATGGCCCATACTATTGTAAGTAAAATTGTTGCTCATAAATTGTTCTCAGGTAAGCTGCCTTTAATTAAATCTAATATTAAATTGCAAACTTATACTAGAGATTCCTTAACTGTTTTGAGGCAATTAAAAGTAAATGCTGTTGTTAATGATTATTGTATTCCGGATTTAAGACTATTAGTAATTAAAGAGGAGGGTCCGAGTCTAATCGGAAAAACTTGGTTACAAGCATCAAAATTATTTTGGCCTAATGTAAATATGATTAAAAGCATTTCGAAAGATGATTTAATCAGAAAATTTCCTAATGTTTTTGCTGACGGGATCGGGACAATCAAGGGTCCTCCCGCGTCAATAAAATTGAAAAAAGATGCAAAACCAGTTTTTCTTAAGTTTCGACCTGTTCCTTTTGCTTTAAGGAAAGCTACTGATGTTGAATGGGAACGATTAACTAATGAGGGTATTTTAAAACCTGTTGATCATTCAGAATGGGTTAGTCCTATAGTAATTGTTCCTAAGCCTAATGGTTCTGTTAGAATATGTGGTGATTACAGAGCAACTGTTAATGCTAATACTGAAAATGATAATTATCCTCTTCCTAGAATGGAAGAATTATTTTCTAAATTATCAGGTGGTAAATTTTTTACTGTTTTTGATTTAAAAGATGCGTATTTACAACAACCTGTAGGTAACGAAAGTAGTCAAATTTTGACTATAAATACACACAAAGGTTTATTTAATATGTTACGATTAGCATTTGGTGTAAAATGTGCTCCTGAAATGTTCCAAAGAAAAATTGAACATATTTTTAAAAAATTTGAATATGTTGGTGTATTTTTAGATGATGTTAACATTAGTGCTAGTAATGAATCGAAACATTCTGAAAGTGTTGAAAGTGTTCTGAAATGCTTTTCTGAGCATGGTATACGATTAAATAAGGAAAAATTAAAATTTATGGTTTCAGAAGTTTCTTATTTACGTCATAAAATATCTCAGGAAGGAATTAGACCTATTCCAGAAAAAGTTAATGCTATTTTGAACGCTCCTATTCCAAATAATGTGTCACAATTGCGTTCATTTTTAGGCTTAATTTCTTATTATAGAAACTTCCTGCCTAATATTTCAGATGTTTTAGAACCTTTACATAGATTATTAGATAATAATGCAAAGTGGACATGGTCAGAAAAGCATGGAAAAGCGTTTCAAAAAGTTAAACAATTATTATGTACATCTCCTGTTTTAGAATTATATGATGTAAACAAAGGTATAGTTTTAAACTGTGATGCTTCTGAATATGGTATGGGGTCAGTTTTAAGCCACATTGTTGAGGGTAAAGTGAAACCTATTGCTTATGCTTCGAGAACTTTAAATAAAACTGAAAGGAATTATGCTATGATTGATAAAGAAGCTTTATCTGTAATGTTTGGTGTCACTAAAGTTCATCACTATTTAGCTGGAAAACATTTTAAAATTATAACAGATCATAAACCTTTAATTAGATTATTTGATCCTGTTAAAAAGGTACCTGATACATTATCACCTAGAATGCTGAGATGGTCGTTAATGTTAGCTGGTTATGATTATACTATTGAATATCGCGAAGGTAAAAATAATAAAAATGCTGACGCATTAAGTAGATTACATCTTCCAGAAACTTGTAGCAAGTAATCCTGCGAAAATAATGTTTGTTTCAAATAATGATAATTGGCCTGTCACTTCTAAAACTACTGCAAAATGGACAACTGAAAATCCTGTAACTAAACAAATTTTAGAGTGGGTATTACATGGGTGGTCGCGAAAGGTTAAACAAGAAGAATATCAACCATATTTTCCTAGAAGGGAGGAAATTTCCTGTCTAGAAAATTGTCTATTGTGGGGACATAGAGTGATCATTCCAGAGGAAGGCCGTGAATATATATATTAAAATTACTACATTCCGTTCATCAGGGTATATCGAGCATGAAAGCGAGAGCTAGGGGGGTAGTTTGGTGGCCAAATATGGATAAAGAAATTGAACAAATGGTAAATTCTTGTAACAGATGCCAGATCTTTGCGAGGGATTGTCCCAAAATGGAACCATTGAAATGGAAATCTGAACTGCCCTGGGAAATGATCCATATAGATCATGACGGTCCTTTTGAAGGTAAAATGTTTTTAATAGTAGTCGATTCTTATACTAAATGGTTGGAAGTAGAGGTAGTACCCAAGTCTGATAGTAAAACTACAATTAAGATCTTAAGGAGCATTTTTGCTACATTTGAATTACCTGTTGAATTGGTCAGTGATAATGGTCCTGCGTTCACAAGTGATGAATTTGAGGAATTTCTTAAAAATAATGGAATTAAGCATACGCCTGTTCCACCTTATCATCCATCTTCGAACGGACAAGCGGAAAGGTATGTACAGACTGTGAAAAATTGCCTTAGAAAGCTAGATAAAAGTGACATAACATTGTCAATTTCAAGATTTTTGTTAGAAAATAATTCCACTCCTCATTCGGTGACTGGTAAAACCCCTGCTGAATTTAATGTTTGGAAGGCCAGTTCGAACAGCCCTTCACTTGGTATTACCATCAAAACCTAAAATACAGCAACCCCTGCACAAATATAAGCTTCATGATTTAGTTTTTGTTAAAAATTTTGGAAAAGGGGAGAAATGGGTAAAAGGAAAAATTATGAAATTATTGGGGAGTAGATGGGTAGTAAATAGATGAGACGGAGTAATGTGTAAGCGTCACTTTGATCAGTTGAGACGAAATAAAGAGATAAGTGATGAAATACCAGAGAGAGTTGTAGAGATAAATCGAAATTATAAACTAATCTCAGACAAAATTGGAAATATGGGACATAGTGGTAAAAATTACAGTAATTATGATAGGTATGAAAGGGATAACCAAAACCGTTTTTCGGGAATTAATGGAAAAATAAAAGAACAGCTTAATAATGATGATACTATAGAACCAAGCCAATATCAGCCTTTGCATGATGTTGTAACAGGTACAGTTGTGAGTAATAAAAATGATGTTACGACAGATAAAACTGTAAAAGACAATTTGACTAAAAACAATGAAGAGGACTGTAAGAAAAGTGCTCCAGTTCGAAGAAGTCAAAGAGCAAGATTACCTGTAGTTCGTTTGAACTATGAGGAGAGGGGTGTTATATCCCTACCAAATCAGAATTGGTAGCGATCTATATTTATAGATGTCAAATTGGTAGCGATCTATATTTATAGATGGCAGCACTACACAATCTGTTTGTAAGGCTTTGCACGTAGCCGAGGATATTCTGCGTAGTTGTAAAATGTGACTTGTTCTGATAGCTGCTCTTGAGCGGCTTTTGTACATACGTAAAATAAACTATAAGTAATCTTATAGTTATGCTTTCTTCCTTAGTTAAGAATGATTAGTTATAATAAGAGACCGGCGTTATAAAACTTATATTGTATTTGTCCCTGTGAGTGAAGTTTTGCTAATTATAATTGAAGATTTAATTCCAGCTTTTTAAACTCTACTTCTTGATTCAACTTTTCTTTCTCTAACTTCATAGCATCGTTTCCTTTTTCTTCCTCTCAGCAACAGCGTTGTATAAAATTTCTTGTACAAAATCAGGATTTTGTACAAGAAAAACAGTTCTCTACCTTTTTCCATAAAATATATTCAAACATTAACAAATACAATTTCTTATTCACTTTACATCGTATACAAAAAGTTTCACGAGAATTAAAAACGAGAGCATAATAATAATAATAATAAAAACGTGGAAAAAATATTTTACAAATGTATCCGATTTTTTAATTATCACAGAATCTAAAAAAAATTCATAATATTTATTTTTGCATGTAAAAGTTGAATCAGTGTCGTTTTTGTAATAATATAACGATGTTTGTATTTAATAATACATTTAAAATTTATTTTTATTGAAAGCTACATTTTTCGATCTATTTAAATAAATGTTTTGCATCAGAATATTAAAGTAATTTGATCATTTTAATGCACTTTTAAGAATGATATCCCCAGCATATGCTGATACATTTAAAGCGAATAATTAAGAAAACCGTTCCTGGATGAAAATATAAACAAAATTAAAAAGTTTGCACCCATTTGTGTGCAAGTGTCTTGCACGGCGACAGATTTGGTCATGTCAACATACTTTATTTTAGAAATAAAAATAGCTGGCATCCAATTAATCAATTTTACTTCATTAATTGCGTGTATCACAAGTGTATAGATTTCATAATCTAAGTACTTATTATCATGGTTCGTGCTAAAGTTTCGAAGAAAATATCAGTAGGGAGGAAATACGCTTTCAACTGGACAGTTCATCGTAATTGTGTTTCTCATAATTAATGCATAATGTGTTATCGAAAGAGTTTTTTTGGAATGGTCTTTTAATGATTACGTTTGTTTGAAAAAAATTTTAACATCTTAATGTTAACAGAAAAAAAGCTTGGTTTAACATTGATATTTTTGGATAGATGAATTTTATTAAACATTCACAAACCATATGACAAGAAATGCCTTTTTTTATAATAAATACAATACAAAGAAGACATAAAATGCAAAATATGTGTTGGCGCCGAAATTCATCTGACAAATAAATTTTCAAAATCCAAGTGAGATGGGAGAGCAATTAGATTAAATAGTTTATTAAATAAAACTGAAATAGTATGTAAATTCTATTCATCATTAGAAGTTAATAATTGTTCCATAATAGTAATTCTCCGTATTTAACAGAGCCAATACAAAAAAAAAATGTGTTCTCTGCTTGGTTGCAGAGTCAGGACTTCCACTATACACTCTGTATTAAACAGAGCCATGATTTAACAATTGGCATCTCTGATTACAGAGTCAGGACATGTTACATGTTCTCTGCTTGGTTACAGAGTCAAGACTGACCATTTTAAAAATGATACATATTATATAAAATAAACATCAAAATAAAAATTACAATATGCAGTTATAAATCTTCTAAATAGCTATAATATTCATTTAAATGACATCCAAGTAATTATAAAACTAATAAATCACCATCAATTCAAAATTATTATAAAGTAAATAAATCTATATTACATGACCTTGAAATCATAATGTTACTCATAAATATTGATTCAGGGTTATAAACAATTTAGATAAACAGATTAGATTTTTTCTGTCAAAAGAAATCAGTTTTATAATTATATTTCGCAATATGAAAGATAAACAGAGTTAAATTATAAACAAATAAATTTGAGGGCATTTACGCCGTAACATCCTCCGCCTCCATGAACGGAGTTCATCGAACAATTATAACTTACCAAATTTCCACTATCACATACTAAATAATCAAATATTAAATACAAATTTAAAATATTACCTTAAATGTTAAGTATAACTAAAATGAAATGCAATTAAATCCTACTACTTCTATAAAAAACAGTTTCTGGAACAACTAAAAATAGAAAAAGACATTAATATACAAAATAGTTCAGAAAGTTACAAAAATTAGACATAGAAAAAAATAATAATAATAAAGTTAGTTAAAATAAAGTAAAATTCTATTATATTAAATGTCCATCGGTAGAGGAGACAATTTTGTGATAGGGCGTTTCAGTTCACCAGTAGAAGTCTTTAATTTGACAACACGAACAATATTATCATCACCAGGAAATAGTTCAATTATTCTGCCCAATTTCCACCTTAATGGGGGCTGGTTTTCTTCCTTTATCAACACCAAGTCATTGATTTTTAAGTTCGGGTTGCTTCTAAACCACTTTGTACGTTGCTGCAATTGTGAGAGATAATCTGACGACCACCTTTTCCAAAAACTTTGGAAAATCTTTTGTAGCAATTTCCAACGTTCCAAAGGAGTTACATAGGTAGAGGAGATATCAGGCTCAGGTAAGGAGGTCAAGGGTGCTCCTATAATAAAATGTCCTGGCGTCAGAGCCCTAAAGTCATTTGGATCAGAAGACTCAGCGACAAGCGGTCTTGAATTTAAGCATGACTCAATTTGTGCAATTAAGGTCAAAAATTCTTCATAAGTTAAAATCTGATCACCAATTGTTCTCTTCAAATGATTTTTCATTTGTTTTATTCCCGCTTCCCAAAGGCCTCCAAAGTGAGGGGCGGAAGGTGGGTTGAATTTCCATACTATCATTTCGTCAGTAAGATACTTGTGCAATTTTTCATCAGAAGCAATTAGAGACATCATTCTCTTTATTTCGCGGTCTGCCCCTACAAAATTTGTACCTCTGTCGGAAAATATTTCTAGAGGTTTTCCACGTCGAGCCACGAATCTTTTCAATGAGGCTAGAAAGGTTTCAGTTGTAAGATCAGTGACTAACTCAAGATGGATAGCTTTTGTTACGAAACAAACATACAGACAAACATAATGTTTAAAGGGTTTCACACCACGTCCCTTACGAGGTTTGATCAAAAAGGGGCCGGCTAAGTCGACTCCTACTCTTGAAAATACTCGAGCTTGTGTCACGCGTGCTGATGGCAGATTTCCCATCAACTGAGATGAAAGGTGTGATGAATTTCGGAAACATTTCATACATTTCCTTATTTCTCTTTTCACAGCTTCTTTAGCATTAATTATCCAAAATTTTTGTCGAATTGCTGAAATTGTCAATTGAGTCCCGCTATGAAGATGTTTCTCATGAAAATACTTTATTATCAAGTCTGTAACATGATGCCTTTTAGGGAGAATGATTTGATGTTTTTGATATTCAGACAAGTTTGCATTTTTTAGCCTACCTCCAACACGAAGAATATCATTTTCGTCAAGAAATGGATGTAAAGGAAGGAGTTTGCTTTTAGAATTTAGGATCTTTCTGGATTTTAGAATTTTCAGTTCGTCTCCGAATTCATGATTTTGAATTATTTTCACAATAGCATTTGTTGCCCTTTCAAGTTCTGGAACAGTCAAAAAACCATAGACTCGTTCAGATGGGCATGTACTATTTTTGATGAATCTGAGGCACCAAGCCGTAATTCGTTTTAATTTAAACCAGAATGAAAATTTAAATAAAAGCTCAAATTCTGGAATATTTTGGGATATGGAGCAAACAAGCGTTTTACGTTGTTCTTGCAAGACCTCTTCATCAGGTAGATTAGGTTGAGTTTCAGGGGGAAATACTGGTAACGATTCTTCCTTCAGCCAGCTAGGACCATGTAACCATACCTCGTTATTAATCAATTCAGATGCAGACCAACCACGAGAGAGAACATCTGCAGGATTTTCCTTTCCTTTACAAAATTTCCATTGTACAGGAGCAACAAGTTCCTGAATTTCGCGTACGCGGTTTGCCACAAAGGGCTTCCAGTTGTTAGCACTTCCTTTAATCCAGTGCAAGGTAATTTGGGAGTCACTTAGACAAAATATATTTTCATTCACAATTTTAAATATTTCCTTTAAATAATTCGCTAATCTTGCAGCCGTAAGTGCTCCAAGAAGTTCGATGCGCGGCAATGTAATTTTCTTGAGAGGCGCTACTCTCGACTTTGCTATTACAAATGAAGTTTCACAAGAAGAAGAATCACGTAAATAAGCCACTGACCCATACCCCTTTAAACTAGCATCAGAAAATATGAAAAGTTGAGCGGTTTCAGGATTTAATTTTGGGATAGTTACAAAATATTTTCTAAGAATTTCAAAATTTACCAAGTCTTTTATTTCATTATG
Organism: Maratus speciosus; assembly: GCA_963932465.1. Taxonomy (NCBI): domain Eukaryota; kingdom Metazoa; phylum Arthropoda; class Arachnida; order Araneae; family Salticidae; genus Maratus; species Maratus speciosus. The sequence continues at coordinate 337,563,357 of OZ010794.1, forward strand.
CCATTTTCTGAATTTTCCACTTAAAGAATCTGGTAATGTAGAATCCCAGTCAATTCCATGTTCCCAGAGTTCTTGCATTAAAAATTTAATTCTTATCACGAAAGGGGAAATGAGTCCAATAGGATCATAAATTTTTGCCACAGTTTGTAAAACAATACGTTTGGTAATAATTTTATGGTCAAATTCTACTAAAAGTGGTTGTATGTCTATTTTCAAGGTGTCACTTTCTGTTATCCATATAATTCCCAATACCTTCGAAAGATTTTGTTCAAGAGTGTCTTCCTCAAAGTTTATTCCATGTTCCTTCCATAAAAATTTTAAATCGGAAGAATTGGTTTTAAATTTTCTGAGTTTCATATTGGCCTCACTCAATATCTTCTCTGCACCGTTTGATAAAACAAAAGCTTCATTTACTGAATCAGCTCCATGAAACAGGTCATCAACGTATAAGGAAGTATCCAGCATATTAACTATTTTTCCAAACAAATCTTTATACCCCTCAATGTGATGTTTGATGGTTGCAGAAAGGAAAAAGGGTGAAGTTGTTACACCAAAAGTTACACGGGTCATGCGAAAAACCTTCAAAATGGGATTGTTACTAGTGATATTGTCAAACCACAGGAACCTCAAAAAATTTCTATCTTCTTGTTGTATCTGGATTTGCAAGAATGCCTTTTCTATATCGGCCAAGAAAGCAATTTTGTGGAGACGGAATTTTAAAATAATGTCCAATATGTTAGGATTTAGATTGGGCCCAGGAAATAAGCACTCGTTTAACGATTTTGCCCCCTTATCTTTGGATGACGCATCAAAAACAATTCTTACTTTAGTTGTCGATTTATCTTCCCTTATTACTGGTCTGTGAGGCATGTAATACGTGTTTATTTCATCTTTATTAAACTCACATTCTTCAATTATACCCAAACCACATTGTTCATTTAATATTTTCTCATATCCCTTAAGTAACCATTCATTTTTGCACAATTTTGATTTTAATCCCCAAAGTCTATGTTTAGCTACATCAAAATTGGATTCCAATTCATTTTTATTTACTTTCCACAAAAGTTTAGTTTCATATCTTCCATTTACAAAATTTAAATTATCATTAAATAAATCAAGAGCATCTAAATCCTTTTGTGAAAATAATTAATTTTTACTATCACAAATACCCAAAGACTCTAGTTTCCAAAACTTTTGCAAATCAAAATTTTCTATTTCATTAACAGATACAAGATGAGCATTAACTGTTTCGTTACCTTTAGAGTTTATTTTTCCCACTATTGTGTACCCAAAAAGTGTATTAGCTACATATAAATGGTCATTAATTTCTTCAACGACACCTCTCTGAACATTCCAGAAATAATCAGCTCCAAGTAAAATTTGTACTTCGGATTCCTCGGGCGTAGGGTCGGCTAACCTCCATCTTTTACTTTCAATGTATTTTATAACTAGAGGGTCAGAATTGGGAACCTTCAATGTTGTTGCACTTATCAAATCGGTAGCTAGCACCTCAACATCTATAAAACGATGATAATTCATTTTACTTCGCAATTTAATTTTAAAAACATCATATTCTTCTTCGCGACCTTGATCCATGCCAAAAGCGAATACAGTTAAATGTTCTTTTCTTAAAACAGGCAAATTTAATTCACGAGCTAATGCTTTTGTTATGAAGCTTTTTTCGCTTGCAGAATCAAGTAATAATCGAACTACCTTTGATTTAGAATTACCTTGAGCAGTTACACAACATGTTTGCAATAAAACAGCATGCTTAGAATTTCTAAAATTACAATGAGAATTAGATACAACTGTTTGATTTTGATTTTCATTAATTTCCGGTTTCAAACTTTTCTTAAAGCAAAATAATTTGTTATGTTCAGTGCTTTTACAATTTAGACATGGCTTTAATTTTATGCGGCATTGCGAAGATAAATGCGATTTCAAAAAGCATTTGTAACATCTACCCTCCTTACGTAACATTAATCTTTTCTTATCATCAGCTAAATTTTTACACTCGGAAGATAAATGATCATTACCTTTGCAAAATACACAAAAAACTTTAATATTGGCATTTAAGGTATTAGCATGTTGATATTTATTTGATGTTTTCTTTTCACGAAATTCAGTTTTATTTTTATGTACAAAAGAAGAGGATGCATCATTTTTAGAACTTGTCATTGACAAATCCTTTTCTCTACATTCTATTTCACATTTCAGAAAGGCAATTAGATCGGTTACATCTGACTCTTTGCTAGTATCACGTTTTCTATGATATTCAATCACTAATTCATGGGGCAATAGCTTTAGCAAAATAGGATTTAGCAATTGTCCATAAGAACTGGATGTTACCCCCAAATTTCTTAAACTTCTAATATTAACTTCGCACATGTCATGCAATCTTCTTAATGCATTTAAATTTGAACAATTTTTAACTGGTTCCATATTTAATAAATTAGTCATGTGTTTATTAATAATAACATCAACCTTACCAAAACGGTCCTTTAATAAATCAATACAAGTATCATAATTTTGTTCTGTCAAAGGAAACCCTTCTACCACATTATAGGCCCGATTACATAACAAGGATTTTAGATAAGCAAATTTTTCTATCTTAGATAGTGATTTATTCTGGTGTATCGATGTTTCAAAACAGTTAAAAAATTCGACCCATTCTTCGATTTCACCAGAAAATTTTGGAACATTTAATTTAGGCAATTTCATGGCAGAACTCGTTTCTGTTCCACTAGCAGAACCATTCAATGAATTTACACGACTAGTTGCTATCATAGAAACATTATCCTTTTTACATTTTCTTAATCTATTTTTAATTTTAAATTTAGCACTGATCAATTGGTCAGTGTACTTTTCACTATTAGCAATGTCCTTTTCATATTCTTTTAAGTCGGATATTTGAGCTTCAATATCACGATTCAAACTTTGGAAAGCCGTTTCTTTTAATAGAAATATTTCTTGAAGCTCTAATAATTCATCGGTTTTCGTATTATCAATGTCATCATTTAATAATGTTTCTAATTTTGTAATTAATTTCGTGAAACTCGTTCGTTCAACAGAACGTTTTGCTTTCAGCTTTTCAAGATTTTCCATTTTAAATAAAGAATAATTCTTATTTTAAAACATTAACCATTCATAGAAAATGAAAAAAATATTTTCTTACCTGTTAATTCCAGGTAATGTAGATGGCATGTCGTAATCCAAATGGCACAATAATAATTCCACACTAATCACAGGTTGAAATATAAATCACACACTAATCACATGTTGAAAAATAAATCACAGTTGTTAATCACAAATCTCTTTCACAATAGCTCACTATTATTTCCAAAAAATGTTTCGCGGGTTACTCGGCACCAAAAATAAATGTTGGCGCCGAAATTCATCTGACAAATAAATTTTCAAAATCCAAGTGAGATGGGAGAGCAATTAGATTAAATAGTTTATTAAATAAAACTGAAATAGTATGTAAATTCTATTCATCATTAGAAGTTAATAATTGTTCCATAATAGTAATTCTCCGTATTTAACAGAGCCAATACAAAAAAAAAAAAATGTGTTCTCTGCTTGGTTGCAGAGTCAGGACTTCCACTATACACTCTGTATTAAACAGAGCCATGATTTAACAATTGGCATCTCTGATTACAGAGTCAGGACATGTTACATGTTCTCTGCTTGGTTACAGAGTCAAGACTGACCATTTTAAAAATGATACATATTATATAAAATAAACATCAAAATAAAAATTACAATATGCAGTTATAAATCTTCTAAATAGCTATAATATTCATTTAAATGACATCCAAGTAATTATAAAACTAATAAATCACCATCAATTCAAAATTATTATAAAGTAAATAAATCTATATTACATGACCTTGAAATCATAATGTTACTCATAAATATTGATTCAGGGTTATAAACAATTTAGATAAACAGATTAGATTTTTTCTGTCAAAAGAAATCAGTTTTATAATTATATTTCGCAATATGAAAGATAAACAGAGTTAAATTATAAACAAATAAATTTGAGGGCATTTACGCCGTAACAATATGTATTTTCTCTTAAATATGTTAAAATAATAATATTTTTTAAATACTCCATTAAATTCTATGATCTTTGAAAGAAATGGCATGCAAAACGTTTCATTTACAAAGTCAAGGACAAAACTTGAAAAGTACAAGAACGTATTTTTGATAGACTATTTTAACAACTCACTATATACAGGGTGATTCATAAAGATCGAAATAATGGGCTATTTCCTTACGATATTTGTAAAACTCGCAGAGATGTTAAAATTCAACATTCGTGACTTACACCATTCATCCATGCCTCTGAGTGACGAGCTATTGACTCATTTAAAATGCAAGATAGGGATCATCCACAAATTGTATGTGATTAAACGTCGATTTAAGACAGTGCTTCTCCTTTGCACATAAAATAGTAGTGTATAGATTTTACGTTAAAGCCACTTTCAAAATTTTCGGGAAGTCTGCACTAGAGATCTGCACGTGGCGAAATAGCCAGACCCTATCCCGAGCAGACCAGTAGGATAAAAATTTCGGCCCAGCATGGAAAAGGTTAAAAACTTAGTCCGAGCCCGGCCCAGACTGATTGCATTTCTACAAAACATAGTTTGTTCGTCGATATCTTTAAATTTCATATGGAGGAGTTCTGACCAAAAATACATATTATAGATTTTCTTTTTTTATGCTTATAAGCTCCATTTTTTTAAGAAGCGCCAAAAACTGTGATATTTTTAAGACTCTATTTGTATGTAAATGTTTCACTTATCATTTAATTACGTTTATCCATATTCCATGTATAGGAATGCTAAAAATGCCATATATTGAAAAATGCTATACAGTAAAATCTTCTAAGACGGAATCACATAGGAATGAAAAAAATTGAGTTATAGACAGGTTCTTTTCTTAGGAGGATTAAATGTAGTCTATTCATTTCTCAGGTATTATTATATTTATTTTGCAAGGATCAACATATTTTTTTACCATTTAATGCAGGATTGCATCATAGGCAGGTTCTTTTTTACTGGTTTAACTGTATCTCAATTTTTTTGTCTTTAAATCTACTATCCTTAAAAAAAGGATTTTTAAAGTTTTATTGTAAAACAATGGGATTTAAAAATATATGCATTTTTTATAAGAAAATTTGGGCTGAGCCAAATTTTACTGATTTTCGCACGGATCATGTCAGTCAGATAAAATAATTTGTATAGGGTTTGGGTCGAAACTGGAACTGAAAATTTCGTCCCGTGCAGATCTATGAAAAAGGGAGCAAGTTCCGTTTCGGTATGAAAAAATGCCTTAGGCCTGACCCGACTGAGTCTTCAGAAAAAAGTAAGGACCAGGCATGGCCCGACCCCAGAATAAATACTTTTTTAAACGGCTTCGCCAGAACGATATAAAACGTGAAATTATGATGGATAAAATTATAAAAAAAACTTAATTGGCATGTTTGAAAAAACCCATGTTTTAAATCAACTGGGGGACGTTTAAATAGTACAAAAAGAAGTTGGAATGGGCAAACGTTAAACTAAATCGGAAGTTTATGCTGCATGTAGAAGTTAATTACTCACTTGAAATTTTTTAAGAAAGCATTTAAACATTTTATTAGGAGGCAATCTTCGTTTAAAAATTTAAATGCGAATGGATGGTGGATGCATGATGGGTTTTTTTCCCACCATTTCTCGTCTTTCACCATTTCAAGTCAAGAATTGTTATAGAAAAAAAGTGCAAACTTGGGACATGTTTCTTTTGATTATTTTAATTAATATTGTTTCGGAAATTTGGAAAAATATTTACTTTTTAATATATGATTTTTTAAAAAGTAAGTTATATCATTTTCTTTTATATTTTTAGAATTAATATTTAAAAAAAAATCTTGAAACAATATATAAAATTATATTTTCCTCTTTAATAAGAGGAACAAAATTGAAAGTCAACAAATAATGTTTCGAGTTATAACGAATTTAAATTACCCCACTTAAAAAAATAATAAACAATTAAATTGTTTTTTAAACATTGTAAAAAATTTTTGGATGTGATTTTGTTGTCAAATTATATGGTTAGCCATCAGAAAAAAAATCAAAATTCTAACTCAATAACTATAATTTTTACATGTTTCCTGGAACTCTTAATGTAACATTTTTTCTTGAATTACACGCATTTCATTTTGTGTCCAATCCCTTAAAACGTGATGAAGGATTTAAACGGGCATATCTCTGTGAGTTTTGCAGATGTGAAGATGGTATTTTTTATGTTTAATTCAGAAATGGATAAGGGTAATTTTCCTATTTGGAAATTTTACCCTACTGGAACAGAACAAAAAATTAGTTTTCGTGTTCTCTCAAATAGACTCCCCCCCCCCTTCCCCCCAAGGAGTTACAACTTATCTTATCAAATTTTGTACCTTTTTAATGAAACTTTGTAGTTCGAAGTATGTGTCTAGAGGCAATGTTTAAGGAAATTGCCTATTGTTCTGATCTTTATGAATCACCATGCATATATATTTGTTCATTAACAGCAATATCGAGCTTGCATTAACTTTAGAGCAGTTAATAACATAATGATGAGGTCTCATAATGACCGTAGATTAATGCGCGGTAATCTTTATTTTTTCTGTAAAAAATATATTTAGTTTTAAAATGTCAATTATAGTAAACATAAGCGTTTACGATATTAAATAATGCGCTACATGGGAATGAATATAAAAATTTATTGAATTATATAAAGCCACAATTGCATAACATCCCTACAAAACTACATGACATTGACGGTAAGATTAAATACTATTCTTGTTTATTAATATAATTATTTTTGGTACTATTCTTCTACGATGTTTACCATCGTGCTTCAGAACTATTAAAATTAACTTTCGCGGATAAATGTTCCGCCACAATTTTTGTATATGAAATCTGGGTTACATCCGCTTCATTCGTGAAATATACGGCCTCACTATAACATAAACGCAATTTTTTTTCAAACAAAATAAACTGTAACGAAGATACTTTAGCGATACCTACAACAGATCAACATTGATTTTCAAGAAATATGGTAAAATGAAGGTAAGTGTTTGAAATGGTCTGCAATTTTGCCAGTAACACCCTATCAGTGTAAAATAATATTTAAAATAGAAATTAATTGTTAATGTATTTTATGTGACAGAATAATAAAAATAGACTTTATATTGTCCGTATTATGCTGGACAATATAAATTACAAATAATATTTTGCATTGCAAAATATTAGAATATTTTGCTAGTTGCAGGTTAGCTGGCTTTCTAAAAGTAACGAAAATGACGATACTATATTCAATAGATAAAGCAACTACGATAAAGCAAAAATTTTAGAACTCTGCTTTATCTCAATGCCGTTGTTTTCTAAAGCTATTCCATCCGCTTAGTTAAGTATCTCTAAATTATTCTTTTTTATAATTTTTTTTACATCGCAAATGCCATGGTCTTTTCTTACATTATAAAATGTTTAACAAAATTTAAAATAACATTTTTAATATTTAACGGTAAAATGCAACAGTAGTATGTATGTATGTATTTGTGCAGCAGTTGTATGTATTTATTACACGTATTTCTCAGCCATAGATTAAGAATAAATGTAACTGAATAACGGAATATGAAACAATGCTATTTATTTTAAATTAATTGTTTTATAAACATTCTAATTATTTACTTTTACAATAAAAATTAAAGAAATGTGAACCGAACCTTTTGTATCTCTTCTCGTTTGAATAATTCTACTCTAAAAAAATAAAATCTTGCTTTTTTATATAGCCCGATATAAAAATAAACAATAACATAAAATGATTCTACGATGGAAACAGTTTTACTGCAAACTATCAAGTCATTTAAAAGTTCTTTTTTAGAGAAAACGGTTAATTAATAGTAATTTATCTCTGTTGTGACCAATGAAAAAGCTACATAATATAGTCAAGTAATTATTAGCGATAAAACAATTGAATGTCAGGACATTTTAATTGCAATTATTAGTTTATTCAGTCTATAAAAGAGGAATTTCTTGTAATCTAATTTTTTTTCGAATTCCGATTTTCGACGAGTTTACACATTTTAAGAATCAAACAACCTCCAAAACACGTTTATACAAAATGTCTGTCTGTCAGTCCATGTCTCTGTGTGTGCTTATGCCATCTTTGTATCATCAAACAGTGTATGTAGTTATTCACACAACTGAAACAAATACCATACATATTTTGTTTCTATGGAAAGCAGATTCTACTTGAATTTGGAAATATTTTGCCTGAAGGTGGCGCTGTAATAGCGATTTTGTGCCATTTTCATTCTTGTACCATCGAAACGTGTATACTCTTATGCATCGAATTTAACCAAATTCATGCTGTTTTTAATTTTTTATGGGTAAAAAGGCGGTGCTGTTGTATCTGGAGCCTTTGGTTGTTTTGTGTCCTTTCTCGATAGACCATAGATATTATTTGTTAATTCTTTGTAAAAGTTTTTCTTTGTCTGAGTAACTGCTACTGAATTTGCGAGAGCATATGCTTGTTGGTGATGGAAATCTTGGAATGCTATCTTTTTAGTTTTACCCCATGGATCTTTTGTCTTCTCACAGAAGCTTATCCATGCTTCTCTTTTCGCTTTAACAATCTCTCTTCTATAACATGCTCTTTGCCTGCGATATTTTTGAATATCTTCTTCTGTTACCTCCGGTAATTTGGTTTTTCTCCTTAATGCTCTGGTATAATTTCTTACTTTTCTCAGTTCTTGTGACCACCAAGTTATCTTTGGCTGATATGTACTTTTTCTTTTCTTTAGTGATTTTTCACACGCCTGGTGAATTTGTCTTAAGAATTTCTGATACATTATGTCAAATTCAATAGCTGTCTGTATGCTGTTAAATTCTATTGCATTTTCTGTTATATAAGATGTTAGTAATTTATTAAATTTTTTAAAGGATGTATTCTGTGTTCTATATCTTCTTCTTGGTATTTCAGGGATTCTAATATCCATTTCAACAGTCACTAGTCGATGATCTCCATAGTCCATATCTTCTAATACATTCCATGTTAAAAGCCTTGAAAAGATTGGAAATGATAATAATGATACATCTGGCCAACCCTTTGATCTTTGAGTCTCAAAAGTGGGCATACTGTTAGGGTCGTTGGCCGATATCAGATGATGCACGCTCATGTGATTTATCAGTTGGATTCCTTTCTCATCATCCGTGTCATAACCCCACAATGGGCTGTGGGCATTAAAATCGCCTAGTAGTATAAGGTTTTCACTCATTCCCTTTTCATCCGCCCATGCTTGTAGTTGATCATTAAGATCTGCCGAGGGTGGTGAATATTGAGATCCTATTGTTATTTCTTCATCTGAAAAAGTAATATTTATGAAAACAGAATTATTATGTCGCTGAACTTGTATGTGTTGAAGGTTTGTATTTAAAATTATTATATGACAGTTATTAGAGTACGACGAATAAAAAGGAAGTGAGACCGGCAAACCATGTGGCCTTTTGTTATATACATGCTTATGTCTGTGAAAGCATTTCCCCTTGAATTTGGAAATATTTTACCAGAAATAAGCGCTGAAATAGTAATTTTTGTGCTATTTCCAATAATGTACCATCGAAAAGTGTATGAAGTTATGCATCGAATTGAACCAAATTTCATGTATATGTTTATGGCTATGGCAAAAAGGTCCTCTTTGAATTTTAAAATATTCCACCGGAAAGGGAAGCTACAATAAAAATTTTTGTGAAATTTTATCAATTTCTGGTAGCTTTTTTGCATATCGTCGACATCGCGACGGGAACTTGGCGTTCTTCTAAGCCGGCTGTTCACAAACTACTGATGTACAACAAAATAACAAAAAATATTGATTTTATAAAATATCATGATGGAGATTAACTCGTTTCCACTCCGATTATCTGACTGAAGCGGAAATTCAAGATGAAAGTCAAAGTTGGTATAATATTGAACTAATAATATTGAAGAATTACCATTTGTAAAATCTTTTTGAAATATTAAGTTGTATGAGATAGAAACAAATTCGGATTTGTTACATCCAACTAGTTTACAGTTAAATTAATGTTTTTTTTTTTTTCCTATTAAATTCTTTCTAATACTTCTATGCCAAAAGTAATTTACATTTTTATAACATAAAATCTCGAAATTGCTGCTGTAGGATTTCTAGCAGTGTTCACATGATATTATGAGATGTAATCAAATGTTTCTTGAATGTTAGGACTTTTTTAAGTACACTATTGAAGTATGCAAAAAATTTCAGAGCGAAATCTTATTGATGGAGTGCGTGAGCATTTTCGTTTTCAGGAATTTACATGTTTCCAGCAATTAAACGAACGCCCAGTTATACATTCTTTAAATAAAAATATTGTATATTATACCAGAAAGTTAATAAGAATAAAACATATAAATAAAACTATATTTTCAGAATCTTTGTCTGTAATTGTTCTTTATTGGTTCATGTAATCATGCGGTCTTTAAAGACAGCATACTCTTATGTAATTAATTAAAATGAATGTTTAAGGAAGGGAAAAAAGAAGATCTTCCACAAGCATTTGGTAAAACATAAAGAGCGTGAAACTCTTTATTATTTTTTTCTCGTGACAATTAGAATTAATTAATTCAAATTTTATAATGGACATTCTCTTTACATTGCCAATTTGGATGTAACGGTTGAGAATTTTTAGTATGTTTCATTTTCTATAAGTATATAAACTAATTAAATTTCTAATATCAGGTGATCCAACACAGACTCTGTGGGTTATAGAACAAAATGCTGAGTGACCTACACACTGTAGGTAAAAACCATTTTGTTTTATTGAAAGCTCTAATATATTCTTCACTTCAAATAGATAATTTAAAATCGTACACGAATAACATTGAAAAACATTTTTAAATAAAAAAATGCAATTATGTGTCTAAACAAAGGTTTGAAATTTATTAAAATCGATTCTTACATATTAACCACATCCCAATGGTTAGTGGTCAAGCAAAATCATGGAATATTTTTATACTTAACGCATCTTTCCTTTATTCTGTTTATTTCTGTGCTTCAGATCGATGTTCGATTACATATTCGTTCAATTTGGATTTTATTTATAATATTTTGTTTACTTTTTTACTTTATTTTAATGCTGAAGTGTTAATATATTTTTTTGCAATAGTAGACAAAGTTGAAACATTTATATTGTTTTAAGTTCAAACAGAATAATCTTCGATAATCGAGCTGTACACGAAAGAGATCGATTTTTTTTTTAAATTCCAGTTTGAAAAACTTTTCAAGTACAAAAGAAAATTCAATAAATTTATATGCGGTTTTCAAACAAACAGCATTTGGAAATCAATTTTTTGCGAATGGGTAAATATTATTATCCGAATTATTCGAATGTGTAAATTTTAAAATAATGCGGTATTTAGAAGTTATTAAATTTGAAATAGACGTGAAATGGGTTGCTTAGATCGTTGACACCGCTGATATGACGTCAACATTACTCAAGTGTGTGTGTTTGCTTTATAATATAGATTTTACCAATCACATTTGTATTATGTTGCAAATTTCTGTGGCACTTTTTTCAAAATAGGTTATTCAAACTATCACATTCATACCTACCGCATTCCAGAGTACTGGCCAAAGAAATACGAATTTTTTTAAAAGAAATATATACAAAATCGGCGAAAATGCATCTTGGGTTTTATTAACCGTGCATAGAAGTGTTTCTAAACATTCTAAGCACACATATGCACATTCAGTATTTAGTTGGACACTTTTAGGATATAATAAGAGCCTTCACACGGTTGGCATTCTGAACTGTACCTGTTTGAAAGTTTTTCAATTCGAGGATTGTGGTGCCAGACTTATATAATTCGTGCAATTAAAGCAAATTTTTCTGTAGAAACAATATTCGATACGCTGTGCTTCATATCATTCCAAAGAGTGTGAATGGGTTTCATGTCTGGACTGTCCCCGGCCAGTCAAGTACCTTGAAATCCTGAGAAGAAAAAGTCCTTATTTGTCTTTGCTCGGTGGCAAGGTGCATGGTCGCGCATGAATATACCATCATTGCTGGGGTATAATTCACATATCTGAGGCAAAAGGCAACATTGTAGCACTTCTTATAATGTTGGTTCCTTTTTCCTTGACCAACACGAAGTCTACCGTTTCGATTTGTCGAGATGACGCTCCGTATCAATGCCTTTGTTCAGTGCTTAATGGCGTGCTTGAGGCATTTGGGCGGGAACTTTTCTCCTGGTTTTTTCCTAATGAAAAGGGACCTGTCTTCCATTATCACGACTGTCGACTTGTCAGGAAAAGACACCTGAAATCAGAAGTTATAGACTAAATACTAATTTTGATTTACCAAACGTGAAGTGTATAAATTAATTTGTGATTGTGACATATTAATTTATGCACTTTTTGCACACTTATAAAAGTAAATTTCCTTTGCCCAATCTTCTACTGTCCAGTGTTTCTGCACGTCTGTCCAAGAACGACTCTTTTTGTGCATGATTGCAGATATCTTATTTTATTTGGCAGGCCGATAAATCCTATAGCCATATTCAAGAAACCTTCTTCGTGCTGTTCTTGAGCTGACATTCATGCCAGCATCTTTCCAACTTGATAACAGTTTCTTTGAAGTTATGTTCAAATTTCTTCGACTCGTTCGAATAAAATTTCTGTCAGCACAAAGTGCTCTTAATCGTTTACTCTCGCATTTTGGACGGTCGCTGCTGTTTACAGATAGACCCATGAATTCGACCTTCGAATTAATTCATGACCTTCAAATTCAACCTAAACCTAAAAATTGAACGTAAAGCTGAAACTATACCAAAATTGTCAGTAAAACACTTATAAAATCAGAAAATAACTATTATACTTAAGCGTCATACAATAAACACAGTGCACGCAGCTTGCAAACACCACGAACACAAATAAGAAATTTGCGTAAATTTCTACGCTTAAAACGTTAAGCGCCACGTCAGTCCCCGTTGACCGACACTGAACTTTCCGTTTAGAACGCGTCATTCACCGATGACTGACGATCTAAAATATGATATAAAACTAAATATATAATATATATATATATATATATTATTTTAAGTAATTACTGAAAATTTATTTAAAATGTACTTACCTTTTATTTATTGCAGGATTATACTTTCTTCAAAAATTACTTAAAACATTCTAAATTTTTCAGCTTCAGTGTCAGTCACCGTGGCACTCAACGTGCTAAAAACCTGCAGTTGCTTTGCAACTATAACATCACTCAAATACTCATGAAGCTTAATGCCAGTGCATTGGCATTCAGCCAATTCATCAACGTTCAATATATAAACGCAAAAGTGAAATACAATTACTAAAACTATCTCACAATGAACAAAAATATGCGAATGTACATGTTTTTAAAAAAATCCCATTTTTTTGGCTAGGACTGTACGTACATTAAGTAATGAAAGTTTAATTTTTTTCACACATTCCAAATTTAATTTTTCTGTAATTTTAATGTAATAGCCTTTTGATTCTGATAATATTATTGGTCTTTGATTATTATTTTTATTGGTATTCATATATCATTTTTATTGGTATTTGATAATTTTATTGGTCGTTCGACTACATATTTGGTAAATATATGCTTCATTTATTTCTTTCAGTTTATTTATTTATAGATTAATTTTTATTCTGGTAGAAAATATTTTTCGATAAAAATGCTGAACTATTTATATTGTTTTAACTACAATAATTTTCTTAATCGAACTGCAAGCGATAAACACAGATTTAAAAAAAAAACCTCATTCTAAAAATTTATTTAAAAGACCATGCAATTTCAGTAAAATAAGATACAGTTTTTAAAAGAATTGCATTTCAAAGTACATTCCCTATTCAACGGCATATATAATGAAAATGTGGAATAATTAGATTTTTAAAAAAATGCAGTAAAAGGGAAATTTATTTGTTAGTTGTTGATATCATCAATATGATATCTTCGTCACTCATGAATATGGTTATACTTAAAACTATAAACTATATACGCTTAAAACTATATACTATAAATAAAATAAAGTGTCGCTGATAGCATCCCTTATGGAAAATTGCATAGCTAATATTTTAAAATGGATTTAATGGCTTTTTGTTTGTTAACTACACACCAGCTTAAAATAAGGAATGTTAATTTCAACTCAATGCCGATAATACTCCCTTATGAGAAATAACTTGATTAAGTTTAAATTAATTATTTTAGTTTCGCTGCATGACGTCGTACTCAATATAAAAACAAGTACTACTGGTTGAACACAAATTTATCTGGTCAGAAATGGGCAATCTACATTTAAATAAAGTTTATTTTTTATGTTTTATTGTGTAAAATATTTACATTGATTACTATTTAAACTAATTTTATAATGAAAACATGGAATAATAATATTATTGGTCAAATGCAAGTTTAAATGCAAGATTAAAATGCAAGTCATCGCGCTTGCCGTTTAGACATTATCAAATAAAAAGGACGTCGCAGACTCACCTCCACCCCCCTGCCCCGGTAAAGCAAAGTAGGCACCAGAGACTGGTTCAACTGACATCCTAATACAATACAGGTCCCAGTAGAATTGTTTCGGAGCACACAGTTCAGATGACTCTGTTGAATGTGAGACTATGCTGGAAATGTCTCGTGTACCTCTGTTGACCAAGCATCATCGCCAAATATCCCTGCGCTTGGCCCTTGAACATCACCATCGGAGCAAAATTTGAACGATGCTTCATGGACCACTGCAATCTGGCGCTTGAACATCATGACGGGACTATGGATCATAGGGAGAGAGTTACCTCGTCGGATGAAATACGTTTCATCCTTCAACACATCGATACCGATGTAAAGTGGCCCCACCAGTGGCCGAGAGGTTCTGCTCTCGAAGCTGGTAGACGGGAGGTGCTGGGTTCGATCCCAATCGCGCCCGTCGGCCTAATCGTTCGGAGTTTTCGTGGTTTTCTTCGAGCCGTGGATCTTCCATGCGTTAATACGGATTAGGTTCCCTTAGAAAGACCCCCACGGAGGGCACTCCCCCCGGGCCTATATCCCTCGCGTAGATAATTGGCCGTCAAAAATCAACCCAACCCAACCCGATGTAAAGTACGCCGTCTACTAGACGAACTGTTACTCCTCCTTAAACAACAGGTCATAGACAGGCTAGTGGTGGCGATATTAAGCTTTGGTGAACGTTCGCATAGGCGTCTCGGGGACCTGTGGTTGTACTAGGACAGATCATAAAGGCTGTGGAATATCTGAACATCATTGCGAACCATTTGCACCCTTAAATGGTATCTGTTTTCCGAAATGGAAATTGAGTCTTCGGGCATGACACCGCTCCATGTAACAGGACTCCAATTGTGCTCAAATTGGTTACAGGAACATAATAGTGAATTCCTTAAAAGGTCCTGGCCGCCTAACTCGACGGATCTTAATCCGATAGAGCACATTTCGGTTGTTATGTAAATGCAGCCCAAAGCTCAAAAACAACCATTTTGGAATGTTGCAGATATGCATGACCGCTGCTTGAATACCTGGTACAATTTATCTCCGGTCGTCTACTAAGGACTTGTGGCATCCATGTCAAGGCGGGTTGCAGTTGTTTTGTGGACCAAAGGTGGGTCAACGGATTATTAGGTAGGTGGTCATAATGTTTAGGCTCTTCAGTGTATGTCTGTGTTCTCCGCACGATAAATGTCGCAATTATGCGGGGATTGCAAATATACAAAATCGGCCCAAGGGGATGGAAATAGGTATGGGCTTTGTAAAAGTTAAAAAAAAGAACCTCATGACTTCTTAATAATAATACATATCAAATCAGTTTAAAGTTATTATTACTTCTAGAAAAGGGGACAAAAACTTAAAATCACAGATTTTTTATAAAATTAAAAATGAGCTCAAGGGGAGAAAAAAAATAGGTTTTCAGGGAGAAAAAAATGCATAACTTGGTCAATTCTCAAAATTTCAAATTTACTATCTATAACTTTCATGCTGACAAGTTTTTGATAGGGCCACCTCTTACCGAAAAAAAAAAAATATTAGAATAAAATAACAAAATAAAAACGAACGAAAAAAAAGGGGGGGGGGAGATTGAAGATGAAAAAAATTCATAGCTTCGTCAGTTCACAAAGTATCAAATCCTCTTGAATTTATTAGAAATTTTCTTAATATTATCTACAACTTTTAGGTTGACAAATTTTTAATAGAACCATCTATTACACAAAAAACAAATTAAACAAAAATAGGGGTTGAAGAAAAAATTATCGTATTGACATGATTCTGATAAAACCAGCTCTTACAGAAAAAATGAAATTAAAAACTCGTCAAAAGCGGCCAGATAAATTTTTTGACTGGGTTAATGTCGAACCTTGAATTAGTTTTTGTTCAATTTTACTTCGTGAAATGAGTAGGTACTTACTTCGAAATCTACCTCCGCCTGTAGGCAGAGACGGCAGGGATATTTTTCTTTTAGTTTTGGTACTGGTTATTTTCCCATAGCTGCGAACTTTTACGATTTTTAGTTACCAGTAAAATTTAATACAATATTTTATCTTGATTAATCGTACACATCTTCGATTAAATAGATCAATTTTTTAAATAAATCTTAGTAGTAATAAAAATGCGTAAATAATGGAAAGTTTTTATTATACTTTTTAATGCACTTTATAGTATTTTCAAGCTGTATATCTGATAAAAGTTTTTGTACAAAAAGGGGGGGGGGGAGCTTAATACGACGAACATACCTAAAAAATTGAATCAGAGATTTATGCACCAGGATGGTAAGATTTATGCAACGGGCGGCATTATACTCTGGAATATACTCTATGTTATAAATGGTATAATATAATAATTTAATTTTGAATTGTATTTTCGAATGTTTTAATGAAATATAGTATCTATATTTATCGTCCCTCTGAAAGCTTTATTAATTTTTTAAATATTATTTGAATGTGTTAACATGTGTTATTTTAATAAATTCTGATATATTTTAATTGTGTCAATTACATTTGTTTTTGACGGAAAGCACTGATAAATCAATCTTAGTTCTTGTGCGTATATTTTTATGCGTATCTAAACATATAAGAAACAGTGCATTAAAAATCAGCGATTACCAGAGCTTCAATAAATATCAAATGAATGTAATATTGCAATATTTTTTTCTAAATAAACTCTATAAACTCTCAGTGGAATACAAGATACATCTTGCATACTACATTTAAGAAATCTTTAAAAAAATTAAAGAAAAATTGTGCGTCCGCATAGATCCATAGATCAGCAAACACTTTGAAATAGTGGCATAATATGCCAACAAACCCTTACCGTTTAAAAATAGGAAAGATAATATCCAAATAATCAATTTGAAAAACTGATAACGTGTTTGAAAATCAATTTTAGCAATTGCAATCTATAGTCACAAAAGTATTCGAATTAATTTGTCTTAATATGTCGAATAATTTAATATTTATATGATCTTTAGGCTGGAGTATATACTTCATAGTATGGTAAAAATTTGTTCAGATAAGAAACGCTTAATACTGTTATAAGTTCCCCTTTAAGAATTTCCACCAGTAAAAGAAAATGAACTCGAATTCTTTTAAGCAGTCATGCACATGATCTAGAGAATTCATACACACCAATCAATATACAAAATCTTAGTTAAATTAAAACAAGAAAGTAAAATCATGCATTAAGTATAGATTATGAAACACTTTCCAACACTTTCAAAATACTTTAACAAAATTTTGTTATTTAGTAAACAAGGTACTTAAGTAAACATTTTAAAAAAACGCCTAAAAAATTTGAAATACCGATTTCAGCAATTACTGTCGATAGACAAATACCTATTCCAAGTCTTTTGCGTAGCATTATATTTGACCTACAAGATGGTATATGTTCTAAATAGTATGCGACAATTTAGTTTAGCAAGAAAACGCATGCCAGGTTGAAACTTCACTTCCAGCAATTTATGCCACTAGTCGGAAATATACTTCATTGCTTTTGAACATCCCTGTATTTCACCTACTACCTTTATATACACGTCACTATTTAGTTAATATTTAATTCAGACTAAAACACGCTTAAAAGTACGGAAATCATACTTCTAGAAACTATCACCCATTGAAGACCATGTATCCAATTCTTTGCGTGCCCCTGTATATCATTTTATCTATATTCTACGAACATCTCTTAGTATATTCAATGTACTTTAGCGTAGAAATGCATAACTCATTTAAGAACCACTTTTAAGCAATTTTCACTCATACGTGTTAACCCTTGCTAATTGTGTACCCCTGTATACGATCTATACATTCATTAACAACGCAATATTACATCATAATCCAAATATGTTTAAGTGACTCAGAGCAGGGACAGACAGACTCAGAAAAACCGAATTCATAAACACTTTTTAAAATTGTTTAAAAAAAGATAAAAAAAATAATAAACTAAAAAATTTCATGTAATGGAATAAGACGCAATCAAAAGACTGATATTGGTTTCAAACCACGCTACAACCTATCACGAGTAATTAAACATTACCTTTATCATTTTGAGATCTCTAACTTTCCTCAAAGGAATAGTTAGGAACCTTGATTTTGACAATATAACAGGCACTACTCATGTATCAAATGTTTAGAATTATATTTAACATTGTTCAATAATTTTTTTCTTGTGTTGATTTTTTAAACAAATTTTCCATTACAAAATATATATGAATATAATACTATTAACCGCTATACAAGCGATTCCCAAACTATGGGTTAAAGTTTTTGGGTGAGTCAAACTATTTTTCATTATGTTGAAAGTTCATTAAAACCTCGATTACCGAGGTAATTGGGACCGACCATCTTTCAGAAATCGAAATTTTCGGATAATCGAGAATGCTTCGATTTTCAGATTAAGGAGAAGTATATGGAATGTTTCTTATTGTGGTAGCAAGTGCTTAATAAAAATAAAGAAATAGCAAAATAGAAACAAGAATAAATTAACTGAATTTTAATTTAGAAATTAAGTACCTTTTATATACATCACCAGGGTTTGAAATAATGTTTTGTTTGTCGTCGTTTCGATTGCCTTTGCTTCCAAACTCTATCATGGAGTTTTTTTAATATTATTAGTTCACCAGTATTCACGGTCTTCTCTGCAAAATTTTGCAAAACATTCAAAAGCTTCAGAATTGCTAATTTGTTCATTTTCTTCGTTCCAGCCGCAGCTTACGGGAAAACTCATGTTAAATTCAAAGGAATTCTAAGAAAGAGAACAAAAATATTTATACGTACTTCTAATTCGAAAAGTACCGTTTGCATACAAGGAATATGATAGTTAAACAATAAAGCTTTCAAAGTGATTTTGCACAGAACAAATGTGATTTGAAGGCAATATTTTTGATGACCTAAAGTTCGGAAAAATCCGAAGCTCGGGCATGGTAAAGTCCCAAGGATTCCGGGCTTCAGACTTTGTACTGTATTTACATTTGTTTAGGGATTAAATTAAATTATTCGCGTAGAATATATAATTTAAAATATTTCTTCTACACATGTTTGCAAAGATGGAATAAATTGCATTTTCCCTTCATTTTAGGAAATAAAATAATGACACATAATCTGCAAATTTATTACAGATGTGTATTTTATTGATAAGATGCATTAAGAATGTGTATACCTGTAAATTTTAGAAGAAAAATTAAAGAATCTGAGAGGCAAGAGAAAAAAGGTAACATGCGAGGATATGGGTGATATAGCATGCGAAGAATCAGGAAAATGCATGATTGCAGATGGTATGTATATTTTCTAAGGGTAATAATCTAAAATGTTTCTGTGCTGGATTTATAGTTTAAAATCTTTCATTATTTCAAACAATTAAAGATGGGTTAAAATGTGTTTTCCTTCGAATTTTAGAGAAAAAATAATGACGTAACTGGCAGGTTTTTTACAAGTATACATATTTAGATAGATATGCATTAAAAATGTGTAACCGGCAAATCTTAGAAGAAAAATGATTTAATCTGAAACATATATGGTAAGAAATGTTTCATATAATGATGTAGACGAAAACAACAAAGCGAAGAATCAAGGAAATACACGAATATTCGAGGTAGATATATTTTCGCACAGTTTTCAAATAAATTATTTTTAAGCTTGAATGTATAATTCAAATTATTTGTTTATTTCAGGTATATATATCATTAAAAAGCCTGCCAAAGTTATGTACTTCTTCGAATTTCAGAAAGAAAGTGACAACGTAATGTGTCGTTTATTACATGTAAATACATTTTTGAAAGATGCTCTGAAATATAAATCCAGTGAATTAAAAAAAAATGTCACGAAACCTTGAAGTATATGACAATTAATGTAATTTAATAAGATGTATCTAAAATACGAAATATATGTATAGAAAAATGAAGAAGTAATCTGGCAGTCCGGAAAAGAAAGAAAATCAAATTAAGACTAAGAAAAGGTCACAAAATAATAAGAAAATAAAAAAATATTGCAGGAATGTATATCTTGTATGAGTAAAAAAATGAATTATGAGGGGACTTGATTTTATAATTTAATGCATTTTTTTCAGGTGTACTTATATTTAAAAAGGTGATCAAAGATATAACCTAATTATTAATTTCTTGAGGAAATATTTTCAAAATACATATAAATGACACGCTTGACCATATGTGTAACATTAGTGAGGGCAGTTAGAGATCTCACAGATTAACAGCTGTAAATTTTGAATTCATGAAACAAATTCAATCTAGCACATAAAGTCATTTAATAAACCTGTATTAGGTAACTTATTTTACTATAAATGCACTTGTGTTCTTTCATTAATAAATAAATCTGCATTAATAAATTAACAAATTCTGTCCAGTACATAAAATTCTTTATGGAACCTCGTATTAGACAACTTCTTTTATTATCAATGCATCTGTGTTCCTTCATTAAATAGATCTATGTTTTATATATTTTTTCAAGACGTTTGCAAAACCATCATAACTCATAATAAAGAAAGATTTTTATCAACTATCATCTTGTAAGTCAAATAAATAAATAAATAAATGTTTAGCTAAAAGAAAGAGGACAAATAATGAATATATCGCCTTAGAATATAGGTTATTTTGATTTCTGTAACTTTAATTAAAAGTAGGCTTAAAAAAATTAAAGCTATTTAATAGGCATTTCTCAGAAAAAAAAAATCACGTAAAATAATATGAATATTTTAAATGATTTAAACCACTTTATAACCGACCTTAAAATACGTAAATCATATTACAGATATTCTCCATATTTCATTATTATAATATAGTTTAAAAGAAAAAAATAATAACTGTCATTTTCTTATGAAGTAAAGTATTTGTAAAGGTATTCAATTTTGTTATCAGAAGTTTTACTAAGAAAAGAATATTTTAATTCAATATGATTAATATTTTTCCAAATTTGTAAAATGAGAATGTTTTAAAATTTTCAACAGAGGAATTAGAAAATGGAATGTCGCATTTCTGTGGGAACAATGAAAATTAATTAAATTTTATCTATAGAATTACATACGAAAAGGTAATTTAAAGAAAATTTTTAAGTTAAAATTTAAATATTAGATTTCGTTAAATTTCGACTAAATGTAATTAAGAGCCTATTTTTAAATACATCTCGTCAAATTCTTAAGATTGACTTTTATATTGATTCAAAAAATTTTAAAACATATGTATTTTTTTTTTTTTTTTTTTTTTTTTTTTTTTTGTAACCATTTGGAAAAATGGTTATTGTCCTCGGTCAAGGTAGGAAATCAAAAACATATCTGAAGCTTTTTATTAGTTGAATCCGTATTTTATTCGTTTTCTGATTTGTCTATACAGTAATCTATATTCTCCCTTTACTTTCAACAGAGATGGATACTTCTGTTCCCACTATGACAAAAAAGTAATAAAAACTACAAAAAAAAAATTAATAACTCAGAAACAAATTGAGATACAGCTTTCAAACAAATTCATTTAAAATTACATTTTTTTTATTGTGGAATGTTTAGAAGTTTAATAATGAAATTTCATTTAAAATTGGTCCAGGAATATTAATGTTATTATTAGTACCGAAAAAAGTAATACATGGCGTACGTAAATGTATGATCAACTCCTGGCGATTTTTTGTGTCTTAAATTTTAGTCTTTGAAAAAATCATTTTCCAAATGGTCGTTGTAATTTGTTAAATTGCATTTTTTTATATATAATATTTGATTATTTAGAGTATATTTAGTAATTTTGTTGTTTGTTTTTTTACTTAAAGTTTTTTTAAAACTTTTTTCGAGAAATGCACTTTCTTCGAATTATGTTGGCTTTCTATGAAAGGCGATTTCATTATTATTATTTTTTTTACACTTTTTGAGGTACAATAAATTATGTACTCTATAGGAATAGTTCAAGTATTTCAAATACAACGCTAAATATTTTCTTTTTACTGAGGAAAGTATTAGAACAATATAATTAATATTTATATTAATAAATGACTTAGAACTACGCCAGAGTTGATGAGGAATAGATGGGAAAAAGATTTGAGGAAATACAAAAAAGTTATTTTTTATGCGTAGGGTGAAATTTGCAATTAGGAGTTTTTTCCTTACCCGTTCCTTTATTAAACACAAAAATACAACTTGATATCTGTAAAGCCCACAGATATGAACGTTTAAATAATTCGCCCGATATTAAGGGATTAGACACAAATTGAAATGAATGTAATTCAAGAAACAATGTGAATTTAAGGGATGTGGAAACATTTCTTTTTTTTTTAGTTAGAATTTGGATTATTTTCTGATGGTATAAGCATATAATTTGTAAACAAAATCACATCCTAAAATTTACCATAAAATTAATTTTTTTAATTATATTTTTTTAATTTTGAGATTATTTAAAATCAATGTAATTCGAAATATTATTTGTCAAATTTCAAATAGTTTTCATTTAATTAAAGAAGAAAACGTAAGCTTCAATTTTAACATTTTTTCAAATATTAATTTAAAATAAATAAAAATGTTAAAAACATGAATAACTGATATTTTAAAAATCATATTTTAGAAGTAATCTTTTTTTTCAAATTTTCGAAATAAATTAATGTAAAATAATTTAAAATAAATAAAAATCTTAAAAACATGAATAACTAATATTTTAAAAATCATATTTTAGAAGTAATATTTTTCTTTTCAAATCTTCCGAAATAAATTAATGTAAAATAATTTAAAATAAATAAAAATCTTAAAAACACGAATAACTGATATTTTAAAAATCATATATTAGAAGTAATATTTTTCTTTTCAAATCTTCCGAAATAAATTAATGTAAAATAATCGAAAAAGACATGATCCAAGTTTGAGCATTTATTTTTAACCGTTCTTGATTTATAACGATTTAAAGACGAGAAATGGTGAAAACGCCCATCATGCAGAAAAACGCATTTAAAATTTTAAACAAAGATTGCCTCTTAATATTATGTTTAAATGCTTTTTAAAAGCTTGCATGCAAATAACTCCTTCCTGTAGCTTAAACTTCTAATTCAGTTTAACTGTTGTCATATCCACTTTATTTCTGTACTGCTTAAATGTCTTGGTTGATTAAAACAATACTTTTTCTAACCTACCGATTTCGAGCTTTTTCATAAATTTAGCCCTCACAACTTCTGATTTTTTTGTAGGCTTAGCCCGGTCCGTTAGAATATCTGCCGTCATTTTTCTGCCCAGCCCATTGTGGGCAGCCTCATTTCTGGCTCGAGGACTATTTTCATTCCCGACACTCGAGCCGAGCCGGGCCGGACCGGGCGTTGTTTTCCCTCATTTCTGGCAGTGCCCGAACCTTAACTTTTTTCAGTTTCGGGCGGAGTCGTGCCTACAAATTACTCGTTCCGCAACGGGCTGAGCTTGGTACGGGCCTTTATTTTTCATTAAGAATCGGACTGGGCCAAGCCAAGCTGGGCATAACGTGTTTTTTTGCATAACGAGCCGGGAATGGCTTAATTCTTCTTTGATCTGCATTGGCCGAAATTTTCAGTACTGATTTTTACCCAGTCCATATGAAAGTGATTGTCTCGCCAAAGTGATTGGCCTTGACTTTTAAAAAATCTGTAAAATTTGGCACGGCCCAGAAAAAAAAAAAAAAAAAAAAAAAACATTATATTGTCAAATCGCCATTATTCTACAATTAAACATGCTAAGAGTGAAACAAAAGTACATTTAAAGAAATGCTTTTAATAAACTTATCTACATATTTAGTACGCTCAATCGGTCCTTTTTCAAGATCAATACGAATAAAAGAACTATTTCCATGAAAGAATTTGAAATGACTTTTTAAAAACAAAAATCGCGAGATCACAGGTCTAGTGCGAGCTGGTGCTCTATTATTATTTAATTCCCCACATTTTTTTTTTTTTTTTTGTAAAGCGTTTTTTTCCATATTCTCAGATCAGTAAAAGCTTTTTATTTGTCTTTAAGTGCACTTTTTCAATTTTAAAATGTTATAACTTTAAGTTAAATGGATTTTAATTAGCTCGATGGCAATAGCATACTAATATTACTCAAAAATATGCATACATGGAAGCTATTAATCCTACTTGATAGTCATTTATCTTCGTATTCACTTTTAATTGACTATTTTCTAACGTGATTTGGCGCTATAAAGTATTTCTTGTGATAGTATTTTAACACTATCCACATTCCATTTAAAACCATAGCATTACAAAGGTCGTTTATATTTAACGCAAACCTATGTTGCAGACAAGATTAAGAACGATTAACTAACCTTTTATTTCCTTGAGACGTAATTTCTGCTTAATCTTTCATAATTTTGGTTATTTGAATATTTTTTTAGACTTTGAAATATAATTGCTAAGTAACCGACTAAAGGAATAAACATCAAAATAGAATATACGAGTACATAAATATATACATAAAGCTGTTACGTGTAATTATTTATTATTTATAATAATAATAATAATAATAATAATTATAATTATTATTATTATTATTATTATGCAATCAAAGTATGAAATGTTTTTAAAAATGTGCACTGAGATATATTTATTGTTGCGTAATTCTTAAGTAGTTTTTCCGTGAATTATTTATTTTACAAATAATTTTAATTTTGTATTATATTTTGAAATAAAAATGATAACTTAAATTAGTTTTTGACGCTTTCTATTGTGAGAAATAAAAAAAGGTAGTTATTAAATTTATGTTTCAGTGATAAAATATTTTTTAAAAAAGGTACATTCTATAGTAATAGTCGGTTTAATTTTTAGGAAGGTATTTACGAGAATTCATTTGGATTGAATTTAGCAAATAATAAAATATCCGCAAATATACGTTTTACTTTCTATAACAAAAAAAAGAATTCAGTTTATATTTAAATATATTTTATTTAAAAGCATTGCAGTGTCTAAACTTTTTAATTTTCGAAAGTGAAAATTAGTTTAATTATATTACATTCAACAATTAATGCATGTAATTTTATCTTTAATCACGCGATTAACGTAATTAAACGCTATGTATATTAGGGCGTGTCGAAAAAAATCAAAATTTCTTAAATATTTTAGCGGTAGTGCGGAAAAGTTGTGAACTCCCTTCATTAAAAAGTTTGCGGAATCTTAAAACAGTGGGTTGATATCTGTCGCCTTAGTGGGCCTAAAGTTCCGAAAATTGGGCAAAAAATGATAAAAATACAAAAATTAATAAATAATCACAGATTTCGTTGATCGGTTTGGGGTAGTGCTTGTTACTATGTTTTATCAACAACAACCAATATATTTTTTTGAATTATAGGTTAATATCTTCTGTCGCTTCATTGGCTTCGAATATTGGAAGTTTTGACGCATTTCTGTATTTTCCTGCAAAACTATTTATTGCTTTCACAATGCTCAATCCAGACAGACTGGGTTTGGCGCTCTGCCAAAAAAGGGGAACACCCCTATTTTAACGCCGAGAAAGAAATTGGGACGACCAGTAAATCACCTGACCACTCTTTTTCGTCAAGTTTAAAGCAGTAGTTAGGCGCCACAAGCATCTGCGAGTCGAAGCCGATTTCTGTGTTCGTGTTGGAGAAATTTATTTTGTGGTTTTGTGAATTTAGTCGTTATTTTATATATTAGCAATTTTGGATATATATAATATGGGATATAGCCGTCATATTGACAAATATTTGAAATATCAAAATGATCGCAGTCAAAGTTTTCAAGTCGACAAACTTTGCAATGCCCTATTTTTGGAACACCGAAGGATTTTTTACGCTTGCTGCCAACGCATGAGGACATCATAAGATGCTGCGCTTACGAGAGATGGCGTAATGGTTTAGATACTGGTGGAAACAAAGAACCATGCTGTTCAGTTATAGCAGAAACTGTTGCTTTGAAGATTCAAAAATTATATGTCGATGCATCCATTCCTTCAGTTTCACATAAACGTGTTTGTTATATGATACACGCATACCATGGAAAATATCGATCAATCATGAAAGAAAAAACGTGCTGGAAAAAGCCCGACTACTCTAAAAAATGTTGAGAACTTTAAAATGGGATAAAAAAAAAACCATATACACATATTTGACATACTGCCTGTAAATGCGCGATTTGTAAGGAGTGTATCTGTCCGGAAAAAGCAAAGTTTCTGCAAAAGAGCAGGCGTTCCTAATTCACCAAAGAACGGAAAGAAAAATGTTCATTGGAAGTGTTGATATTCTAGAAACAAAACGGCTCCAGAAACGTCAAATGTGAAAGAAACAGGATACAATTCGATATACAGAACAAGCATCTCCTGCTTCTGCTTCAAGCTATTTAGTGGAGAATGAGAGGGAAAATGAAATAGAAGGTGTTATGGAAGCGGAGGCAGACAAGGTGGACACCGAACACAGGTCTTACACAACATGTCTTCAGCAGCCCACAAGGAGTGTTCAAATGCGTTTAAAACTGGATAACACAGTTCTTGTGAGTGAAAGATATGGTTTATCCAACAGAGCCACGTCTGCTATTGCATCGAGTGTTATGCAAGATTTGGGTTTAATATCGGAATCAGACACCAGCCTCGTCACAGACAAAAACAAAATATGGAGGGAAAAATCAAGAATTAATAAAAAATTACTCTCAAAAGCAAATAAAAATCGTTCCACTCTATCTGGCCTTTATTTTGATGGACGGCATGACAAAACCTTAACACCAGAAACACTCGGGGACAAACAGTTCTAAAAAACAATTGCAGAAACATATTACAGTATTGTATCGAAACCTGGTTCTACCTACCTAGGGCATGTTACACCTGTAAGTGGATCTAGTCTTGATATATCTAATAGTATTTACGAATATGTTACAACTAATTTATTGAATGATTTTAGCAATCCTTATTGTTCTCGGGTGTGATGGTACAGTAGTGAACACAGGAGTGTCTAATTGTGTAATTCGCAGTCTTGAATTGAAACTTCAGAGGCCAGTCCAATAGATTATTTGCTTACTTCATTTCAATGAGTTGCCATTACGACACCTATTTGAATCCATAGACGGCAAGTCATCTGGCCCCACATCTTACACCGGAGAGATTGGACGAAAACTCAAAGAATGCGAAAAGCTTTCAATTGTTGCCTTTAATAGTAATGAATGCGATTTGCCAGACATTTATCCTACCGCCCTCAGTCGGGGCCGTCGCGAAATAACTTCCTTCTCTTACGGGCCTGCTTCAAGACGAAAATGTACAGCAAGATGGCGGCGCAAGAGATCTGAGTAGCAAACGAAATAGGTCGATAGTTGTATATTTGTATTAAAAAAAAAACGTGCTAGAAATTTCCGTTTTAGAATATTTTGTTGAGCAATTTGTGGCTTATTTTAGATATTTGATTTATACATTCAATAATTAAACAGAGAAGGGTCATTAAACAGGTGCTTTTTTTTCTCCTTTGATTTAAAATATTTTCAAATACATTTGATTCGCCGTTTTTATCGGAGATTTTAACTTGAAATATACATTTATGGTAGAAAAAAACCATACATTTAAATTATCAACTTTATCATTAAAAAATAAAAATACAAAAATAGTTAAAGGATTGGAATTCATGGTATTTTTCGGAGAGTTTAACTTGAAACATAAATTTATGACAGGAGATATCATGTATTAAAATAATACAATTTTAGCAGATAATAATTAAATTTCCCTTTAAAAATAAATACGTCTTAATTTAAAAGTATAAATTTCAGGATTGATATTACATAAAATCAAAAATAAAGATATTAATTTTTTTAAACAATTAAAGCAAAAATTCTATTTATCAATTAAAATTTTATTTTTAGAATGAGATTGCCCGAATAAAGTGTATATAAGTACATGATGTAGGCAGATAGTGGTAAAATAAAGCTCCAGGAAAAGTTATTATTTCTAATTGTAAATGCTTTTCAAATTTTTAAAAACTAATTAATCAGAATTGAAAAAATACTTTCCTAAAATTCCCAGAGCCCAAAATACTTATTGTACAACTCACTATTGAAAAGTCTGAAATTTTAGGTCTGAATTTCATAAGTAAATGCAAGTGTGGAAGCCAACGTTGCTATATATTTCAGGAAGCAGTTTACCTTTTCAACATTTTTTAAAAATTTAAATAAATGATTCAAATGGTGCAATAAGTCGCTGCATTTCAATGTTAAACTAAAAGTACATTTAAAAAAATGTTTTTTAACTGCATATTTAGTTAAAAATTTAAAATAGTTTAAAACATTTTGAATTTTTTTAAATGCTACTTTTTTATTAAATATTAATATTTTTGCCCATGTTTAAAAAAAAAAAAAAGATTTTCAAATGTGTATTACGCAAGACTGAGCATAGAGTTTTAGATAAATCAAATATTACATTTAATATAATTTTTTTACTCATATATATATATATAGTGTAAAACAGTGAAATCTAATACACCTTCATATACTTTTATTAAAATATATGAAGATTATTATATTAGATTATTCATCATAGATTATTAAAATATATGATTTATTAAAATATATTAAATAAATAAATAAAACCATGACGCACAATTCCATGCTCATATTTTTCACACAATTCCATGCTCATGTTTTTCACATATATAATAAAGAACATGTACAAAAAAAGTTTAAATCAATATCTGAAATACAAAAAAAAAGGCCTTAGCATTTTTAAAACATGAAAATGAAAAATCATTTAAAGTTGGTTGTTTCTGGTTAATTGCGCTGGGTGTATTAATGAAATTTACAATACCTGGCGTTATAATCGCCGTATGGGTAAAAATGAGGTGTCACAATATTCGTAATTAAATAGGCTTCCATTTAATTTTTTTTAAATCGATTTTTTGGATTAATTTTCAGGTGAACTGTCCCCTTAAGTTATGTGTTTGTCAGGAATTGCGAATATAATAATAAATTAAATAACTATACAAAAGTCAAGAATGACAACAGAAAACTCACTTCGAATAAA
Source organism: Maratus speciosus (assembly GCA_963932465.1). Taxonomy (NCBI): domain Eukaryota; kingdom Metazoa; phylum Arthropoda; class Arachnida; order Araneae; family Salticidae; genus Maratus; species Maratus speciosus. The sequence goes on from OZ010794.1 coordinate 337,592,864, forward strand.
ATAAAATCACATGTATTAACAAACATGTAACAGTCGTTGATAAGTTTCTAGATATTTCAACTTCCTTAATAATTGTCTGTTTAAGTGAGATTATTTTTTTATACAATATTAAATACCATATATTTTTAAAATAATTGTAAGTACGTGCTTACTGATAGTGAAAAATGCTATTTTAGTTGTAACACCTACCAACAGAATGTGTATTTTACGTTATGCATATATTTAGAAAATAAAAATTTTTATTGACAAATAGAATTTTTGTTTTAACTAATTAAAGTATATAACATTTTTATTTATGAGTTTATGCAATATCAATCTTGATATTTATAATTTTAAATTAAGGCATTTTAATTTAAGAAATTTTGGTTAATTCGCAATATACTCTCCTTCGCCAATCTCCTTCGATAACTGCGCCGATATGGCAACCCTGGTTTATCGGGATGCTCCTCTGACGTCACTAAATATGGCAACCCTAAGATTGCTCTTGGAGAGTTGATGGTTTGAACTCCTTCTTTTTGTAAGCTCCTTTCTAATTGGATGCTTATTTTTTTGTAAAAGGCTTTCTTATTGGACAAGAGGAGAATCTGGTATCATTTTGAATTTGTTTGGAAAAAACGTTATACTGCTGCAATGGATTTCGTGTTGACCAGATCTGTGTGTTGCAGTCGCGTATTTTTATTATTTGTTTTCTCAATCTCGTATATTTTGAAACAAGTACCTATCTGGATAAATGCTTGACAGGTGAGAATAAATATTCGATCAGTTATTTTTCTTTTATTTTTACCTGTATTTTTGAGCGTTGATGGAATTATGGGTTAATTATGTACGAAAGACATGCTGATTGTTCCAAGCTATGAATGACTAAAAGTGACAGATTGAGTGATGCTTTTGAATGACATCCTAGAGCACAAGATAAAATTATGAATAAAAAAACGGGGGGTTCAGGGGGGCGGTAGCCCCCTGATTAAAAAAACTACAACATTGTTTTGCTCCCTTTATTGTTAACAAACGTTCTTTTTTAATAATTTGGGTAAGTGAAAGTTTTGTTTTTTGGTATATTTGATAAAATGTATTTTAAAATATATGAAATGTATTTTTTTTAAATGTATTTCGAAACAATTTGAAATTTTATGTATTATTTTTACTCAAAAATACAGGTTAAAATAAGAGAAAAATAACTGATCATATTATATATCTATTCCCACATTTTAAGCATTTGTCTAGATAGGTACTTATTTCAAAATATACGAGAAGAGAAAACAAATAATAATTTTGCGTACTCTCTCCCGGATGTTGCAGCCCCGGGAGTTAGTTCGCGAAAATGCGCCAATTTGGCGATTTTTGAAAATCGCGCCAAGAAGGAGAGTAAACTGCGATCGCACCGAAATTTTTAAAGGGAACTTTATCATAAATGTACATTTCAAGTTAAAATCTTAGATAAAAACCGCGATTCAAATGTTTTTGAATATATTTTAAATCAAAGGGCAAAAAGAAGCAAAAAAAAAAATGAAAAAGAAAGAAAGTACTTGTCTACCCTTCGAAGTTTAATTATTGAATGTATAATTCAAACAGACATAACAAAATATTACTAAACGGAAATTTATAGCACTGTTTCTGATGCATACATACAACTATTCGACTTGGTTCGTTTGCTAACTCAGATCTCTTGCTTGACTCATCTTATTCTTGAAGCAGGCCCGTGGAGAAGAAAGTTGTTTCGCGACGCTCCGCCTCAGTTCAGATCAGAAATACTTATTAGACATTTGTACGGCTATTAGTGCTGGTGTTTGTTGTTCAGATCTAGCTAACCGGAAACCGGGAACGTTGAATTTGGCTCGCTGGCTAACAACTGCGAAACGAATACTGAGGTTATATATATCTACATCAGACCCATCAAATGAGTTGCTAACTTTGGTTATATTCATTCTAAGAGTCTACGCACCCTCATGGTTCCGAATTAAGATTCATAATACCATAAAGGGAGGTGCTAGACACATGTGGCATTTCATCAGCTCATCTCGGTACTTGCCTAAGAAGTATCGTGATGTAATCGATCCAGTTATTTCTAGCAACGCTTACTTTTCGGCTCCAGAGAACATGCTATTGGCCATGTTAAATGATGAGAGGCGCCATATTAAGACTGTTGCAGCTCGGCGGAATATCAAGGCAAAGGAAATTCGCTGAGATGGAACTTGTGTTCGCAGATTCGTTATTCCTGCTGTTAACTTTGGAGCTACAGACTATGTAGATGTCATTGACTGGCAAGCTTGTTATGTGACATCACCCCCAGTCCTCAGAGACATCAGTTCTCAAGTACTTCTTAAGATGATACAGGACGGTATGCCAATGGACTGGTGGTACTTTAATAAATTTCCTTCACACACGTAAGCTGTTAAGCGGATTGTGAAACTAGTTACTGCAGACTCCGGAAAACAGTTGGATCACAGAACAGGAACAGATTTATCAGAGCGACACTAGAATCCAGAAAACACATGTCAAAATTTCAGACCAAAAATGATTACAAGCAGTAATGCTTTTGTCATTTGTATGTTCGAAAGGTAAAATAAAGTTTCTGTTTGCATTAAAATGATGTAAGTGAGACTTGATGATGTAAGTGAATGATGTAAGTGAAATGATGTAAGTGCATCTTGAATGATGTAAGTGAGAGAAATTTTCTCCATTTTCAAAAATTTGGACTCGATGAGGCGGCAGATGATATTAACCTATAATTGTAAACTTTTTTTGGTTGTTGTTGTTAAAGCATAGCAAACTGTAAGCCCTATCCCAAAGCGAGCAACGAAATCTGTGATCATTTATAAATTTTTGTATCTTTATCCTTTTTTGCCCAATTTTCGGAACTTTAGGCCCACTAAGGCGACAGAAGATATTAACCAACTGTTTTAAGATTCCTCACACTTTTTTATGAAGGGAGTTCACAAATTTTCTGCACTACCGCTAAAAGATTTAAGAAATTTCGATTTTTTCACTATGCCCTAATGTATATATTAATATACCTTTGCTCTTTTCTTGTTTTACTAGGTATAAAGACTAAGCAAAATCATTTGCCTCTGGAAATTATGTAATTTGATATATCTTTTTAAACCGAGATTTAGGATTTAAAAAAGGAAAAGTTTAATTACTTAAGTAATCTTGAATTTAGTCTCAGTTTTTCTAACAAGACGTGCAATGATACTTAAGTATATTAAAATAACCCTTCTGTATTTTGTAACTAAATGATTTCAAGTACAAGAATCCAAATTAGATCAGAATAAATGTATTTAAAAGAACTGTTTGAGAGAGGAAAGGCGTATAATTTCATAAGTGTTGTGTACAGAAATGCAATTTAAATATGATAATTATTATGAGCGTTGCTCGAAAATTAATAAGCTTTTGTAAGCATAAAATCAGGAATAATTTAACAAAGGTTAAGTAAAAATACGCATTAACACAAAATGATGTGGCGGAATTTCGCTAATTGCTGGTTAATTTTTGTCCCACGGTGATCCGTAGTAAGTAATGTCCTCCTTAAAGAACCATTTCCAGGAAAACCATTTTTCTCCAAAACACCAACAGTGATCCTGCTCAGAATCCTGCTCAGAAGCAGTGTAGATTAGAGGGTGGTCATAAGTGTTGCCAGGTGTCCCTCGTAAACCGGTACTCCATATACTCTGGTCACCAGTATTATAGAATAATTTTCATCGTCGTATATAAAGGCAGACTTGTTTGCGATTACAGATGCCAAAATAGACTGCAAGAAATTAATGGTGTCCAGAGCATTTGAAGGCATGATTTAACCGGGACGCCTGGTAACACTAGGCATCACCACTTCTCAGTACTGCCTTTAGCAAACATATCATTTTTCAACGGTTTACACAAACTGCCAACGATGACCAAACAACCTGTGTTACTTTCGTACCACAATATTGAAATAGACGGGGTGAAAATACGCATAAATTTAAATTGTTTCGAAACCTTTACTTCAAAATTCTATTGTTCCAACCATTTCTCTGTTTAGTAATATTATTGATGATGAGAGATCATTATTAAAGTATAACTCCAAATACCTGTCGTACCATCAAATTTTTTATTTTTTTTAAATTTCTCTTCACCTATCGCAGATATCTGTCTGCGAAAACGAATATTTCTGTTCGGCAATAGTGGTAAACAAATATTGGAAGGTTTGACATCTACGACGTCTTATTACGTTTAAAAAACACATTTATAAGTGAAACATTATGTATAAACGCATATGCTTCATAAAAGTTTTATATTAAAAGCAATATTATTAATTTAATCTTTTGCCTATTAAAAATTGGCAAACTATAACTATCTATAAATGTAACTAACAATAACTATGAATATATGAAGCATTACAATGTTTACAAAATTATGCATTAAATAGCTCTTTAAATGGATTTAGTTGCTGTATGAACATCGAATATTACTAGACTGATACTGGATAATACTCGAATTGCTCTTAATCTTACAATACAATCTACTAAAATAATGCATTGTGTAGTTTTTAACAAGTTCATCTTCAGAAAACTAAATTATGTATGAAAATAACATACAATAGTATAGTTTGTCAGATAAAAATGTGATCTTTTCACATGAGACTCTTATGTTACTCACCAGCGTACATATAAATAAAAACTATATTAAAAACACATTACAAATTATTCCCAACGTTTCATGATCTTTCTAATGAGCCATCATCAAGGGAGAGAGTCCTTGACCTCCACGAAGCAAAGTTCCAAATAGCACAGTCACTTTCCCAACATCAAAACTGAAAACATTTCGGTAACTGATCATTAAACAACCAAAACCAATACTGAATCGGATATGGCGCCATCGGTGGTAGGCTAAACCACTATAATCAGAAACTAGGAAAATCCGAAATAAACCTTACGAATGTACTTCTTTTAAAATATTCAACCAAACATTAGAAATCTGAAATGAAATATTGTCATTGCATACTCCGTTTTTTCTCAGACTAATTTCTATGGATTCACGTATAAGGGCTTTAAGTGGGTTGGAATATTTAGAGATAATTTTTACATTGTCAAAATGAACTGCCTTGACACTGCCTTTAAATGCTAATCTAGATAAAGCTGTAGATTGTCTATTGAATTTTAAATCTCTTTTATGTTCTTTAATTCTTTCAAACAGGCATCGTTTTGTCATTCCAATATATGAAGTTAATAGACCAGTATTGAGTTGAATAGGTATTTCTTAAACACCAGGAGGGAATAAAATTGACAGAGGATCTCGCTTTCTGGTAATAGCTGGAAACAGATTTGTTGAGGGGGAGGAAACAAGAAGAATTCTGAATCCATTAAAAATTCTCCTTAATCTTTCAAACATTGCTGGGATATAAGAAATTTTTCTATAAATAGGACGAGTTAACTGAGCACTTTGGCGATAACTATTGAACTTCTCGATTAATTTATGGATAACCTGTGGCTTATATCCATGACCCATTCCAATCTTGACAATATGGTTCAGTTCATCTTCCAAAATTCATCCTAGCAAACAATATGTGCCCTCTTAATAAAAGAATTAAACGCAGACATTTTATAACACCATGGGGTTGAAGCAGTAACAGGAATAATGCTATCTATTTTCATCGATTTTCTGAAAACTTTTCTTTTAAGCGTAGTACCAGATTTTATAAGTAAGACATTTAAATATGGGAGCGCGTGTTATTAACTTCATTTTCTATGGTGAATTTAATATTATCATCGAGTTGATTCAAATCCTCAAAAAATTCCACTAAAGCTGGCTTTTTCTCTTCCCAAACTACAAAAACATCGTCCACGTACCTTAACCATAATTTGGGTTTATGTTTGAAAGTGTTGAAAATAAATTCTTCCAAGGGTCTAAGCTTAAATTCAGCAAAAGTACTTGAAACAGGTGACCCCATCGGTGCACCCTTATCTTGCTTATAATAATAATATAATTCTTTTATTAAGAGGGCACATATTGTTTGTTTGGATGAATTTTTGGAAGATGAACTGAACCATATTGTCAAGATTGGAATGGATCATGGATATAACCCACAGGTTATCCATAAATTAATCGAGAAGTTCAATAGTTTTCCCCAAAGGGCTCAGTTAACTCGTCCTATTTATAGAAAAATTTCTTATCTTCCAGCAATGTTTGAATGATTAAGGAGAATTTTTAATAGATTCAGAATTCTTCTTGTTGCCTCCCCCTCAAAAAATCTGTTTGCAGCTATTACCAGAAAGCGAGATCCTCTACCAATTTTATTCCCTCCTGGTGTTTAAGAAATACCTATTCAACTCAATACTGGTCTATTAACTTCATATATTGGAATGCCAAAACGACGCCTGTTTGAAAGAATTAAAGAACATAAAAGAGATTTAAAATTCAATAGACAATTAGCTAGATTAGCATTTAAAGGCAGTGTCAAGGCAGTTCATTTTGACAATGTAAAAATTATCTCTAAAAATTCCAACCCTCTTAAAGCCCTTATACGTGAATCCATAGAAATTAGTCTGAGAAAAACGGAGTATGCAATGACAATATTTCATTTCAGATTTCAAATGTTTGGTTGAATATTTTAAAAGAAGTACATTCGTAAGGTTTATTTCGGATTTTCCTAGTTTCTGATTATAGTGTTTTAGCCTACAAACAGATGGCGCCATATCCGATACAGTATTGGTTTTGGTTGTTTAATGATCAGTTACCGAAATGTTTTCAGTTTTGATGTTGTGAAAGTGACTGTGCTGTTTGGAACTTTGCTTCATGGAGGTCAAGGACACTCTCCCCTCATGATGGCTCATTAGAAAGATCATGAAACGTTGGGAATAATTTTTAATGTGTTTTTAATATACTTTTTATTTATATGTACGCTGATGAGTTTCACAAGCGTTTTTAATTATTAAATTTTGACAGCGTAAGTCCAAGTTTGTCTTATTTTTACATGAGTTTAGAAATGCAATTCTAATGTTATAATTATTACGAACATTGCTATATAATTAAAAAGATATTGCAAATCCGATGCTTAAATCACTTATTTATCTACTTTATAATAATTATTATTATTTATGAGCCAGTATTTTATGTGTTAATCAATATTCTTCCAAATTGTTTCAAACAAAATATTTTCGAAATAGTGATAATTCAATACATATGGTCACATTCTATTTTACAAATTTCAATCAATACTCTCAAGAAAAGAATGACTTCTAATTTTCAAATAAACTTTCTTCATCATTTTTTTTTTTTTTTTTTTTTGAAAGTGCAACATTCCTTCTTTGAAATGTATATGCGGCATAAGGATTGTATTAAAGTGCAGCGAGCTTAATGGTAATAGAAGCTTTCTATGTATCCACACCAATATGGCAATTAAATGAACACGATTTATTGGCAATGATTTGATAAATTCCAATGTATCTTACCTCAAGTATTGGTCTTAACAAGAGAGCGCTAATAACAGATCCTAATGTTTGATATTCGACCTATGTCATTATAAATTAAAGTTTAAATTCTAATATTTACTTTAGAGGCAGCTGTCTCCAGTAATGGAGCTAAATCGAGCAGCTGTGTTCTTTCTTTCTTCTCCCATAGACATGAGATAACATGTCATTTAGTATCGATGGTTAAACCATCCTCTCTCCTCCAACGTGGTGAGAGGAATAAATAAGCTCGTCGACCATAAAAAAAAATCAATAACTTTGAGGGCATGCATACCAAGCCTTAATGCATAGAACAGCGATTTTGAAAAAAAAAATTCGCAAGTAATTCGAAAATGGTAAATTAGAACGTGCTTCATAAACTACAAGAAATATTCCTTAAATATGAAATAACGGTTATAGGTTGTCAAATAAGCTTAGCATTATTTTATATAACGAATAAAAAAATATTTTGGTTTTGAGATGTCGCCTGTTAAAGGAAACATATAGTTCAAAGTCTAAAATCAAAACTCTCAAAATAATTTAGATTTTCTTCTTCTTTTTAAATGAGTATTTTAAAAACAAATATCTTATTTGTTTCTTAAATTAACATATTTCAAAAGGCATTAAATGTCTTAGTCGTTCCAAAAATTGTAAAATGTGTTGGGTGTTTTGATAAATAAATTGATTTGGTGAAGTTCATCTCACAAATTGCTTAAAGATTGTTTGTGTTTTTAACACTTTCCAATATAGTTGAAAAGTTTTTATGATTTAGTTTTGTCTGGCCGCCTGTTTGTACGTCCAATTGTTTGTCTCGCTATTTGCTATTTTGGCCGCCGCCTATCTATCTGGCCACCCATCTAACCGAGCTCTAATTCACGCAAATATACCCGAATTCCCATGTAATTGATATACGTTATTTATTTTTACCCTGTCATATTCGATAACGAAAATTAAGTATGCAGCGGTAATCGTTCATTTAATGGTGCACTCATTTCATTATATTTTGGTCTGTGGGGAAAACTCCTTTGCTGTGTATTTTAACGATTTTACAGTATTTTAAACGTAAGGAATTTAGTAAACGTTATTGAGGTGCACTAAAAGATGATTTATAGAGCATATGTTATCCATTTAATGCATGACATTTTTTCGGAAAAAACATATTTGAGTATTTCTATTAATTATCCACTACAAAATAGTAAATATATATATATATGTGTTTCTCTTGGACATATGATCGCTCCTGAATTGCATTACAAAAATTGCTCAAAAATGATAATTTTAAATTAGATACTTTCTTTAAAGTGTTTACACTGCAGAATAACAATTATTCAACTATACAATAAAATAAAAAATGTTTTTAATAGCTTGCATAATTAACAATGTCTATCTTATAAATACAGAGTAGAAACGTCAGTCGAGAACATTGAAAACAGTATCAAAAAAGTGTCTGACAACGTCCCCGTGAGAACAAATCAGAACAAAAACAAACTCTATGACCTTACATGCATGTTATCACACGTAAGTAACACATAATAGATCACCAAAAGACTAATAAAAAGTGCCAAATGGCAAAACCATCTTCATGTAACACCTGAATTACACTATGCATTTAAGGGTTATTTGAAGCATTTACAATATGTATACAGGGGAACTCAAAAGTACCTCATTATATTATGGCATATGAAGAAAATTGTTTGCGGCTAATTTTAATGATGTTACTCCGTAGAAACATAATGAAATTGGTTTTAATTGCTGAGGTGCATTAAAATGTGATTTCTGTGGAATAATGGCTAAGGGGTGCAAATCATTTGCCATTCATTTAAATTGTCTCACAAAAGAGTTCCTTTATATGCTGTTTTTTTTTCTGGTAAACCTATTCGCATTTAATTATGTTTCTCAGTGAAATTGATATACATCGCTGAGGTTTACTAAAAGATGCTTGCTGCAGAATAGGATGTACATCGCATTTACCGTTGATTTACATGGACAAATAAAATATTTTGTATGCAATGTTGTATCCGAAGTATCGTGTATTAGGAAAAATTGCTGAAATTGCGCTTTGAGTTATGGTATGCGTTTTTAAGTTTTAATAAATGTTTGCATGCTACGAGGTGTTTATAAATTTTATGTACAATATACATGGCTGACAGAATTGAGAATGAGCGATAACTGCTTAAAGGTATTGTTTAATTTGAGATATGCATTTTTAAGTTCAACTACATTTAGTATTCTAATAGAATATCTATAGAATATAAATAAAATCATAAAATTGGCAATACCAAGAACTGTATATAGGTCCGCCTAAAGATGATAATTTTTAGCAGTATGGTTTTAATTGTTTTAGGCGTGTTTTTGCCCGAATTAAATTTTAAGATAATGTGTGACGTGTATAAAAATAAATAGGTAATATGCAGCGCTGTACAAAATAATTCAATTACGTATCCTTCTATTGATAGAAATTGTTCAGGTGAATTTACAACTGTGTTATGCGTTTTCTTACTATACTAAAGTCGAGCGTACTAGGTAAAATATGTATACATCTATAGATTATATACAGAAAATCGCAAAATAATAAAAGATCTTTTCCCGCTATCGACGATGATTACTGAAATCTTATTTTCAAATGTGCTATGTGCTTTCTAAGATGCTTTTTTGTGTATCTTATTTAGATTATCAGTCGAAGAAGTTTTGTTAATTTATTCTGGAATTGTTGGAATGTGATTGATAATTATGCTTGATGCATGATTTTCTTTTTCCTTCCAAACTGTTATTTTATGGTACAAAGAATATTGATATTTTTTCAGTTAGTTCCCGAAAAAATCTACATCATGGATGTCATCTTTTTAAGCATGAGATTTTTTTTTTTTTGTTTGCGAAATTGCGTAACTGTTGTATATATTTTTTTATTTTTTGACAAACGAACATATTATTGTTTAACTAATAAAGAATAGGTATTGAAATTACTTTAATAGTGCCGGAGAAAAGTATGCAGCAATGTCAGATGTTTCACATGTGAATATGCAGTTGTTATCGCACACTAAAGAATTATACCCAAATCAAAATTATATCTTTTAAAATTAATGTATTAAAAATAAAATTTAATACTCACTGTCAATATTTTTGTTGTTACACTGCATAAGTCTTTTACAAGCTGAATAAAAATTCATTCTACAATAGTTATTTCGTTCATGCTACAAACTAATTATATTACAAGTGAAATCATTACTAGAAATTCTCAAAAAGCAATTCTATTAAGCACAAAAACATCCCCAAGAGAATCAAATTTGTACTTTTAAATAATTTAATGTTTACTGATACATTTTGTAGCAGGTTAAGCCTTTAATCCTCGTAAGAATACATTTTTGATATGATTCTCGCCAGTTTTATTTAGATTCGAGTCTTTTGTGTTATCTTTTCTAAAAGGATTATTTTAAAGTATTTTATATTTAATTAAAAATAGTTAGTACTAAAGCGTAAATCGATATTTAATTTTTTTATGTTATTGAATTTGAAAAGTAACTGAAAGGGAAAAGAAACTAAGCAAATAAGTTTTACTTTCAATAAATATGCAGTCATTGCTCAAGATATCTGTTAGTGGGTATTTTTCTTTTACATCTTTTCTTTAGGAATTTTTTTGGCATGAAAGATGAAACATAATTTAACGCTAAACACCAAGAAAAAAATCTTAAAAAAATGTTTCTTTTTGACATTTATTTATTTATTTTTGGATACTTTGAAATTCATATCAATAGTTTCTTTTATACAAACTCCTAATAGAGCTAAACCCTCCCTAAATCCCCAATCGTTGTCTTATTAATTTTACATTCGCAATTTCCTATTGAATGTGATTTATCATGATTTTAGCTTAGCTTGTATCTAATTTTACATTTGATATTATTAGGACAATTTTAAGTTTGGACAGGATTTTCATGTTATCCTAATATACAAAAAGTATTTGTTACTCACCAGCCAACCACGTATACCTGCATCTGATGAACAAGTTGGATATAATCTCATGTTCGAAAGGTATTTATGTAAATTGCCCCACCAGTGTCTGAGAGGTTCATCTCTGAAAAGTCGTAGACGGGAGGTGCTGAATTCAATGTCTCGTGCAGATATACGGCCGTAACAAGTACACAAACAAACACTTATGGAAATTTAAAATGGATTTTCTATACTTATATTTAATTTAGAAATCTAAAGTTGCACAACTTATTTTTTTGCAGACAAATAATTTTAGTGGGCATTCTAAAAAGTTTAGATGTAAGATCTTAAACAGTGTAACCTACTCGATAACTTACGAATACTAAAATGTCCCCGAAACAAACATATTTATAGACTTTTAAAATAACTTGTAATCATTTATCATCGTATCCACTGATAATTAAATATTTTAACAAAAGTGATTTGGTGCTATAAAATGTTTTTGTGATAGCCTTTTAATATAAGGGGCGATCCGTTTAAATGTCGCTGCTTCAAGTATATATGTAAAGTAGCGCATCTCTAAAGCGGGTATATAATCATCAACATCAAGGCAAGGGAATATTGTAGCATTCGTTTATTTCCGAAGTTAGTTTGGAAAATGCTTAAGCGTAAACAATGACGACATTAATACTAAATGCTACCAAGCTCAACCAACGTGTTCTTATTCTTTTTTTAACCATTTGGAAAAATGGTTATTGTCCTCTGTCAGGGTAGGAAATCAAAAACATATCTGAAGCGTTTTATTGGTTGAATCCGCATTTTATCCGTTTTCTGACAGGGCTATACAGTAATCTGTATTTTCCTTTTACTTTCAACAGAGATGGATACTTCTGTTGCCACTATGACAAAAAAGTAATAAAAACTACAAAATAATTAATAACTCAAAAACAAATTGAGATACAGCTTTCAAACAAATTGCATTTAAAAGTACATATTTTTCTGTATACGGCGGAGTAAAAAGTAATATTGTGGGATGTTTAGAAGTTTAAGAATGAAATTTCATTTAATATAGGTCGTCAGATTTCTTGGAAATCTGACGTTGAAAAAACCCTTTTCCCCTGACAGCCAATGAAATGCTTGGATAATACCTAAGTTTCAGGTGGATAATACGTAAGTTTCAGGAAATCTGACGAGTCTCAGGCGATTTTTGTCGCTTGCAACTTTTACGCGTAATAACACTATTAATGTTTAGTTCATGGCGTACGTAATGTATGATCAACTCCGTGCGATTTTTTATCTTAAATTTTAGTCTTTGAAAAAACCATTTTCCAATTGGTCGTTGTAATTTGTTAAATTGCTTTTTTATATTTTTTTTTTTTTTTTAACCATTTGGAAAAAATGGTTATTGTTCTCGTCAGGGTAGGAAATCAAAAGCATATCTTAACATTTTCATTGGTTTAATCCGCAATTTATTCGTTATCTGATTGGTATATACAATAATCTGTATTTCCCTTTGGTTTCAACAACGAGGGACAACAGAGTGTTGCCACTATGACAAAAAAGTAATAAAAACTACAAAAAAATGAATAAATCAGAAACAGATTGAGATACAGCTTTCAAACAAATTGCATTTAAAAGTACATTTTTTTCTCTATCCGACGGTATAAGAAGAAATATTGTCGGATGTTTAGAAGATTAAGAATGAAATTTTATTTAAAATTGGTCGTGAGATTTTTTGGAAATCTGATGATAGAAAAGCCTTTTCCCGAACAGCCAATGAAATGCTTGGATAATACGCAAATTTCAGGAAATCTTGCAATTTTTGCGTGTAATAACACTATTAATGTTGAATTCATGGCGTACGTAATGTATGACCAGCTCCGTAGAAGTTTAAAAATTTACAGTACCGAAAATTGTAAAACTGAAATTTCTTTTAAAATTTGTTCACGATGGGTCCAGGAATGTTATCGTTTAATCCATGGCGTACGTAATGTAGGATCAACTCCGTGCGATTTTTTATGTCTTAAATTTTAGTCTTCGAAAAAATCATTTTCCAAATGGTCGTTGTAATTTGTTAAATTACTATTTTTTTTTTTTTTTTTTTTTTTTTTTGCAGCCGAAGTAGAAAACCTTTAGACAATCATCAATGAAGAATGTCTGTGGAGAAGAGTGTCTGTCGAACCGTAGTGGGATGGCACTAAAAGTTCAGAGCTGGTCGCGGTTCAACTCAAGATGTAAGCCGATATGGGAGACTATCGACATTTAATTTCGACAACAATAAGCGGGCAGTTGATGATAAGATTATTTCGGAAGGTCGCACATCGTATCCTGTGCTATCAAACGATCTTGACGTCAGGTAAGCTTCGGCAGCGTGCAACACATCATCGAGCAGGAGTTTTAGGCTACCGTAACCACTGCAGCCAGTGGATAGTGGATACCCTGAGCGTTGAATTCCGAACAAAAATCAAACCAGATGACTGTTTGCCTGAATTACTTGATGCATTTCCATCTTGAAGGAAACACTGTTGGGAGTATTTTACAGGCGAAGAAAGCTTGTTCCACTAATGGGAACCTTAGTCGAAAGCGTCGACCGTGCAGTGGTGCCATTTTCCGTACCCTCGTCCTAAGAAGTTCAAGAGCCAGTCATCTGCTAGAAAATTGATTCTTACACTGTTCTTTGATTCCCAGGTCACATTGCTTTTTGATTTCAAGGTCCAAGTACCTTTATCACTGGGAAACGGTACTGCAAAACGCTGGAGACATTGAGACGTGTAATTAAGGCGTCGCATCTGAGAAAAAAACTGTGAAATTTCGTGATTTTTCTTCAGGATAACGCTCGTCCCCATGCCTCAAAGACGTACAGAAGAAATTACTCTCATTGAAGTGGGAGCCACTAGAACCCCCGTCTTATAGCCCCGATCTCCACCCCTGCGATTACAACGGCTTTGGTTCTTTAACAAAACCCCTGAAAGGTCGACGGTTCCTGTCGAACGAAGAAGTGCAGCAGGCAATTTCGGACTTCTTCAAGCAGCAGAAAGAGAAATTTTACCAAAGGTGTATTCAACCTGGTGAAACAGCGGGTTACTTGCCAAAATGTTGAAGCCAATTTTGCATGATTGACATACCAAATCTGTACTGTACAGTGGTATGTCCTTCAAAATGGAAATTTTTTGATCCCCGCTTCTAGTATACACAATGAATATAAACGTTAATTTTACTAACGTAGTCTATATTTTTAAAAAAAACGTGAAACCTAAATTATATATCCGATTACGAAAGTTTAACAAATCTTTTTGTTTTCCGGATCCAAACATTTTACTTTATCTTTCTTATCGAGATTACTTTAATGATTTTTTATGTTTTTTTAGATACATTTGCTAGGGTACTGATAAAAGAATAAAAAGGGAAACATGTTTAGCGTCAAATAAATAAAGTGATAAAATAAATTATTTTTTTTATTTTTCAAACAGATTTGTAAAAATAAATCAAAAGTTACACATCTAATTTAACATGATGTGATAATTTTTTTTAACAACATTTAATTAGAATAATTTAAAACCCCTATTACGATAATTTAGTATCCATAATTTAATAATTAAATCAGTTACAAGTACGTAATTTCTTCGTTAAATCATTTTCAGGACCTCTCCAAATCTTATGAACTCTCTTTGAACAAAGATTTTCTTTTATCTACATTGTAAAAAGAAAAGATTATTGCCTTGCTAAATTTAAATTTTTGGAATGCTAAATGAAGTTTAGATATGCACTACTTTTATTGTCAGTACCAAATTAAGTTCATCATAAACAGATTAGTATAAGATTATATAAAAAAAAGTTATACAGAATAGCAATATTTTATATTATAAGAGCTTCATATCTCTTTGAACTTTTATAGTATACCCTTTCATACTTTTCTAGTATATACAGCTATACCCAACCCTACGTTGTATAGTTTTTTACAAAGTCTAATTATACTTTTAGCAAGGATGTTTTTTAATAATGCAATTACTAGTTCATATATTTATTGTATGTAACCCTCTTAGTGCGCGTAATACTCGCACTTGACCGTTTATTTTAAAGATAGGAGCATTCACGTACGTCAAATTTATTAAAGAAATAGCTTTTTTTCACATTAAATTATAAAAGCTAAATAAACCGTTCTTTTCTAAAATAAAATGGCCTTACACGATACGGGAATATAGTATATCATATTTATTTATTAAATGACACGTATTTCAGAAGAAGTACATGCTAGAATTATACAAAAATAACACAGATAAAATAAAAAAATATTATGAATTGTTAAAATTCTAAATTTTAAAAATCGTTATATTGTTATGTTTTAATTTACATTGGTGTTTTCTACATTTCTAGAAATTTTTTGACATAATGTTACACAATGCTTTGCAACCACAGTTTAAGGGATAGGGCGCAACATACTATGTTCCTTAATGAAAATATTGTGTTTAACATATATTTTTGTGTGTAAGAAATCTTTTACCCAATAAAATATTTTTCGAGCTCCTTTACTGTGATTTTAGTGGATTTTAATGGTTCAAGTAATTTTGATCTCTACACTGAAGAGTATAAATATTAAAGACAATTTATTATACTTTGAGATAAAAAGCCACTAATACATAGCTAATTGCAAAATATTTAATTTTAGTTAATTTTAGTGATTTTAATTTGTTTTTTAACTTGTAACATTTACAACATTTATATTTAAATTTAACATATCTTGCGTACATATTCAGTCACATATTATCGTTTATTGTTATACTGTAAATCTTTAAATCATTAGCTGATAAAGGTCATTTATATTCAAGCGATACGTAAACTATATAAATTTTAATTTTCTTGTAAGGCGCGAAGATGAATTAAGATGCGTAAATAAATTGCGTCTATTCATTAAATGTAGAAATCATTTTTTTAATGTTCAAAACTACCTAAGCAAAACCTACATTAGAGGATTAAAAAATGAATTTATGAAACACAATATGTAAGTTTATTCAAAATTACAACTATACTCAAATTCAAAAGGAGTTTTAGAAAAATGCTTAATCCAATGTTTACTACAAATTCTTACCAACAATATCAAACCACATTAAACGTAAGACATTTGAAGAAACAACTGAAATTTGTTCAACTAATCGCCGTAGCACACGGAAGTCATTGCCTAAAATTTCACACAAAACAACATTTTGGTCATCGGATACGCTATTTTTGCTTAGCGAACAAGACAGGTGCCAGACCCAAAATATTGCTTATACCTTTAAAGAGACGGTGGACGTTTAAAAAACTTTCTTTTAGTTTTCATAACAGATATTTGAAATTTTGTGCAAATCTGCATTTTTACCATATGTATATAAAACACCTTAAAAGAAATTTCCAATTTTATTGTAACTTTAATCTATTTTTAAGGAATTAAAATTTTAAAACGAAATTTTAAAATGCTCCTTGCGTCTTAATTTTTTAGATATTTCCTTGATTTTGAATTTTAATCACGTAAAACTCTGTTACAAAGAAATGTGTGTATCGATTTTTTAATCCCTTAAACAGTTAATTTTAGGTAGCTTTCATTACAAAAAGCTACCTATTGCAGCCGTTCGGAGGAAAGCGATTTCAAAAAATTTTGGTATATTTTCATCGATCATGACCCCCAGACCCTGAAACCACCCTCCGTTCAAAAGTTGATATATATATATATATATATGTATGTATATATCCATATATATATATATATATATATATATATATATATATATATATCTGAACTTTGTCATACTGTAACTCTCGAATTTATGAACCGATTTGGATGTAATTCGGTATGTACATAGTACATACCAATGTCTCAACCGAGTTCGTTGGCCAGCTTCATCCGCCATTTTGAAACAAAATGGCGGCCATTTAAAAATTTTTAAAAAGTTTTAAATTTGAAATGTGGTACCAAAGAATTTAAAATGGAAAAATATTTTTTTCTTATGTATTTTACCTTTATACAAAGATTCGGGGGCAGTTTTTGTTTCGTCTATATCTTTAAAAATGGCTGAGTTATAGCATTTTGAATTTCTAGCGTGGCTGACATTTTGAAACGTCCTGAAGTTTGTCACGCGATAAAAGGCGTATTTATGAACCGATTTGGATGTAACTTCGTTTGTACATAGTACATACCAATGTCTCGAACGAGTTCGTTGGCCAACTTCATACGCCATTTTGTTTAAAAATGGCAGCCATTTAAATTTTTAAGAAAAATTTAAATTTGAAATGTGGTACCAAAAAATTGAAAATTGAAAAAATATTTTTTTCTTATGTATTTGATCTTGATACAAAGATTCGGGAGCAGTTTTCGTTTCGTCTATACCTTAAAAAATTGCTGAGTTATAGCATTTTGAATTTCTAGCGTGGCTGACATTTTGAAACGTCCTGATATTTGTCACGTGATAACAGGCGTATTTATGAACCGATTTGGATGTACTTTGGTGTGCACATAGTACATATAAATATCTCGACCGAGTTCATTGGCCAGCTTCATCCGCCATCTTGTTTCAAAATGGCGGCCATTTAAAAAAATTAAAAAAATTTAAAATTTAAAATGAGATACCAAAAAATTGGAAAATGAAAAAGATTTTTTTCGTATGTGTTTGACCTTAATACAAAGATTCCGGAACAGTTTTTGTTTGTCTATATCTAAAAAATGGCTTAGTTATAGCATTTTGAATTTCTATTGTGGCTGACATTTTAAAACGTCCTGAATTCTGTCACGCGATAACAAGCGTATTTATGAACCGATTTGGATGTTACTTGGTCTGTACATAGTACATACCAATGTCTCGACCGAGGTCGTTGGCCAGCTTCATTCGCCATCTTGTTTCAAAAGGGTTGCCATTAAAAAAAAATTAAATTTAAAATTTAAAATGAGGTATTAAAAAATTGGAAAATGAAAAAGATTTTTTTATGTGTTTGGCCTTGATACAAAGATTCCGGAGCAGATTTTGTTTCTGAAAATTTGTTCTTTTGTTTATGTCTTAAAAAATGGTTGAATTATAGCACTTTGAATTTCTAGTATGGCTAACATTTTGAAACGATCTTGTATTTGTCATGCGATAACACACGTATTCGCCTATTTCCATATAAGAAGGCATGTGGATAGTATACATCAACATCTCAGCCAAATATAAGTTACTTTAAATAAAAGCAGCTTGGATAAAGCTGACTAATTTCGCCAAATTATCATTCATGATGATTTAGTATTGATAAAAATTAGTATTGAATCTCCCATATTCGGTTTCCACTAAATTGAATTTCGTGTGTTTGAATAATATAAGTTGGCTTTTTTAAAATAAGGAATTTGAAAGCTACCTCTTCCTCCCGGCACTGGCCGGAAGGACTTTTTAAAGATATTTTTTTTTTTTTTTTTTTTAATTCCATATCGATTTCCATCAAAATTCTGCATTACAATAAAAATCAAATTTAACTGTCTTAACCCTAGATCTACCGGGAATTTTATTCAAGTTTTAATAAAACGTTCTACACCAGAATTTTTATTTAAAACTATTTAACTTATTTATTTACCTTATTTTTGTCTGGTTTATATACTTAGTTTATTTTAAAGAAATTTCTGGTTTGAATGAATATTTTGTATGTACCTGTCGGGTCCAATGGACCCGTCTGGTAGACGGAGGGTTAATGAAGCTGAATATTAAAATGCGTACACAGTTTCTTTTCAAGGTATATCTGAAATCTTTCTTATCAGTTTCATGAATTCTGATCAAAAATTAATTCAAAATCAAATTTGATCAAAAATATTTATTGAACAATAAGTGTCAAAGGCATTTTTTATACACATGAATTGTGATTCATCGAACTCATCATCGCTTTTTCGTTTATTTAATAACGAAAGTCAATTTATTTCTCAAATTTCATTTCAAAAGACTGTTATAGATACAAGAAACAAGATTTCCCAGCTAAAAATGAACTGCAGAAATTCTACAAAAAAACCGCAGTTGGAAAACTGCGGTGATTTGGCCGATTCCACTACAGATTTTTTGCGGTCAATAGAACTACAAAATTACCGCAGTTTACTAACTGCAGTAATTTAGCAGTTGTATTGACCACAAAAATTCTACAGAAAATTTATAGTTATATCAATATTAAAAATCCTGCAGAAATTTCGCAGTTTTATTGACCGCAAAAATTCTGTAGTGGAATCGGCCAAATCACCGCAGTTCTCCAACTGCAGTTTTTTTGTAGTATATCGACCTCAAAAATGTAGTATTTTTTTAATGAGTATCCACTTTGCCTCCCTGAGGAAAGTGCCCTCAGGGGGGCAAAGTAGTGCACGGAGCAGTGGAAGTATATAAAATGATTAAGCGGTCACAGGTTTGGGTGTCGGTAAAATGTCGGAAAGTGCCCTCCAAAGGGGGGGGGGGGTAGTGGATGGAGCACCAGAAATGCATAAAATGATTAAGCGGTCACAGGCCTTACCAACGATATGTCACATGATGGGTGTCGCAAAAATTTAGGAAAGTGCCCCCGAGGGGGCAAAGTAGTGGGCGGAGTACCGGAAGAGCATAAAATGATTAAGCAGCCAAGGGCCTTTCGAACGATATGTCACATGATGGGTGTCGGGAAAATTTAGTAAAGTACACCCCTGGGGGGGCAAAGTGGGGGGTGGGGGAGGAGTACCGGAAGTGCATAAAATGATTAAGCGGTTACAGGCCATTCCAACGATATGTCACATGATTAGTGTCAGAAAATTTTAGGAAAGTGCCCCCCTAGGGGGGCAAAGCAGCGGTCAGAGTACCGAAAGTACATAAAATGATTAAGCAGCCAAAGGCCTTTCCAACGATATGTTACATGACAGGTGTCGGGAAAATTTAGTAAAGTGCCCCCATGGGGGGCAAAGTGGTGGGTGTGGTACCGAAGTGCATAAAATGATTAAGCAGTCACAGGTCTTTCCAACGATATGTTACATGACGGGTATCTGCAAAATTTAGTAAAGTGCCCCCCTGGGGGGCAAATTGGTGGGCGGGGTACTGGAAGTGCATAAAATGATTAAGCGGTCACAGGCCTTTCCAACGATATGTCACACGACGGGTGTCGGAAAAATTTAGGAAAGTGCCCCCCAGGGGGGCAAAGTAGTGGGCGGAGTACCGAAAGTGCATAAAATGATTAAGGAGCCAAGGGCCTTTCGAACGATATGTCACATGACGGGTGTCGGGAAAATTTAGTAAAGTACACCCCTGGGCGGGGCAAAGTGGGGGGTAAAGGAGGAGTACCGGAAGTGCATAAAATGATTCAGCAGTTACAGGCCATTCCAACGATATGCCACATGACAGGTGTTAGCAAAATTTAGGAAAGTACCCCCCAGGGGGGGGGGGCAAAGTGGTGGACAGAGCACCAGAAGTGCATAAAATGATTAAGCAGTCACAGGCCTTTTCAATGATATGTCACATGAGGGGCTATGGCAAAATTTAGAAAAATGCCCTCCCACGGGGGAGGGGCAGGTGGGGAGAGGGACACGAAGGTGCTAATACAAATAAGCAGCCACACACCTTTCCAAAGATATGTCACATGATGCATGTCGGCAAAATTTAGAAAAGTACCCCCCCCCCTGGTGTGAATGTAAAGGGAGGGTCATCGTAGGTACATAACATGAATAAGTGGTAAGAAATTTGCATATTACACAATCTTTCGAGGAAATACACATATTTCGCACGACCTTTTGAAGAAATTCACTTATTTTACACGATCCTTTGGCAAAAATCGCAGTTTTCTACGACCTTTCAAAGAAATTTGAATATTACACAATCTTTCGAAGAAATTTGCATATTTTGCATGATCTTTCGAAGAAATTTGCATATTTCACACGATCATTTGACGAAATACACTGTTTTCGCGATCATTTGACAAAAATCACATTTTTTCGCGATTCTTTGACAAAATTAGTGTTTTTTCCGTGACCTTTCAAAGAAATTTGCATATTACATGGTCTTTCGACAAAATTCGCATATTTTACACAATCCTTAGGCAAAAATCACATTTTTTCGCAAGATCCTTTGAAGAAATTCGCATATTTTCCACGATCTTTCAATGACATTTGCATTTTTTCTGCGATCATTTGACAAAAATCATATTTTTTTGCGATTCTCTGGCAAAATTCGCGTTTTTTCCACAACTTTTCAACGAAATTTGCATATTACACTATCTTTCGACAAAATTTGCATATTTCGCACGATCTTTCAAAGAAACTTTCATATTTCGCACGATCTTTCGAAGAAATTCACATATTTTACACGATCATTTGACGAAATATGCATTTTTTTTCGCAATCATTTGACAAAAATCACATTTTTTCGCGATTCTTTGACAAAATTCTTGTTTTTTCCGTGACCTTTCAAAGAAATTTGCATATTACATGGTCTTTCGACAAAATTCGCATATTTTACACAATCCTTTGGCAAAAATCACATTTTTTCGCAAGATTCTTTGAAGAAATTCGCATATTTTCCACGATCTTTCAACGACATTTGCATTTTTTCTGCGATCATTTGACAAAAATCATTTTTTTTGTGATTCTCTGTCAAAATTCGCGTTTTTTCCACAACCTTTCAACGAAATTTGCATATTACACTATCTTTCGACAAAATTTGCATATTTCGCACGATCTTTCAAAGAAACTTTCGTATTTCGCACGATCTTTCGAAGAAATTCACATATTTTACACGATCATTTGACGAAATATGCATTTTTTTTCGCAATCATTTGACAAAAATCACATTTTTTCGCGATTCTTTGACAAAATTCTTGTTTTTTCTGTGACCTTTCAAAGAAATTCGCATATTACATGGTCTTTTGACAAAATTCGCATATTTTACACGATCCTTTGGCGAAAATCACATTTTTTTTGCAAGATCCTTCGAAGAAATTTGCAAGTTTTCCACGATCTTTTAACGACATTTGCATTTTTTCTGCGATCATTTGACAAAAATCATATTTTTTTGTGATTCTTTGGCGAAATTCACGTTTTTTCCACGACCTCTCAAAGAAATTTGCATATTACCCGATCTTTCGACAAAATTTGCATATTTCGCACGATCTTTCGAAGAAATGCACATATTTTACACTGTTATTTGACGAAATACGCATTTTTTCGCGATTCTTTGACAAAATTCTTGTTTTTTCTGTGACCTTTCAAAGAAATTCGCATATTACATGGTCTTTCGACAAAATTCGCATATTTTACACGATCCTTTGGTGAAAATCACATTTTTTTGCAAGATCCTTCGAAGAAATTCGCATGTTTTCCACGATCTTTTAAAGACATTTGCATTTTTTCTGCGATCATTTGACAAAAATCATATTTTTTTGTGATTCTTTGGCGAAATTCACGTTTTTCCCACGACCCTTCGAAGAAATTCGCATATTACACGATCTTTTGATGAAATTCGAGCATTTTGCACGACCTTTTGAATAAACTTGCATATTTTACACGATCTATTGGCAAAAATCATGTTTTTTTTGCAATTCTTTGATGGAAATCGTGTCTTTTTCGTGATCCTTTAATGAAAATCTCATTTTTCCGGCAATCCTTTGACGAAAATTGCGTTTCCCAGCGATCCTTTGACGAAAATTGTGTTTCCCAGCGATCCTTTGACGAAAATTGCGTTTCCCAGCGATCCTTTGACGAAAATTGCGTTTCCCAGCGATCCTTTGACGAAAATTGCGTTTCCCAGCGATCCTTTGACGGGAGTCGCATTTTTTCCTGTAATCCTTTGACGAAAATCGCATTTTCCCCATGACTCTTTGACATTAATTGCATTTTTTCCATGATCCTTTGACAATTGTGCTCAATTTGGTGCGGTTCGTAGTCACGTTTTTGTTATATTTCCTACACACCCACTACAACCCTTCCCTCATTAAAAATGTTAACAAATTTTAATGCATATTTGCATCGATCCCAAGAATAATAAAATTCAATGCTGAAAAAGCGGAATTCCGCGTTTCTGCAGTAAAATAAAACGTCTGAAAACATCTTTCGATTACATAGTTTCTGAACACAAACACCTGCTAGTTTCATGCGTTTCCAAACAAAAATAATTTAAAACATATGTCATAAAGTTGCCTCTTTGGATTTGAGAACACCCATAATGAAAAGCATTCACCATAACAAATGCACAGGGATAAATTCAGTCAGGAGATGCAGCATTCCCACATCATATATATATATATATATATATATATACATACACATACATAGATATAATGCTAATAATGTATCATACTTAAATTGAAGGATGACATTTATAAAAATATTTTACTCAAATTTTTCCGATAGATTTCAGTACAATTTAAAAAAAAAAAAAAAAAAACAGAGCAAACATAAATACGTCAATTTTTTTAAATTGAACAGAACTGAAATTATCAATGCAAGTTTGAAAATATGAATTTCATAAAGTACGATAAATGTCACATATAATTTTTCTTTACAAAAAATCCCAAAACTTCCTTAAATAAAATTGCACATAACAAAACTTTTTCAAAGAAAATTACGTCATAAGAACAGTTATTACTTTGTTCATTCTGACACTATTTTCTAGGTGTGCCCACTTGAGGAGAAAAGTAATGTGAAGCTCCCTAATTTTTAGATAATTTCATATATAAACATCAAGCAAACACAATTCTATATTATTAATTGAAAAAATTCTAAAATGCCTATAAATTAGTGATTTGGGGACAAATCTACAACTAATGTCACAAATAATGGCTGTTTGTTTACATCAGATGAATCAGAGATTAAGGGTAATGTTTACATTAATGTCAAGATTATAAGTAATTTAAGGGGGAACAAATGTCATATCTTTCCGTCGAAAGAAAATTTGCAAAATTTGTCAGTCAGTTGTATGAAAATATCTCAAAATTCATCAATCAGTCGCAGATCAAAAGTTAATTATTTTTTTCAGTCAGACATGGAAAAAAATGCAAGTTTTGTGACTCTGTCACAGAATGAAAATACTAAATTCACAAATCAGTCATAAAAAATATTGCAAAATTTTAACAATTGAAGCATTAATTAATCAAACAATGACTTACCTGTAGTGTTTTTAGGTATTTTATGAATTGTTATTAATAATAATCTCAACTTTTTGTATTAAATAATAAAGAGCTAAAAATAATATGAAGCAAAGTAATGGCTTGATGAAAAAGAATATGCAAAACAGAAAAGAAAATCTGTGACGACCGCTGCCAGTCTTGAACTTCCTGCAAACTGGCGTCGGAAAAAAACCCCGCCCGTATATGACATCTGTGCCCATGCAAGTACATGCACTTTCTAATCTTAATCTTTTGGAGATTTTTTTTTTAAATATCTCGTTTGCATTCCCATGCTTTTGTTTGCATTGGGTAACTAAAGACGATCTCTAAAATACACTTTTTTTTTTTTATGAGGACGTTAATCTTTTTCAGACAAAAATAGCCTCAGAAAAAAAAAACCTGCAAACAAAATCAAAAAAGTAAAAAATGGCTGTTGTAAAGATCGACCTCAGCTGGCAT
Organism: Maratus speciosus; assembly: GCA_963932465.1. Taxonomy (NCBI): domain Eukaryota; kingdom Metazoa; phylum Arthropoda; class Arachnida; order Araneae; family Salticidae; genus Maratus; species Maratus speciosus. The sequence goes on from OZ010794.1 coordinate 337,617,760, forward strand.
ACAGAATAATTTCAAAATATGGAAATGCAAATGAGATACTTTAAAAAAAATTTCTTATAAGATTAATATTACAGGGCAGGCGTTTTCATGTGAGTGAAGTAACCTCTTAAGTAAGTAGTGGAGATTCTTTGCAAAAATCGACTTCATACTGTATAGTACTGTGTTTACTCTCATAATAGTTGCACTTTTTTTTGCCAAATTTTTATTGTGAAAGTCTAGGTGCAACTATTATGCGGAGAAATCTACTGCATAATATTGTACACTGAAATGCTGAAACATTACTGGTATAAAAAAACACAATAAAATTAGTAACTTACCAAATGTTTCCAGATTATGATGTTTATTAAATACCATTTTCTTTTTATGGTAATATTTTTATAGATGTAAAATTTACAAATAATAATCTTTGTGAAAATTTAAACAAAAAATTATAATAAATTTCTTTTACTAAAGGTTTCAGTATCACTATTGTAATGAGAGTCGGTGTCTGAAGAATCTCCGTCATTCCATAAAATGTCATCTTCGCTTCCGTCCAAAGCGTCAAAGATACCCATCTTCTTAAAATTTTTTGGAAATTATATCGCTTGTCATTAAAGTCAAGCTTTGTAATGTCCAACTACACATTAGTTCCAGGGATGGGCGCCTTACTTTTCCACTGGGAATTTTCTTGTTGTTCCCATTGATTATCCAATATCCATATACTCGTCTTATATTGTCTTGCAGAATCTCTGTGACTCCTCCGGGAATTATCACAAGATCTGTTTTCCCTTTTGAAAGTTTTTTCTTTACATCATCAACAAAATGTCTTCGGAAACTATCAAGTACCAGCATGGCTGTTTTTTTTGAGCAATGCTCAAGACCTTTTCTTCCAAACGTTGATCTTTCATAATTTTTTCATCCATTCAATTCATGAAAAGAAA